>LPNX010225159.1:468306-571417 GCA_001517045.1 Pseudotsuga menziesii
AACTACTTGAGTTAGCCCACCGGGCTTATTATAATAAATAATATACGTATCATTATATTTAATTAATGGATATAAATTAGAATTTATATTAGATATGTAAATATATTATAAAATATATATTATTTTAAAATGAGTAGTTGAGATGAGAAGTTGTAAATGGAAGGCCACAAATTCAAATCCTTGTGGGTACCAGCTTAATAAAATCAAAGTTACATCGATATTCATACAAATGATGAACTGAGAGACAAAAAACAATCCATGTTCCCTTGCCATTACCATTAAAAAAAAACAAGAAGCATTTCCTCAAAGAGTATTTGAAGTCAAAATTTTATGTCCATCTCCCACTCAACCTCAAATTGTCCAAGTAAACTATCTTACTAATATTCAAAACATAAAATATCCAGTCAAAAACTCTATCTGAATAGAGGAAAGAAAATCCCTAAAAGACATCATCCTAATCAAAGGACATATGTTGAACCAACATCTATCAACAAATCATCAAATAAATCCTCAAAATGTATGAAAACATCTATAATTCCAACAACCTCTTTAGAGAGACTATCTGCTTCCTTATTAAATTCCTTGTATATATTAGTAAAGGATATATTATAGAAGCTATTGATCTGATCTCTAACTCTGTTAATCCATTTTTCAATAGAAAGAAGATGAAAATATGATTTACCACTATCATCTGTGACCTAGAGAATATCAATACCCATTTTCCTAGAAAACCAAAGAAGACACCACAAAGCAAAGAGTTTTGCTTTGGTATTAGTCCCAAATCCACCCCCCAAACCTCATCTTGATAATGTGCCCTTTTTTTAATTTTAAAAATCATAACTGCTCCACATAGATCACATTTCTCTACCCCATCAAAATATCCATAAGGAATATTATCAACCAAGCATGGGTCGATAGAGGGTTTCACCTTTTTCACATTCCCCTTTTTGGAATATTCAAAATATAAGGATATAATTCTGGAACACACCAAGTAAACCGAGGGCTTAATGTTATCAAATATAAGAGAATTTATTGTCTTCCATACTTCCCAAACCATAAATAAAGGGAATTCTTTAAATTTAATTTTTTTATGAACCCAATCAAAAGGACCATCCTTAAAATTAGAATATCCCCAACTATCCTAAAAGTTTATTACTCTGCTTAAGTCATCCCAAATAGCTCTGAAAAAACTGCAGTGAACAAAAATATGAGAAATGGTTTCCATCTCATTCTTGCAAAGGGCACACAAACCTGGTCTAATAAAGACTCTTTTAAGCATATTATCCCAGGTACGTATTTTGTTATTTAGGCAAAGCCATAAAATTCATTTTACCAATAGTGGATTTCTGTAGTTCCAACCAGATTTTTCCCATTACTTTGGAGAGTAAATCCTTGCCTTTGCCAAAATATATTCATAACCCCTTTTTGCATTAATAACCCTATTTGAATTTCCCAATCTCAAATAATCTTATCCTCCTCATTCCTTAGATGAATACTTTCTCTATATTTAAGAATCGTAATATATTTTTTTGACTCAATAGCTAATACATCAGGCAATTCTAGATCCCTAGCAGTTAACCAATAGGAATAGTCTTCAACACTGTCAACACATCTCCTAAGATGAGAAATGACCCGAATATTTTTATTGCGAAGCTCATAGATCAAATTCTTAGATAAAATAAAATTACCCTCATCACGAACAAAGGGATCAAATCTCACAGAAATATTTGTACCACAACCAATCTTCCATGATAATCTTTAACCCATCATTGGATATACTTTTAAAAACTTCCTCCAGGTAATCGAAGCATAAGAGACAGACTTGTGAGGATTCTAAATCCACTAAATTATAGACCAACACTTGATATATTTATCTTTAAGCGCACATCTCCATAAACCATCACTAGTAATTCCACGCCACAAACTCTTCATGCTCATAGTAGAGTTGAAGCAACCTAAATTTTTCAATCCATATCCACCCATCTTTTTTCGTAAAGATAAAATTTCCCATGAGGATAGGTGGATCTTTTTTATCTCATATTACCATCCCAAAGGAATTGAAATGTTCTCTATTTGATTATATTGATGATTGAATTTGGAATCATAGTTAGAGAAAACCATTACATAAGGATGATTTCTATAACAAACTTAGCCAATATAAGTCTACCACCTAACGAAAGATATCTGAAGCTCCAATTGTTGATTCTCTTCTCAATATTTGTATCAACTAGTTCCAATCCTCTTTTTTTATAACAGTTTGGTTTTAGATAATACCCTAGATATTTACAACGAACTTCTAGAAACTCCATTTTTTAAGGAAAAAGTTCGGAGCAATTTCGCCCTTTATCCTAGGATCACAACTAAAATACAAAAACATTGACTTATGTGGGCGCATGTGTGTGTGTGTGTGTGTGAATTATTTTATGTAAGTATAACTTAAATTTATTTACAAAAGTTTAATTTAGGTTTATCATTCAAAAGTTTATTTTATGAGTACTTTATTTTAGTATATTAGCGTATTTCAAAAGTATTCATGTTTTTAGTCATATCAATTAAGATTTTATTATTAATTTTAGTTGACACATTTTTTCACTTTAACTTAAACATAGTTACATGAATTGTAGTGTAAGAGGTGAGCTGTAAATATACGTTCCCCAAAAAATGACAAACTCACAATATTTTATTATATCTCTTAAGATGTCCATTTTAGACCTCAAAATTCCCCTAATGAACAAGGATAAGGAAAAATAAGTCAAAGGTAAGGCCCATTTTACCCATTAAGCATCAAATCCAAAAGAAAGGAGTATGTGCTCAATGTATTTCCAACTCATTATGTCAAATGGTTTGGACAAATACAATTTTATTAGCAATCTTGTTTTTTTTTCAGCTTGAGGGAGTGTATGATCTCATGGGCCAGGATAATACCATCAAGAATTTTTCTTCCTTCCACATACCTTGATTGTTCTAGGGGGTATTATCAAGGGAAGAAGGGATTTTAGATGATTGGAAATGGTCTTGGAGATGATATTATATATAATATTACATAGGGAGATGGGTTTATACTTACTATGGTCCATTACATGCTCCTCCTTGGGTATTAAAGACAAGAAAGTAGAAATTAGGGTCGTAAGCACTTATACTCATTGGAGGGAGTTTTCTACTATTTCTAAAAACTCCATCTTAATAGCTGACCAAAATTTTGGAAGAAGTTATTAGTAAACGTTTCCAACCCAGGTTATTTTTCGACTACCATCACCATGACTTCCTCTTCCACTTATGTTAATTCTATTAGCCACATGAGTCGCTTGTTTGGCTTCTGCTTGAACAAATGAGGGATATGTTGAGTGACTTACTTAATAAGTGAAATTGTATCCTGTCTTGTTTATGTAACAAGGACACTATAGTAGGCCACTAATTCTCTCTCTATATCCTCATGATCATTTAATTTATTACCTTAAGAATCTTCAAGGAAATTGATTTGATTATGGTGTCTATGTTAAATCATTAATTGATAAAAATAACTTTGAGTTCTTCTCTCCTTTTATCCATTGTACCCTTGACTTCTACCTCCACAAAAGATCTTCTTGTTTGTTCCTTTCCTCTATCATGCTTTGAAGAGAAGCTTATTTAAGCATAAATGACTATGAGCCACCTTGGAGGATGATTTCCTGTTAAACCAAAGTAATTTTTTCTTCTAGCTCCCTTCTAGCTAGGAAGAATATGTTTCCAAAGATATCCTTGTTCCATTTCTTCAAATTTAATTTGATGAATTTTAGTTTTTGTTGAAAGTGGAACATTGGTGTGCCTCTTGGGGGCTTAAATTCATTCCACCATCTTTGAGTGTTCTCTTGAAATTCTGAGTGGGTTAACCAAAATTTCTCAAATCTAAATGGCCTACATGTGGGGCATTAGAGGAATTTTGGGGTCTAAAATGGGCCTCCTAAGGAAAATAATAAAATAATAGTTAAAATAATAAAATAATATTGATTAATTTTGGAGGAAGAAAGAAAAAAACTACTTTTTATGTTCGTATTTTTGACATATCTCCCTGTGTTTTTACTCAAATTTTGATCGGGAGAGCTCGTTGGATGTGGAATTTGATTCCGCATCCAACGAGTGCCCACACTGCATACTTTTGACGGACCCCGCTACCCCCAAAACAAGAAATACCTGAAAAAATGTGATGACATCATCATCACATTTTTTCAGGTATTTCTTTTTTTTGGGGTAGAGAGGTCCATCAAAAGTATGCAGTGTGGGCACTCGTTGGATGCGGAATCAAATTCCACATCCAACGAGCTCTCCCGATCAAAATTTGAGTAAAAACACAGGGAGATATGTCAAAAATACGAACATAAAAAGTAGTTTTTTTCTTTCTTCCTCCAAAATTAATCAATATTATTTTATTATTTTAACTATTATTTATTATTTTCCTTAGGAGGCCCATTTTAGACCCCAAAATTCCTCTAATGCCTAGAAACATTATTTAGTACCTTGAGATCTGTATGCCTTAATGATAGATTCTCTTGCTCTCGACATAGTTTCACATCATTGACCTTCGATCGATAGAGTCGACTGGGTGTTCGACATTAGGACATATATTAACACTTAGTAGATTGTACTATAGTACCTTGGGAATCATTGATATTAATGGTGATCTCCCTCGCACTTGTTAACGGTTCACATCATTGGCCAGTAATCAAGTGGTTTATACCATGTTCAACTTCATATCATTGTAATCACATGGATAGAATCATACTTTGTGGAAGACAAGACGAAGACCCTGGGTGTTAGTTTAAAGCGCTCATTGCTTTTCCCCAGGTTGCGATGGAGTTTTGTATATCTATCATGGATCCATATTTGTATGGTCGTGGCTATGCTCAAATTTGCATCTGTATGACATAGATCTATGTTGTATGTCTAGTATGTTGGAATAATCAACCCATAGTTTACCCATTTAGACATTAATTTAATTATTTCTGTCTTATTAGCCTAGTTCATGTGTCCCACCTTGTGCAAGTTGTCTATTACCTATCCATAGTGGTCAAACTTGCCTTATTTGACTCATGTAGCACATGGGAAATCCCAAGGAATGAAATCTACCTTATTCCTAGCCTCTTATGTGCCCTTCTGCTTTTTCTGCTTTATTCGCTGCTTTTTCAGTGTTTTAAGGCAAATAGAAAAGCTAGACTAGGTGAGGTGAACTAGTTTTTTGTCCTCTTCATCCTCCACTCTTTTCTCCATGAAAAAGCATGTATGATCTGCCATTCCACCACTCTTTAGCTTGCCTAAGCCAGTTTTCCAATTCGTGAGCTCCATGACAGATTTGGGATCAACTTTTTACACCTATGGGGGATTTGCTTATTTTTAGTAAGCCTGCTTTATGCTAGATTCGTATTGCTCCTCATGCATTCAAATCCCTGATGTATGTTATTTATTTAGAAACCTATTATGATAAAGGGTTGGCTATTGTACACTGATTTAATACAATTTAGTGTTCAGCTCCAATTTCAGTCTCTTTTGTGAGTGATTTTGCATGATCAATTGTTAATTGTTGTGAGTAAAATTAATCTATCACTGGGTTCAATTTCCACATGGTATCAGAGTGCTTGTATATTGTTTTCTCTCCTCCAAAATTGTTTTTCAGGTTTGACATCAGTGACTGGGAGCCTTCTACTGACAGCCGGGACGGATTTTCTAAGCTATGGATCAATCACAGAAAACTATCTTGACTCCTTTCAATTTCTTTGAATGGAAAGTAGAGATGGAGATACTATTGAGAGCGAAAGGCCTCTACAAGGTGACTATGGCAACAAAAGCAAATCCCAATGCAGCTACAGAGAAGATAAAATGGCACAACAGGAGGGATGAGGCTTATGGCCTCCTGTGTCTGAGTATTTTCAGAGACCTCCTTTCCCATCTTGATGGATTGACATCACCGAATGAAGTATGGGAGAAGCTTGCTGATCTTTTTGGAAATATAGATGAGATGAGGGGAAATCAAATCGAAAATGAGCTGATTTCTCTGAGTCCAAATAGCTTTGAATCCCTGCAGCTATATTTCTCCAAGTTCAAAGCACTAGTTTTGCAGCTAAAACAGTGTGGGATCGAAAAGAAAGATGATCATCTCATCCTGGCCATCCTCTTGAAGCTAGGCCCTGATTATTCAATGTTTGTTTCGACCTTCTATGCCACAAAACTGACAGCTCAAACCTGGAAGATGCCTAGCCTTGCAGATTTTATGGAATCTCTCACACAAGAACAGGACAAACTGGTGATGATGGGCACCATCAAACCATCCAAAGATCAAGCTTTGATTGTTGGATATTCGAGGGTGGATTCAAAAAGCAAAAAGAAAGCTAAAAATCCACCTGAGCAAAAGAGAGACAAGAAATAGTCTCCGGAGGATCCACAAGGTCCCAAGAAGAACTACCAGAAGAAGAAAAACAAAGGTGAAATGAACAAGTGTGCATACTGCAATAAGGGAAATCACATTGAAAGCTCTTGTATGAAGAAGCAATTAGATATGCTGACCCAACTCCTGGAGAAGAATGGCATCTCCCTTCCTGAAATCTCAAAGAAGAGAGAAGGAGGATCAAGTTCAGATGACAGAGAGAGAGTTCATGCTCTAGTTGCTGGCACATCAAGCTCACCCAGTTTTATCATTGACTTTGGAGCTTCAAGACACATGGTTTCGACTAAGGAGGCCTTCTCCTCATTGGAAAAGTCGAAAGGACCATCTATAGTACTGGGAGATGACTCTCTCACTGAAATTTTGGGTAAAGGAAGGATAGATCTTGATCATGGTCAGTTCAGCAATGTGTTGTATGTGCCTGGTCTTGCCTCCAACCTCCTATCAGTGTACCAGATGACCCACACTGGGTCTCCTAAGAAAGTCATATTCTCACTTGATGAAGTTGAGATCACAGATATCTCAACTGGTAGAGTCATTGCAAAAGGAGTTGTGAATCATGCTCAAAAGGTATACATGTTCTCACACTTCCTACCTTACCCAAAGCCCTCTGCTCTTATGATTCATGCTAATGAAGCAAGCAAGCTTTGGCATGAAATATTTGGCCACCTAAACTACAAATATCTTTCTGATCTTAGTGAAAAAGAGATGGTCATAGGGTTTCCCAAGATAAAATTTTCCAAAGGAGTCTGCCAAGGTTGTATCCTAGGAAAACACCCAGAGCACAAATTTGAGAGAGCTAGTCATGAGAGAACCTCTGCACCCCTCGAGCTGATCCACAGTGATGTTGCTGGACCATTCCCTCATGTTTCCATGAGTCAGGCCAAATATGCATTGACCTTCATTGATGAATTTTCCAGGTATTGCTAGGTTCACTTCCTGAAACACAAGTTTGAAGTTTTTGGCCTATTCAAAGTCTTTAAGGCTTTGGTTGAAAACCAGTCTGGAAGGAAACTCAAGGCCCTCAGATCTGACAATGGTGGTGAGTATGTCAAGTCTGAGTTTATTAATTATTGTGCAGATGTAGCTATTCAGATGTAGCATTATATCCCTTACACACCACATCAAAATGGTGTTGCTGAGAGGAAGAACAGATCATTGAAGGAGATGGCAACATGCATGATGGAGGCCAAAAATTTGCCACCAAAGTACTGGGCCGAAGCTATCAACTATGCAGCCTATATTCAGAATAGGGTGTCTCACAAATAGCTTGATGGCATGACTCCCTTCGAAGCATGGAGTGGGCACAAGCCAGATGTGACCCATTTCAAGATTTTTGGCTCAAAGGCTTGGGCTAGAATTCCAACAGAGAAGAGGAAGGCTTTGCAGCCCCAAAGCCAAGAGTGTCTTTTTTTTGGATACTCTGAAGATTCAAAAGGGTACAAACTGATAAATTTGAGCACAAACAAAGCCTTCATTGAAAGGTGTGTTCAGTTTGAAGAAGAACCCCTTGCAGCAGTGGAAGTTGGTGAAGCCTCTTCACCACCTGAACCTCAAGAAGTAAGTAAAGAGTTTGTTGAACATGCTGATTCTGATTTGTCTGATGGAGATGAGTTTATTGCAGACCCTAACATCCCTACAAGGAAAAAATGGGCAGCCAAGACACTACATGCAGCAGGAGAGCTAGCTGGGGATACCAATGACCCAAGAAGGACTAGATCTCAGTTTGAGAGTGGTCTGTGCATGAAGGATCCTATGTTTGCTGAAAAATGCTATTTGATGGTGGAGTCTGATCCTCAAACATATGAATAAGTAGCAGGATATCCAAGATGGCAAACAGCCATGAAGGAGGAGTTCATCTCACTCCAGAAGAGCAACACATGGGAGCTAGTGGATCTTCCCCCAGGGAGAAAACTAGTACAGTGTAAGTGGGTCTATAAGACCAAATTTGCTGCTGATGGTTCACCACTGAATTAAAAGGCCAGATTGGTAGCTAAGGGCTAGTCACAGGTTCATGGCATAGATTACAATGAGACTTTTCCCCCAGTGGCAAATATGGATTCCATCAGGCTAGACTTAGCCATTGCAGCCTCAAGGCAATGGGAGGTACATCACATGAATGTAAAATGTGGCTTCCTGAATGGAGATCTCACTGAAGAGATATATATGCAGCAGCCTCAAGGTTTTGCTACTAACCCTTCTCTTGTGTGTAGATTGAGAAAGTCATTGTATGGGCTAAAGCAAGCCACCAGGGCTTGGTATGCCAAGATCGATAGCTTCTTGCTATCACTGAATTTTGTTCGGTGAAAATCAGATCCAAATGTCTATTTGAAGTTATTTAATGGTTCATTAATTATCATTGTGTTATATGTTGATGACCTCCTCATTACAGGAAGCTCAAAGGCTGAGATTGCTTCCTTAAAAGGAGCTATGAACCAAGCCTTCTCCATGACAGATTTGGGGCTCTTAAGTCAATTTTTGGGGCTTGAGATTGCTCAAACCAAAGCTGGAATCAAGGTACACCAGTCCAAATATGCTTTGGACTTGCTGAAAAAATTCAGAATGAAGGATTGCAAAGCAAGCAAAACTCCTTTCCTTTCAGGAGTGAAGCTGGAAGAAGCTGATTCTTCACCTATGGTAAACAATACACTGTATAGGAAATTGATTGGATGTTTGTTGTATCTGACACATACTAGACCTGATATTTGTTATGTAGTAAGTGTGGCTTATATATTCATGGATCAGCCTCAAGAGATCCATTGGAAATAAGCCAAAAGGATCCTTAACTTTGTTCAGGGAACAAGGACACATGGGATCTTCTATAAAGCAAAATTTGATCTTGATTTGATTGGATTTACTGACAGTGATTGGGCAGGTGATAGCATAGATAGAAACTCCACATCAGGATATGTGTTCATGCTTGCAGAAGGGCCAATTAGCTGTTCAAGCAAGAAACAGAGTGCCATTGCACTCTCATCTACAGAAGCAGAGTACAGAGGAGTTGTTAATGCAACAACTCAATGTTTATGGTAGCAGGGTTTACTTGGAGAGTGTGGATTCGAACCAGAGTACTCAACTACCATCTACTATGATAACCAGAGTACCATTTGAATCTGCAAAGATCCAATTTAGAAGTAGAGAACTAGACACATTGAGGTCCATATGCACTACATCAGAGAACTTGTGCATGATGTCACCATTCACCTACTCTTCTGTTCATCTTCAGAACAAGTAGCCGATATCTTCACGAAAGCATTTTGTGAGAAGACCTTCAGCAATATTAAATCACTGCTAGGGATTTCTGATCATGCTGTGAAGCATGAGTGAAGACAAGATTCTACAATTTTGTTTTACAGTCCATGTTTAAGGGAGGATTTTCCCAAGTTGGTTTTGCCTCTTTCCTTGTTTTAAATGGGCATGCAATATGTAAAGGGTGACTAAGCCTTGTTGCTAGGCCCTATAATTTTCTAATATATTACTCATAATTCAGGATTAAGGGGGGGTGTTAGAATAATCAACCCATATTTTACCCTTTAGACATTAATTTAATTATTTCTGTCTTATTAGCCTAGTTCATGTGTCCCACCTTGTGCAAGTTGTCTATTACCTATCCATAGTGGTCAAACTTTCCTTATTTGACTCATGTAGCACATGGGAAAGCCCAAGAAATCAAATCTACTTTATTCGTGGCCTCCTAGGCACCCTTCTGCTTTTTCTGCTTTATTCCCTGCTTTTTCAGTGTTTTAAGGCAAATAGAAACGCTAGACTAGGTGAGGTGAACTAGTTTTTTGTCCTCTTCATCCTCCAATATTTTCTCCATGAAAAATCATGTATTAGCTGCCATTCCACCACTCTTTAGCTTGCCTAATCCATTTTTCCAATTCGTGAGCTCCATGACAGATTTGGGATCAGCTTTTTACACCTATGGGGGATTTGCTTATTTTTAGTAAGCCTGCTTTATGCTAGATTCGAATTGCTCCTCATGAATTCGAATCCCTGATGTATGTTATTTATTCAAAAACCTATTATGATACAAGGTTGGCTATTGTACATTTATTTAATACAGTTTAGTGTTCAGCTCCAATTTCAGTCTCTTTTGTGAGTGATTTTGCATGATCAATTGTTAATTGTTGTGAGTAAAATTAATCTATCACTGGGTTCAATTTCCACATAGTAGCTATGTCCAAGTTTGAGTCCTGTATCACATGGATCGACACTGTATTCTAGTAGCCATGCTTGTTTATTCCTCTCATGGGTCTTCCTTCTATCGGTCTGCAGCCATGAGTTTGGTTACTTGTGTCTATGAGTCAACATACTGATGTACTACAGATTCCTACTTGAAAAATTGCTCCAATTGAGCCAACATTTCATCTCATGACGACGAATTTTTTTCTCAAATATCTCGTTTATCGTATCCCTCTAACACTCATGCTTTGGGGGGCATCCTATTATACCAAAATCCTATCACCATCATGTGATAAGACATTTGACATACCTACTTGCCCTGAATCCTAGATTCTGTAGTGCAAACCCATACTAAATGTCAATATTTCATACAAATTCCCAGCACCACTCTTACCTTGTTATCTAGAAGAAGTACCCTTGTTTGTATCGCCCATCCCCTGTTTCCCACAAGTGGTGCCACCGCTTATGGCCCTTGGTCCATAAGCGGTTATTACCAGAACTGCTCTGTTATTGAAGGAGAAACACAATACCCTGGGTAAAAAGGGAAAAATACAAGTTTCTTGAGGCTTCTAGATGATAAGCCTCGTGTCCTCCCTTATCCCTACTGTTTTGTGTTAGTTGAGCTCAATATCTCTCATCCTAGGATCTTAGAGGCCACCTCACCCACTTATCTCTCAACCTACACTATCCATTAAAGCCTTATAAATATGAGCTCATGGCCATGGTTGAGGGGGAGAACTCTTAAGGTATTGTTATGATGTTGGATTGATCACTTTGTCCATATCATTGGAGAGCATAGAGAGAGCGAGAATTAGAGCTTATGGGGATGAGAATGCTTGGTTTCATGGAGATGCATATCAACACTAAGGCTTCATTGTAAAATTATTCATATTTATTTAATGCAAGTTGATATCTGTCCCACATATATTGTTGTTGTTTGATTTCACATGTATGTTGTTAGATTCCTTAGTCACTAACATAGATTAGTAGATTATATTCTGGTGGTTTCGATATGTTTGCTTGTTGAAGCTTATTGCAGGTACACAGGGTAACGATTGACGCATTACATTCTAGGTATCTATGGCATCTAGGGAGAGTCTTCAACCTATGTACTCTATCTTTTATGGATCTGAACCATTCAGAACAATGGAACACCTTGCTGTCCGTAGGAAGTGAAATATTCTAGCTAACAGGTATTTTCCTAGTATACAATATGTGTGTTGGCATGAGCCATTCCGATCCCTATGAAAGCCAGCATGCACTCTGAGTTTTGACATGTTTTTCCTCCCATGGTAGTTAGTGTGGTCACCTCTCTTTGGAATATCTCAAAGAGTCCAAAGGCTATCAAGAATATTGTAGCTCATCCACACTCTTCTTGTTGTTTCTCACAATCTTCTTCCGGCACATTTGATCCTTAACATTGTGGACGATTCAAGTTGTTTGAGAAATTTTAATTGAGATAGGTGATTATTGTTGAAACATGTCTTATACACTGAGAGGGAGAAGGGTGAATCAATGTCTATTGAAACTTTAAAAATATCTTGCCAAAACACTAAATTAATCAGTCATATATATTATAAAAACAATCATGACATTTTAAATTATATATATATGAAATATATAAACACATATGAACATCAATATTTAAAATATAATTATGTTTACATGAATTAATCTAGACACAGCTAGATAGAAAGACCCAGCTTTCCTAAAAATATCCAACTTTCCTACAAAACATAGTTTGCATACATGACCCGACATGTAGAGAGGAATCCAATCCTCATTCAGGATCCAACCTGATTACATACACCAATCTATTTCTATGAACACAAGGTCCATATCAATGGTAGAATATCCACCAAGATATTAATATTGATCCATCGAGACACTACCTTTCTCTGAAACTTAGAATATTCATTAAATACTATGTTCTTGCCTCTTCAACTCGTACCTCTTCATTTTGAACAAACATGATTTTTCCAAAGCATCATGTTCTTTTAGCGTTTGCACCTTTTCAAATCTTTGAGATTAATTATAATTCTGTTAATCTCTATTTTAATTAATGGATTATTTAATTAATCAATTAATTCATAAACCAACTTCAAATCTGTGGGCTTGGGATCTCTGTGGGCTTCCTTTATTGTTAAATCATGGGCTCCCTTCATCTACAACCTATGTGTGTCTTCATTAAACCCTATGCAAGCATTTCTTCCTTAAATATATGCTGTGTAATTTGGATCACATCATATCTTCCAAAATACTATCCTTAAATCCTTCTCAACATATGCAGAATTCCCTTTGTAAAATTTTGTTTATTGATTTCCTGTAGCTTACTCTTTTATTTCACCAAGACTATACATGCATACTTTTCTAACTTTTGGCAGACTTATATTTTTCACATCTTGACCATCTTTAAACAAATTGAGGGTATGGCTAGGTATCCACCTCAACTAGAAACTAGACCACGTCACCTTAAAACCTTACTGCAAACACATAGTCTCTCGTAGTCACTTTAAAATGGTCTTTCAAACTGCTCAATTCAACACTTGGTCAATTTTGTCAGACCCTAGTCATTACTGTGCCAGGAGGCATTTTGGTAGACTCGTATCTCACATGTGTGAACACCCAGAGGGAAACTGAGATCATGAGTGGATGCCCAGATCATCAAAGAATCGACCCATAACATCTGATGAATTTATCAGTTAAAGAGATGACTCTGGCTTGCATTTCCAAGTTGGTTCTCAACCTACTGTATTCAACACTCAGTCAATTTTTCATATTTTTGGATATGCAAGATAAGGTTTTTACCTCTTTTGGCAGGATGATATTTTTTTCATGTGGTCACCATAAGTAAAACTAAGAACATGGATTGTTATCCAGTTCATTAAAGAACATGCATATACCTTCTGATGAATTTATCATCACTCAGATAGGCTTTGGCAGGCATTTCCAAATGCCTCTTCAACCTTATGATTTGACACTTACTCAATTTATTTAAACCCTAGGTATCAAAGGTGATTTCAACTTTTCATCAAACTTGGAGTGTAAGAAATCCACTGGATGGAGGACAACTAGATGAACCCATTAAGACAAGTTTCATCCTCTGGAACTACTTTCTCTCTCCTCGGCAGACATTTTACTGAAGTATGATGTAAAAGCTACTTAAGACCCTGTTTTGGCATATCCATCATTTTTGCCTCAGTTACTTTCAGGTCAAAGTAAGAACATGGTTAGGTAGACAACACAGCTATCTACAAGATACCCATATGGTGCAGGCATTTCTTTCAACCCACAAATTATGGTGGGCATTATCCTAGAGAAACTTTTCTAACTTGACCAAAAAGAACTTCTTTTGGGAGGCCTATATCTTCTTCCTCAAATATTTGTTGTAAGAACTCATGCCATGGTCGGATAGATACTTCAAGCAACTATGGGATGATAAGCTATGGCGGGCATTTTCTCCTTCTTATAAAATATGGTGGGAATTTTCATAAGACTACTACTTTAGGACAATTTTTCACCACGTAGTCTTTTTCCAACTTTATCATACATGCCTATGCCCATCAACAGTTCTTTTGTCATTAATGAACATCTCTAGGATATGTCTGTCCACACTCATTAGCTCACCAAATGTCACCAATTCTCCATTCATATATTGACATCAATGCCAACACATTCATCTTCCATATTTCGAACAATGATTCCTAAGAGGATGGAGATGAGAGGTTACCCATCATCATCTCAACCTGAATATGTAACTTAGCCATTTCTAAATTCTTAGATATTGCTAGGCTGTCATTAGTGCAACTCTACCATTGAAGTGATAAGGATTTGAATAACATAGCCTTTTTATGGGGTCCAATGAGCCCTTACTTATCTCAGATCGAAACTGGAGATTATTTTCCATATACTATACCTTTTCATGTTATTTCCCTTGGCTTTGAGGTTGAAACTATAGAGAAAGGATAGTTGTAGGTCTCATCCATTGTCACAAGAAATCAATACTTAGTTACTACTTGTGTTAGTTCCTAATGAATAATGAATGACATGTTACACTTTGGAATGTTAGTTCCTAATGAATAATGATTAACATGTTACACTTTGGAATGATGATCGTATTATCTTATTTTTTGTAATTTCCTAAGTTTTTTTTGCAAATATGAACACTTTAATTCGGTAATTTTACTTAAACAATTCTGAAATTCTAATTGGTTCACACAGAGCATTCTCGTGATTGGGAAAAACAAGGGTTTCTTCTGGGAAATTTTGCAGAGGACAAGAGTGATCAGTGGGAAGAAAAAATATATATTTCAGACATGTAATTTCCTCTCCCCTAACACATTTATATCTGGTTCCATTTAGGGTTCAGATTCTGCACCGCGGAAACCTACTACCACGCTTCTGGGTAGCCAAACCGTGAAACTAAGGAGAGTAGTTGGGTCTGTTTCAACTAGAGGATTCAAGAAAATTGAAGAGGTTTGTTCCAGACTTAATTTAACATAAAAATTATATTTATACATTTTTTTAGGTTCTGGAAATTTTAAGGTGTTTTGGGTGAATTTGGGGATTTCTGTCAATTTTGGTCAAGCGAAACCCTGCGCAGAGGAGGATCCAAAAGAGTGGTATGAACCAAAAAAAATGGGTTATGGAGACTGATATGGGAATTTATGCCTATTAGTGACCCACAGGGATTGACAAAGCTCAGTTTGAGTTTATAGATCCTGTTTTGCATCAATATTAGTAAAACTAGTTATTAAAAACTAGTAATCTAGTTAGGGTCTTAAAAAAGCTAATAAATCAGCTTAAATCCAATTCTGTAAAACATGATATTTATAACAGAGATAAATATGATCTCTATTAACATAAATACTTATTTCAATCACTTCCCCATCATGAATTATTTATTACAACACTCATATTCACTTGATTCCCCCATACCTTGATAAAATGGGACCTTTTATGAAACTGAGATAATATTATTTAGGGTATGAGATATCTCAACCTGATAAATACAATGTTCAGAATATAATGACACTATATAACATAAATTACATTATTTACAAACCATTACAAAGATGCTTCCAAAATGAAGGAGCAGGAGGCCCAAATCATGACCAGCAAGGGGCTGTGAGCATAGGTGAAGCATGTGATTCACTAGGTCTCGAACTGAACTTCATGGAGGCTGAAAATAAATCTGATTATAATTCAATATCTTCAAGCTAGTGCCCCACACCTGCAATGGAAGATAAGGGGATGGAAGGAGAGGGGAATGGAAGGTTGGGCCTCATCTCCCAGTAGTCTAAGGCACACCACTCAGAAGTAATGCTCACATAACCATTCAGCAATCAAATCATCAACAAAACTAAATAAATGGGTTCAAATTTATATTTTATAGACTTATGGATGACCTGCTTAGTAAGTTGAGGCCAATGGTGACCTGCGAGAGAAAGTCAACCCCATGGGTGACCTAACCCTATCGACAAAAGCACCCCCTTTGGGAAATTAGGCAAGTAATACCATGTGGAATTGTTTCCAATTCCAAATCATCCTTCGCAATTAGTAACTACACCCTCCCTTAGTCAAAAGCTGCCTCTTTTGAGTTATGATGTCATTCTGCTTTTCTTGGGTTATAAGGAAACCCTTTCTTTCCTTAAAAAACTTTCCTTCTTTTCTCTTACAGCTTTTTTATGCTCATAAGAGGAAACTGCACCGTCCCCTTTGAAATACTTTCCTACTTTTACCTTTGTCTACTTTTTCTACTTTTAGGAAACTTCCCTTTATTCTCTTTCTTGCTTTTGTCATGGACTTTCTTATTTTTACCAAGGAAAGATGACTAGCTTTTCCTAATGCACCCTCCTGACATGGCAGCCTTAATTCCACATCATTATTGTGCATAATAAATAAAATTGCTGAAATAAAATTAAATACATGCCTTAGAGCAATTATTAGTAAAAATTTATCTTAGGAGGAATAATTAATAACAACTTGAGCCCCTAGGAACTTAGCATGGTCAACACTTTTAATGGTCAATTTGAGGGAACAAGACAGTCCTCCCCTCCCAAATCTACTTGTCCTCAAGAAAAAGCACCACAGAGTGTTGTAAAGTTTTCCACCATGTTTTTGCTGCACCACTTTTTTCATAGCCATTTTTATGATGCCACTTCCTTTAGCAAAATTTCCAACCCAGTTAAAGTAATTAAGTAGAATTCCCAGATCCCACTGCCTCCTCTGTAAGGACCCAAATGTTTCTGCCACCTTTTGAACTCTGTCATTCCTAAGAATGCCTGGATTCCATGGTTTTATCTGCCTCCTTCCACCCATCAATAAAAGCAACAAAATTTTATCATTGTAGAGGAGGAAAATCAGGTTATGAAAATGATACCACCATACTGGGAGCTCATCTCTCCCCATGCCAAACTGAACTTTTTTTAAACTCTCCCACCAGACATGGAATTCCTTAATATGGGACCAAATAATCTTGAGCCTCTCTAAATTATGAAAATCCATGTGCAAGCTAGCACTATAACTCACATCACTGTTGTTATGAATACACAGGAGGTTATCCCATTCCCCTCCATGTATACTAAAAGCATCATATAGCATTCATACATGCTCATTCCACTGTTCATACAATTTCTTTGATGTGTCCAATGTATCTCCATTAATGCAAGCAAGATTTTTACCCTCCAGTGCACACATCTCAATCATGTGTCTAGCCACCCAATCAATGGACGGACAAAATTTCATGCTAAATGATTCATGTGGGAATAATTCAGATACTACTAATGCAATTGTCAAACCACATGGTTTGACCATCAATACCTCAACTGGAAGAGTGAAAGTATCATGCTCCTCTTGTGGCATCAACAGTGTAGAAATAGTAGATCAATGCTATGAGAAATGATGTTAAGAAGAAGCATAGAAAATAGATCTTGCTACTAAGAATTCTCACAAGCATACACAGGAAAATAGAGAGAAGAAAAGAGACTGAATCACATGAATGAAGAGATGAATATTGGTGTGTATCCTTCCATTGAATAATTATGAATAATTGTGTACATAAATAGTGTTTCCCTCATAGTAAAGTCGAATTGTATGGAAACAACTCATAAAGCTCAAAAAGGCTGACTTACCAAAATATAGCAAAACCCCATAGGTGGATAAAGCACTTGCTAAATCTATCAAGGACCTCACGAGTTGGAAAAAGCATGAGTGAGTTGTCAAGGAGATGGAAATAACATGATAATCCTAGAAAATGGAGAAAAAATAATGGAGGATGGGTTGGAAACAAAAGCTCCCAGTTTCCTAGTTGACTAGCTTTTATCTTATCCATAGAAAAGCAGGAAAAAGCAGAAAAAGCAGAATCTGCTGTAAGGTCGTTTATACTAATTCTAGATCAACCCAGAATCAGAAATAAATCATTCCTAGGATATAGATGGCATGCATTGAATTTAAGGTGCAAGTGTATGCCAACTAATTAAGCTAGTGGGTGAATAATTAATCAAATAATGATTAATTATTTTATCCTAAGTTGTGAGTGGGTTTAATATATTCCAACACCCCCCTATAAGTATAACTTTATGATGGTATGACAAAAAATATGGATGCATATGGATGCATATAGGGCCTAGCAACAAGGCTATGGTTACCGTTTAACAATTATTATGTCCATAAAAGTGAGGAAAGAGGCAAAACCACATGGGGAAAATCCTCCCTCAAGATAGGACAAGGCACAAAATTTGAAATATGTCTTCAACATATCTTCATCTTCACTTTAATGAGCTGACTGAACTGCTTATGGATGAAGGACTTGCTGAAGAAATCATGAACTCCATGATCATGCGCTGGAGTGTAGAACCCGCAAGAAGGAAGAGGAGAGACTCCTTGTATCTCATCAATTGATGAAGTAGGAGCATTATCTGAATGCTTCTTTCTACTGTCAAAATATGATCTACAAACATAATCTGAAATGGAAAAGAGATCTGTGCATACTCCTTTCCAAAGAGTACAAAAAATAAGGCAATTTATTTCACACCCAATTCCCTTAATAGCTGCAAAATTGTGATGTGAATCACATGTCAATCTTCCAATCTGATGTAGCACCTGTATAGATCTGATATGAGGCTGATAAAACTCTGATATATCAGAAATATTAACATATGGAACAGCAAGGACAAAGTATTCAATGGCTCCATGAGGATATAGGGCTAGACTAGGAAAATTATGAGCAACTGGGGAAAACTGATAGGTGTAAAAATCTGAATGATGGATGGGCATAATATCTGATTCATAAGTATTTAGAATAGATCCAAACATGTTTAATATCAGTCCAAATATGACTAAGGACATGGATAACCATCCAATGAAATATAGGAAATACTTCAAACCATGCAAGATAAATATCACTGCATAAGAGACCAATGAGGAATCAACTAGTGAGCTTGAGATTTGTATAGTCTTTGGATTATTCATAGGTATGGTAGAAGGTTTGGATGGTGGTATTATATGTGTATCAACCTGAAAATATGCTTCTAAATCATAATCCAAAGGATCACATATAAGCATATCAATAGACTCATGGGAATACACTGGTAATGAATCCTCTGTATGAAAGGAGGAAAGAATGAGATGTTCACAATATTCAAGAAGGCTCTGAGTATTGATGCCAAGAACAAAGGAGGATATGCTGAAGCACATGATATCAAGTAAGGCAAGTGGTATGACACAAATAAGGCTTGATGTGGCTAAGCAAACATCCTGTAAGTCACTGGATTGCGCACCATCAATGAGAGAGGTATGCAAGAGGTGTAAAGAATCTGGCACATAGATCTCAGAATCTAAGATAGGAGATTTAGAGAAAAATGAATGGGTTATAGGATAATAATAAATATCAGCAGCAGCTCCATATGTTACTTCTTTTTCATCAATAGTATCACAAGAAGAAAAATCACCTTCAAGAGACATAGCAAAAGATGGCTCTTCAATATTTGCTTGTTCATTGAAGGAGGAAGCATTCGAATGAAAGAGGGCAGCAGAAACATGAACTGTATGAGAAAATTCTTCATCGTGATCAAATTCATCATAGAATGTAGAGGCCAAGAAATATTGAGAGAGAACAAGAGGAGATGCTAGGTTCGCTCCATGCTTCATCTTCAATTGCCTGCAAACCAAAAGCTTTGTCCAAAATTTTCCAAAGCTCAAATGGAAATTCAGTAGAATCTATGAGATGATATATATTTGGAGACATTCCCAAACACATAATTCCATAATCTCTATCACAATTATTTATCCAATCAATCTTCTCTTCATAAGACTCAGGTTCACTCAATGCACCAATGGAGACATCAAATAGACATTGCCTCTTCAAGTATGCACTCATCTTTGGTTTCCAATAAGAATAGTTGAAAGGAGATAGTAGAGGAACTTTTGAATCCATATTGAAGTTGTTGATATGCTCTAAGAGATACTCTCTGCAACCTGCAAAACAAACTAGGAGAAAATCTTGTAAGCTAGACAAGCTCTTCTTCAAAGAGGGATAGGAGACTGGATGCACTCCTCAACTTTGTAGAACTTGATCAACCTTGTAGCTCTCATACCATGTAGAAATAATAGATCAATTCTATGAGAAATGATGTTAAGAAGAAGCATAGGAAATATATCTTGCTACTAAGAATTCTCACAAGCATACACAAGAAAATAGAGAGAAGAAAAGAGACTGAATCGCATGAATGAAGAGATGAATATCGGTGTGTATTCTTCCATTGAATAATTATGAATAATAGTGTACATAAATAGTGCTTCCCTCATAGGAAAGTCGAATTGTATGGAAACAACTCATAAAGCTCAAAAAGGCTGACTTACCAAAATATAACAAACCCCCATAGGTGGATAAAGCACTTGCTAAATCTATCAAGGACCTCATGAGTTGGAAAAAGCATGAGTGAGTTGTCAAGGAGATGGAAATAACATGATAATACTATAAAATGGAGAAAAACTAATGGAGGATGGGTTGGAAACAAAAGCTCCTAGTTTCCTAGTTGACTAGCTTTTATCTTATCGATAGAAAAGCAGGAAAAAGCAGAAAAAGCAGAAAAAAGCAGAATCTGTTGTAAGGTCCTGTATACTAATTCTAGATCAACCTAGAATCAGAAATAAATCATTCCTAGGATATAGATGGCATGCATTGACTTTAATGTGCAAGTGGATGCCAACTAATTAAGCTAGTGGGTGAATAATTAATCAAATAATGATTAATTATTTTATCCTAAGTTGTGAGTGGGTTTAATATATTCCAACAAACATAAAAAATCCTTTCACCCAATTTTCATCCTCACATGATGTGGCTGAAATAGAAGTGTGGGGTTAATAATTGTGATCCAAATCCCTACAATGCTCATCAATCAAGATAATGGATCCACAAATTCCTCCATTAGTTTTCTGAGTGATAGTGTGATCATGTGCCTCCTCCAAAATTGTACAACATTTTCCTAGAGGAAACTCATAATCTCTTAGGAACCATGCAAGTGCTTGATCTTCATATTGCATGACCTCAAACTCCTCAAGCACATGCAAATCGGAATGCACCTCATGTGCATGTGTATGGGAGGTATATAATGGCTACAAAATAACCTTTGTTTATGTTCACATGTCAAGACAATGTCAGTCACAACAAAAGAATTATTGCAGAAATAAAAAAATTTCCCTCCCAAGGTCTTCATTCCAAATATGTCTCTATGGAACTCAACAGGTGCTCCTCTCTTCATCCAACGGTTCAACTCTCTGCCATTGATCCAAGGGTGAAAAAATCCATCAATTGACCCACACATTGAAAGTATGTGTAGATATGATGCATTTTTTTCAAAAGTGGCTGCACACACATGCCTTTTTTGCTGCTTGTAAATCATAGAAAAATATGCAATATTAAAAACAATTTTCTTGCAACAAGACATAAAACTTTTACCTTCCATATTTTCCTCTTCAGTGATTCCTATATCCAACCATCTAGTGGATGAATTAGATATATTTCTTGCTGATTTATATGATCTATAATGATCCATCTCTTCTGCAATAGGATAAATATCCCATGGGGACAAATCACGATCCCCCTGTTGTGCATGCGACACAAGCCAGAAAAATTTCTTCACCCACTGTTCATCCCCCATTGGTGTTTCTGAATCTAGGACATGTGGAAAATAACTGTTAACCTTCTTTGCATGTTTGCAACCTTCAGTAATCAGACTTATGGCTGCAAATTTTTCATTATTGGCTGGCCCAAATTGGGTTCTCTCATCCCACTCTTCCATGGGAGAGTGTCTATCTTCAAGGAACAACTCAAGTTTCCTTGGAAAGAAATAAAGTGCTTGGTTCTCATAAAACTATTCTGCACACTCTTTAAGTGCATGCCGAATAGAATGCTCCTCATGGTCCACCCAATAATGAGGTTCCTCCGTGCCATTTACCCAAAAGGGATGACTCTTAAGAAAGATTGAGGATTCAATCAATTCTTTCCACTCTTGTTGGAATTGTTCTATCTTCATTTGTGATTCTAAGAGGGCACTTTGAGTGTATCTCAAAGAATGTTGGGTGGCCAACAAATCACCTTTGAGCTTCTAGTTCTTTTCTTCATATATGCAAATACTTTCTTCATCATGCAGTGATGCTTCCCGCAATAACTCAACAAGCTCAAACATGTCATTTTTATCTGAAAGCAATTGTGATAAATTACCTTTGATTGTGGACATTGCTTTCTGGCTATTCTCCATGGCTTCAAAGGAAGATTGGTCTTCAATTAAAGCAGCTTCCCAACACATCTTTGACAATGAAGCATGAGTGTCATGGATAATTTTCAGGGCCTCTTGGATCTTCTGTTCATCCATCTTCAATGACCCTGCAAGAAGATGAGGTTCTTGTAGATGTTCCTCCTCTTCATTTTCCATCACCGGATCAATTTCATGCAGTGCACTTAAGGTTTTGAAATTTGATCCATATGTTGTTTCTGTAATAGATTCATGTTTTAAGTCCTCAACAACATATTTTGGGCTGCAACTTAAGTTCTCATTCATCCTTGGTGCACCAGAAAGATATTGTCTCAAAGTTTCATCCTTCATACTGCATTCATTTTTGACACTAGAATTCTAAACCTCATCACTAGGGGGCTCAACCATCCTGAACTCTTCACTAGAAGTGGCTGCCATATTATACTTACAAAATGACACATAAAAATCACAATTTACTAAATTTCAATGTGTTATGTTCTCCTCCTTATGTGATGGAATTATGATGGATTGTTCACCCACCCATTTCTTTGCTTCACACCCTACTGAGATGTGCTCAATTTTTTCTCCCTTGTGAGGCTCAAGGGGTGACTGTAAATCTAAATTGTGTTTCTCGTTTGGATCAGATCCAAAATATATCTCACCATCATCAATCTTCCCTGTCTCTTCTGCACTTGACTTGAAATCAACCACAAATAAATTTGGAGTCATTTAACCTTCCATGTTACCAACAACTAGATGTTGGACTATTAGATCTTTAGTTGTGCATGGATATTCTCCATCTCCTTCTGACAAAGGATTTAGTGACTCATTATCCTCATGGATTCTACAAATAGGCTGATATCTCTTTGGGGGAAACCCAAATAATCTCTCAAAGAAACCATGTATAGATGGCTCTAATGAATCTTCACTTTTGGTCCTCTTTTCTTCCCCTTTACTTTGAGAAGTGGAACAAATTAGTTCATTTCTTGATGGATTATTGGTATTCAAAGAACCTACATGTGTTAATGTTTTTGAAAACATAGACTCTCTATATTTATTTCCTTCATGCTGAGAGACACTACAACTCCCTTTTCCATGTTTGCTTGCCAACTGCTTGGGAAGGAATTCTCTAGTCTCTTTATCTGACTGAATGATGCTTTGGGATACATATTTCAGCCCTTTCAATGTTATTTGCATCAAATTTATTAAATCTTGTTGATCATCCATTTTTGAATGCTCTTATTCATACAATTAAAATTCTAAATCTCCCATGAATGGAACTAATTCCACAACTACAACTTGAAGATATAACTGAGCTACCTTTTCACTGAGAGTTACTTTCCATAGGATGATCCAAGGAAAGTGTTCTGATACCACTGTAATGTCCTAAGTATGGTGTGCAGATCTGAACACTTTAATTCTGTAATTTTACTTAAACAATTCTGAAATTTTAATTGGTTCACATAGAACATTCACGGAATGGGAAAAACAAGGGTTTCTTCTAGGAAATTTTGCAGAGGACAAGAGTGATCGGTGGGAAGAAAATAAAGATATTACAGACATGGAATTTCCTCTCCCCTAACACATTTATATCTCATGCCATTTAGGGTTCAGAGTCTGCACCGCGGAAACCTACTACCACGCTTCTAGGTAGCCAAACCGTGAAACTAAGGAGAGTAGTTCGGTCTGTTTCAACCGGATCCTTTGAGAAACTTGAAGAGGTTTGTTCCAGCATTAATGTAACATAAAAATATTATTTATACATATTTTTGAGTTTCTGGAAATTTTAATATGTTTTGGGTGAATTTGGGGATTTCTGGCAATTTTGGTCAAGAGAAACCCTGCACAGAGGAGGATCCAAAATAATGCTAATAACCAAAAAAAAAGGGTTTATAGAGACTGATATGGGAAGGTATGAATTTTATTCACCCATAGGTACTGACAGAGCTCTATTTGAGTTTACAGATCATGTTTTGCATCAATTTTAGTAAAACTAGTTATTAAAAACTAGTAATCTAGCTAGGGTCTTAAAAAAGCTATTAAATCAGCTTAAATCCAATTCTGTAAAACATGAGATTTATAAAAAATATAAATATGATCTCTATAAACATAAATACTTATTTCAATCACTTCTCCATTATGAATTATTTATTACAACACTCATATTCACTCAATTCCCCCATACATTGATAAAATGGGACCTTTTATGAAACTAAGATACTATTATTTAGGGTATGAGTTATATTGACCTGAAAAATACAATTTTCATAATATAATGACACTATATAACATAAATTACATTATTTACCAACCATTACAAAGATTCTTCCAAAATTAAGGGGCAGGAGGCCCGAATCATGACCCGCAAGGGGCTGTGAGCATAGGTGAAGCATGGGATTTACTAAGGATAAAAATGAACTTGATGGAGGCTGAAAATAACTCTGATTATACATAAATATCTGCAATATATAACTCCACATATGCAATGGAAGAGAAGGGGATGGAAGGAGAGGGGAATGGAAGGCTGTGGCTCATCTCCCGGTAGTCTAAGGCACAACACTCAGAAGTAATGCTCACATAAGCATTCAGCAATCAAATCATCAACCAAACTGAAGCAATGGGTTCAAATTTATCTTTCATAGACTTATGGATGACCTGCTTAGTAAGTTGAGGCCAATGGTGACCTGTGAGAGCAAGTCAACCCCATGGGTGACCTAACCCTATCCACAAAAGCGCCCCCTTTGGGAAATTAGGCAAGTAAGACCATGTGGAGTTATTTCCAATTCCAAATCATCCTTCACAATTAGTAACTGCACCCTCCCTTAGTCAAAATCTGCCTCTTTTGAGTTATGACAGCTTTCTGCTTTTCTTGGGTCATAAGGAAACTCTTTCTTTCCTTAAAAAACTTTCCTGCGTTTCTCTTATAGCTTTTCTAAGCTCCATAAGAGGAAAATGCGCCCTCTCCTTTGAAATACTTTCTTTCTTTTACCTCTGTGTGCTTTTTCTGGTTTTAGGAAACTTCCTTGTATTCTCTTTCTTGCTTTTGTCATGGACTTTCTTATTTTTACCAAGGAAAGTTGACTAGCTTTCCCCAATACACCCTCCTGACATGGCAGACTTAATTCCACATCATTATTGTGTGTAATAAATAAAATTGCTAAAATAAAATTAAATACATGCCTTAGAACAATTATTAGTAAAAATTTATCCTAGGAGGAATAATTAATAACAACTTGAGCCCCTAGGAACTTAGCATAGTCAACACTTTTAATGGTCAATTTGAGGGAACATGAAATTTTTTTAAATTAAAATTCCATGTTTTTGTATTTATAAGATGCCTATTCCCGTATTTTAGTCATACTTGATTTTTTTGTTACGTATTTTTTCGTATTGTATCTGAATTGTATTTGAATCTGTACTCAAATATTGCTACTATGGTTTTGATTGTTTACTTCATATTTTATAAGGATTATATGAAATATGGGCTATATTTGAGGTGAGAAATGAGCCATTATGGGCATTTTTCCCATCAAATTCCAGCCCTGAACCCATCCATCGCCTGTTTGATAGAGAACGGGCTTGAACCATACCATCATGACCAAACAAATTCGGGATTTCCCTGTTGGAGAACACCATAGCAATGGTAAGAAAATGGTATTGGGTAGTGTAAGACAATTCAAGGTTGTGATAAGACAATTCCATATCCAACATCACCCTATCCACGTCCATGTGCAAAACCAGTCAAAAATACCTATACTTGGTCTAAATCTGGTGACATTTCACAATGTTACCCTATTTAAAAAAAAATCAGGCACATAGTTAGAGGAGTACCTTGCATGAGGAAAATTGCATATCAAACCACTGTGGAAGAGGGAGTTTTAGACTAACGTCACTGAATTTCAATGGGAAATCCATGAATGAAGCAATATGATCACCGCTTGTTCCAAATTGAATCCACAACATGATCTATATGAGTGGGAACCTCATACCTCTTTGCATGCATTAACTAGTCAAGTGGTCCAAGAAACACACTTCTATATCCATGTTGTGAAAAAATTCCAAACCAAACCAAATCATGTCTTATACTTAAAATAATTCAAATATAAATAAATCTAAAATAAATTGCACCTTTGAGAGAAAAATAGCTTTTGGTGAATTTTTTGGGAAGAAAAAACTTTTGATATTAAAACATTACAAGTAAATATATTTTCACGCTAAATTATATCCGCTTGGTAGTTTATATTCTTGTTTTTATCGAGTGTAGGTACCACCAAATAGGTATCTATCAGATCTATCTTCCTCAAGTGATGGTGAAGATATACTAGAAGAGGTTGAAAGTGATACGTGTTGTACTAGATCTACCGGTTCTATATCAACTAGATCTGAAAAGGTAAGGAAAATATTTTGTAGACACATGCAATATTTTATTGCCAACGGAGGGTCATGTAATTATGATGTTGAGATCATAGGTGACATTGAGTTTCCCTTGAGGTATAGACATATAGTGCAACGATGGGTACCTAATAAGCGACCTCAAGTGGACACGGATTTCTTCATCAATGGGAGGATGTATCGCATTGATCCTTCATCCTTACACGAATTGGGGCTATTTTCCATGGATGGCATAAAGGTCGAATATAGAACTATAACTGAATTGATGGAGTATGTCGGACCATTATACATATATAATAACTGGGTTATCTTGGTCCAATATACTCGAAGTATGAGGAGATACAGAGTTTCCGCAAATTATATACAACTAGCAGAACACAATAAAAATGAAGGGGAGACTATGTATATTAATGAGAGACAAAAAGTGTTTGGAAACGTTGTTGGCATTATAAATAGTACACGGCCAGTGATAGAAACTAAGCAATCTAATTGCGAATTCGAGGGATGAGAAGAACATCATATATTTGTATGTGCAACAAAAACAATACTTCCAGGTGAAGAGTTGTTGATCAATTACAAATTAAATTGAATAGATGTGGCTTCCATGGTCTAGGGTAACCATGGAAGGTCACACGCTATGCCTCATCAGGTAAATGCTAAATACAGTAACTAAACATGACTACAATAACTAAATGTTTTGAGCCTTTTTGTTTACATTAACATGATTATAAACCCATGACATATATGTGATGGAATAGGATAACATAACTAACAAGTGAATATGGGCTTAGTACTAGTCATAAGCATAATGAGTTAACATTCGATTTCCACTATTGATGTTCACTTTTTTCGTGCATATTATGAATATTTCCATGTGATAACATGCTTATTACATTCTTATGCTTATCTCATTTTTTTATGTTACAATTATTGACTCAACTTTTATTGATCGATTTATTTTGTCAGGGTTGCAGCAGTGGAAAGCCACATGCTGCTTCCACGGTCTAGGATGACCATGGAAGGTCACAATATATGCCTCATGAGGTAAATGTTAAATATAGTAAATAAATATGACATCAATAACGAAATGTTTCAATTTTTTCAGTTAACATTCGATTTTCATGGTTACCATTCACTTTTGTCATGCTTATTGTGAATATTTCCATATGATAACATGCTTATTACATTGTGGCAGGTGTCTGCTCATCCCCGTGGAGTAGAACATGTATCTCCTCCTTCAGAGGTAAAAGTAAATATTATTGCAACGTCTTATTTTTTTTATGTTACAATTATTGACTCAACTAATTATAGTAACTAAATATGACTACAATAACTAGAAACCCCAACCCCAGAAGATTTCCATGTGATAACATGCTTATTACACTGTGGCAGGGTTCTTCCCATGGTAGTCATGGAATAGAACGTGTTTCCTCTACTTTTATGGTCCAGGGTTATCGTGGAAGGTCACACTCTGTGCCCCATCAGGTAAGTGTTAAATATATTAACTAAATGTTGAGATTTTTTCTATTAACATTCAATTTCCACTGTTACCATTCACTTTTTTCATGCTTATTGTGAATATTTCCATATGATAACATGCTTATTACACTATGGCAGGGGTTTGCTCATCGCCATGGAGCAGAACATGTATCTTTTCCATCGGAGGTAAAAGAAAATATTATTGCAATATCTTATTTTTGTTGATGTTACAATTATTGACTCAACTAAATATAGTAACTAAATATGACTACAATAACTAGAAACTCCAACCCCAAAATATTTCCATGTGACAACATGCTTATTACGCTATGGCAAGGGTCTGCCCATGTTCATCATGGAACAAAACGTGTGTCCTCTACTTCTAACGTAAAAATAAATATTATTGTAATATCTCATTTTTTATTATGTTACAATTATTTTTATAACATTTATTTATTGATTTATTGTGTTAGGGTAGCACCAGTGGAAAGGCACCTACGGATTCCATGGTCCAAGGTGACCGTGGAAGGTCACACTCTGTGCCTCGTCAGGTAAGTGTTAAATATAATAAATAAATATTTCAATTTTTTCTGTTAATATTCAATTTCCACTCTTGACATTCACATTTTTATGTGCTTCTGGTGAATTATTGATTGATTTATCGTGTCAGGGTGGGGACCGTGGAAAGACACCTACTGCTTCCATGATCCAACGTGACCATGGACAATCACCCACTAGAAGTAGATTAGTACGGGGTGACCGTGGGAAGTCACCAGCCACAACACCACATCATGAAAGTGTTAGTTCTTAATAGTAACTAAATTTCATTACAATAACAATGTTTGAATGATATTAAAATTATTTTGCTTAATTTTATTTTTGATGAATTTAGTCAAGTACACTTGATCTGGGTGATGAGGAGCTTGAGGATGAAATTTACTATTCCATAGACCCTATGGATACTATAAAGAAGGCCCTGAAAAAGGAAAACATAGAAATGATTTCCTTGTCTCTCATAACACCCATGACATAGGAGATCAAGGAAAGGATTGAAGAGCTGAAAGAACAAATAAAATCTTATGGGGTAAGTGGCATCTTCACATATTTTTTAAGCTATGAATGATTTCATATATGATATTATGTTTTCTATTTTTCCAAGTGATTTGATAAAGTAAAGTTTTTTCGTTTGTAGGATTTTTTTACAACCCATGACTAGAGAAACTGTCAAGACAGGTATAGGTAGCAGTGATTCTCCAATGTAGAAACAATGCCGACAAAGCAATGTACCAATGAGAATTTTGAAAATCATGCGGTTGGCCTCGAATCCATTGATGAGGGAACCAATTTTGATCATCATGACATGTCATAGCATGATGAGATGGAACCTAGGACTCCACATGACTCTGGATATGAACCTACTATAGATGACCAAGAAAATTTTCCTGGAACAACATGAGTTAAAAGTACTAGAGCACTAGATCTCACCTTTCCGGTGGATGATGCTTGTGTTCCGATCGAGATTCAAAAGATTCCAGATATTTATTAATTAATTAATTCATTTTAATCATGAAATTGAAATGGACATACGCTGAAATTATTATAAATTAATGGATTACACATTTCTGTAGGAAACTATGTTTTCTACAGGAATTTGAATGACAAAGCATTGGAGCTATTTGGCCCCACCATTCGCACATGGTGGAATAGCCAAGATAGCGCAAAGAGAGATGTATTGATAGACCACATGGTAAACTTGTTCAGAAATACATTCAACAAGAAAGTGGTTGCAAAGTTAACCAACGAGAATTTAAAATATACCAGGGCCCAATATAGGGATAAATTGCAACTCGACCCCAAGCATGAGTTCCCTCCCATGGTTTTGGAGAAAGAGTGGAAAGCACTCATAGAGGATACAAAGGTGAAATTTCTAAAAAGACAAGGAAAACAACCACGGCCTGGAAAAGCAAGGTACAACACATATCATCTTTTTAGTGAAATATGCTCATTTATTTTTTTTCTTTTTTGTTTTAAGGAAGAATTTTGATATCTAAAATTTTTCAAAATTTTCATATAGAGGCTACCGGACACCTCCAAAGAAACCAAGGCTAGAGTGATAAAGAACAGGAAACATAGATTGGGCCAGGGTGGCTATAGAAAATTAAGAGCCTGAATCGTAAGAATTAAATGATTAACCGTGGAGAATATTTATTTGAAAGTAGCGAACAAATATCTGATACTGGAAATTTTATATGTGTTATGCATTGCAGGGAAATATGTTAGATTTTTATCATTCAAGGTAGCATTATGATCTTAGGATATTTAACTGAGAGAATAACATGCACAACAATAAAACACAAGAGACAAGAGACACAAAGAATTTTCCTCGGGGAAACCATAAAGGAGAAAACCCTGCAACTTTCTCAGAGATAGAATCAGCACCAAAAGTAAAACCCAAAAAACATAAAGATGATCTCCCGACAGTAGTAGTCTCTCTCTCTAATCCCATCAACTTCTCTCTCACTCATGCACCCCAATGAGTGAGTGTGTGTGTGATAAATAGAGAGGATCACTCTCTATTTATATTCTTTCATTCACTTGAAACCCACTCCAAAATGTCGGCTTCACTTAACAATTACTTACTAGAGCCGACATCTCTAGGAGTGTCTAATAACACTAGTGCCCCACAAATTGTGGGGAATTTTCCTCCTTCGACAAACAAGGAGGTTTATCCTTAACACAATGGTGGGGACTATTGCCTCGACTTATAATGACTCACCTAAGGTCGAATTCTCTAGGATAGTCTAATAACCCTAGGGCCCCACAACTGCGAGGACTTTAACCCTTAACCAATAGGAGGGTTACCTATAATGACTTGACATGACTTGTTTACATTATAGAACCTCCCGATATGAACATCGGGGCATGACATGACTCAAATAAATTACAGGCACATCCTGGAATAAACATCGGGGTACAATACATAAGATATACAGATGAATACATTCCAAAGTTACAAATACATCAACACTCCCTCTTAACTAGGAAGGTATTCTCTCGACACAATTTATCAACACAAGTCTTCTTCTTTGTATCATCTGGATCATCATTTAGTTCTCATCATATTCATCTTCAAGTCATCTTCATCTTAAAGTAATATTCATCTGGATCTGGATCATCACTTGATTTGTATCATCATCACTGGATCTATATCATCATCACTAGATCTGGATCATCACTCGATATGGATCATCATCACTGGATCTAGATCATCAATTGATCTAGATCATCATCATTGGATCTAGATCATCACTGGATCTAGATCATCATTGGATCTGGATTATCATCACTGGATCTGGATCATCACTGGATCTGGATCATCACTATTGGATCATCACCATTGGATCATCATCACGAGTGCTATCTCATGATTCTTCTCGTCACAGGAAGTTATACAGAGCCAACCTTTTTTCATGATTGTTGTAGGCCTAGCCTCCATGTAGGTCTTCTTCAATGCTTATATCTAACACCAAGTCAGAATGGCCTGCCCAACACTTACATCTGACCATGAGAGGAACACATCCAACACCATGTCAGAAAGGCACACCCAACACTCACATCTAATCATGTAGGAACCAATCCTATAAACACATCAGAAAGGCCCAATACTCACATCCAATCATGAGGGAACACATCCCACAACCCTATCAAAAAGGTTCAGTACTTATATCTAGCCATGTGGGAACACATCCTACAACCATACTAGAAAGGCTCTGAACTTACATCTAGCCATGTGGGAACACATCCTGCAACCTTGCTAGAAAGGCTCCACACTTACATCCAACCATGTAGGAACACATCCTGCAACCTTGCTAGAAGGGCTCTACACTTACATCCAACCATGCGGGAACACATCCTGCAACCTTGCTGGAAGGGCTCTACACGTACATCAAACCATGCGGGAACACATCCTGCAACCTTGCGAGAAGGGATCTGCACTTACATCCAACCATGCAGGAACACATCCTGCAACCTTGCTGGAAAGGCTCTGCACTTACATCCAACCATGTGGGAACACATCTTTCAACCTTGCTGGAAAGGCTCTCAACCCCAGGATGAGGGTTCTTGGTAAATAACTAGGTGCCTCAATTCTCCAAGAGAATGGCATCATCCCTTATATATGATCAAGTGGAAAAACATCCCTCAATCATGTCAGAATGTCCATGCACTCATATCTAATCATGTGGGAACACATCCCATAGTCATATCAGAATGGCCTTCAGTCCTAGACCAAGTATTCCTAGTAACTGACCAGGTAGCTCCATTCCAAGAATGGCAATAGCCCTTATATTTGATCATGTAGGAACAAATCCTACAGTCATATCAAAATGGCTCAGCACTCATATCTGACATGGAAGGAACCAATCCTATCACCATGACAAAATGGCTCAGCCCTTACATTTGACCATGGAAGGAACCAATCCTCTCACCATGTCAGAAAGGCTCATAGACTCATCACTTTTGCTTGGAAGGAACCTCGATCTGGAGAACACCAAGATTCTCCCTAATGTACTCAAACTTCACTCTGGCTAATTGCTTCGTCAACACATCAGTTATCTGTTTGTCCATCGCAACATACTGGAGCTTCACTGCCCCCCTCTACACCATATCCTTGATATAGTGATACTTGATCTCGATATGCTTTGACTTGTCATGGAACACCAGGTTCTCTGACAACTTCACACAACTCTGGTTGTCACAATATATACAAGTATCATCTAGCTGGAGATCAAATAAATCAGACAGTAGCTTCCTCAGCCATACTGCCTCATAACTAGCTGAACAAGCTACAACATACTCTGCTTCAGCTCTACTCAGTGCCACACATGATTGCTTCTTGATAAACCAAGAGATCACACAAGATCCCATACTGAAGCAACACCCTAAAGTGCTCTTCCTATCGATGGCACTGCCTGCCCAATCTGAATCAACATAACCCTCCAGGTTAATCTTCTAATTCACCTCATACTTGAGCCCATAATCAACAATACCCCTCAGGTACCTCAAAATATGCTTTACAGTAATCAATTGAACATGTCTCGGATCTGTCAAGAACTAGCTCAAGGTGTTCACAGCAAAGCAAATATCTGGTCTCGTGTTCGTTAGGCACATCAAGGACCCAATCATCTGACAATACATCGTAGCATCAGCCGCTTCTGATGAAGCGTCACTCAATAGCTTCAGGTTCGATGCCATAGGTGTGGTCATGGCCTCGCAGTCCATCATCCCAAACCTCTTCAGGATCTCTACTGCATACTTCCCATGTCCACACCCCCATGCCTAGAATGTAGTGCATCATCTCCAAGTCCTTTATCTCGAACTCGGTAGCAAGTCTTCTTCTTACAAATTTAATGAGTTCCTCTTTTCTGTCAGGAACAAGTCTTCGACATATAACATGAGTATCAACGGTATTCTGCGTTCAACCTTGAAGCAAAGGTTGGAATCCACTTTACTCTCAGTAAAGCCTAGATTCATTAGTAATATATCCATCCCATCCCACCATGTCAAACCTCAGGATTTTCTATAGTCACTCCCTCTGAAGCATCATACTCCCTCTATCTTTCATACTCTATGCACTGAAACATTCTGTACTGGAGTGACAAGTAGCTTCCTCTACTACTAATATTCTATGTATCCATCTAGGGTCACTAGATACCAAGATCCTCTATATATGAAAGCATTCTTGCATCCATCTGTGAGCTTTTCATCCTTTATCAACCTTGTAGAAAAGGTTTAGATCTTCATCAAGCTCGTCATGTATGTGTTTCCCATGGGTGTCTTCTAAGCTTGTACAAGGCCTTGCACACATGATTATGTCTATCATGTGACTTCACTTCCAGTGATTGCAAATGTCTCTTCATATTTTATGCCTTCTTTTTATGAGAAGCCTCGTGCTACGAATCTTACCTTGTATCCCACAATGTTTCCATCTACTACATGATGAAACTATGAACTTCCCTTCATGTATCAATATTGCATCCTAGACATCATTCTTCTTGAACTAGTCTTTCCTTTCTTCTTGGTCACTTCTTCATGGCTGGAAGGTTCTGCATCAATGATGTCGCTGCACTTGTCATATTATTCTTCATCTTGAATTGTCGTCACTTATTCTTTGGAACAAGTCTCATCCTTCTTTTCTTGTAGGTCATTATGTATGCAATCTTTCCTACAAGTCAAATGCATTAGTTGTATGGTTATAAACATTTCATAAGGTATATTCATAATGAAAAATTCTTTTGCATCAAGATATATGATTATGCAACTATTTTAGCCAATACAACATTCATGCATATCTCATGGAAACTTTCTAGATGCCTTCCATCTCTACCAGGACAACAATGAGATTGTGCACTAATCCAATATGTCAGCAAAGAGGTTTCATTATAGATAAGAAGCAATGGAGAGTTGTATAGAACCATGAGCTACTTACCAATCACATGCATATTAGTAGTATACTGTCATTAATGCAAACATTCTATCATGCATAATACATTAACTGAATATAAACAAATGCATAACAAAACAATATCATGAAATGACAATTGAATACTTATCTTTATTTGTTTCGTGGGTAGAATCCTTCTTGATCCTTTAGCTTTATCATCTTCTTCATTCATTATTGCATTGTTTCTTATCCAAATGCTAATATGGATAAGAGGTTCTTCAAGAGTTGAGTTCTTCATATTCCTCATCGCTTGAGGGATCTTCTTTGGATGGTGAGAGCTTGATCTTCCCATCTTCTTTTCTCTTATTATGAGTTGAGCATCTTCTTGTGTGTGCTCTTCCTAGAATCTTTCAGAAATTAATCACTTCCTTCTAGCACAAATTCCTTAAATGAATGAATCCCATGATCCTAGGAGGTCATTCAAGGTGTTTATCACCACTTCTTATTCTACTGCTACAATTTGTTCTTTGATTTGAGAGACCCCCGTAAAGTATGACTGTATGGTCTCTGCATTTTGGATCTTCACATTCTTCAAATGTTTTCTCAAAGTCATATTCCAATTTATGTTCTTTCCTTAAAATAACTTGGGAAAGGAATCAAATGTTTCTTTAGGTGTCTTTAGGGAATACACTTGTGGTATAAGGTGATCCATGATTGAATCAGCAATGATCTTCTTGGCCTTGACCAAATTATTCTGGTGTAAGGCTTCTAGACTCATCTCCCTCTAGAACTGGAACCTCTCTACTCATGTAGGTGTCCAATTCATTTTATTCAGAGAGATCATATACTTCCATGCTTGGAATTTTTCAACTTCACTAGGCTTATCATCAAGCTGATGTTATAGATCACTTTGAAATGAGAACTTCAAATGAAAATAGCAAAAGATTAGATATTACCGATTTGAGGTCTCCGTCCTGGTTCTGGAGCTGGCTGATCTAGGGTTTGTCAGAGAAACCCTAATTTTCAAAACTTGGAATATTTTAGATATTATTGTATAGAAATATATATCTCTTCAAGTTGATCTGTCCAATGTACTCCTTTTCTAAAAATAGTGGAGGGAAGCTCTCGGAACAAGAAGCCCTAGTTTTCTAATTTCTTCTGCAGAAATGTCTATTAATGTTTCTATAGTATCTCTGAAATTAATGCTCCTTTCTATATGAAACCTTACACTGTAGTATCCTCGCATGTCCATGTTCCAACACCATAGGTTTCATTAGAATTGGTTTCACCAATTGGGACTTATGATCATTCTCACACGGTGACCTGTTTCAATACTGTTCAGAACAACAAAGTTGTATAGACTTCCACGTGTCACTGTTTCATATTTTGGATTGAAAACATGGACCAATGAAAGTAAAGTCCATTCTCATTGTGGAACATATTGATGAGTTTCATTTGGACATTTGTAACCCAAGATATAGCAATTCTCCCCAGGTGTCATGTTTAGGGATGAATCCTGGAAGAGTCTGGAACCCTAACTTGGAGGGATCATATCTCCCAGAATATAGTGAATCGGAGGATGAATTTTGGACACAGTGAAAATAAGGATTTTATCTTCGGATTGTGAAATTTTTAGATCCTAATACTTCTCCAATCCTGATATATAGAAAATATACCATCAATTATCAGTTTTAGTATTTTAGGGTTTTTCCAGCTCAAAGTCAAACTACGGTTTGACTTTCCCGGAGTTATACCTAACCAAAAATATTGACCCAGGTCTCTAAACTTAGATTTTTATGAAGAGAGAAATCCTAAACTGGGCTCACTAAAAAATTCCTATTCTATAAGAAATCCTAATTTCTCGCACCAAAAACTGAAAATGCTCGGAATCGAATTTCGCTTCGACAAAAAGATGCGCCCTTCAACGGAGAGTCAGCCTAGAATACTTTTGCTGATGGATTGTGGAGAGAGACCTGAAAGGTAAGAAGACATATCTTCTATAGGTGCACAATGTATTCTTCTCAAGTTAGCTCTGATAACATGTTAGATTTTTATCATTCAAGCTAGCATTATGATCTTAGGATCTTTAACTGAGAGAATAACATGCACAACAATAAAACACAAGAGAGAAGAGACACAAATAATTTTCCTTGGGGAAACCATAAAGGAGAAAAACCTGCAACTTCCTCAGAGATAGAATCATCACCAAAAGTAAAATCCAAAAACATAAAGATGATCTCCCGACAGCAGTAGACTCTCTCTCTGATCCCAAAAACTTCTCTCTCACTCATGCGCCCCAATGAGTGTGTCTGTGTGTGTGATAAATAGAGAGGATCACTCTCTATTTATATTCTTTCGTTCACTTGAAACCCACTCCAGCATGTCAGCCTCACTTAAAAATTACTTACTAGAGCCAACATCTCTAGGAGTGTCTAATAACCCTAGTGCTCCACAACTTGTGGGGACTTTGCCTCCTCCGAACAACAAGGAGGGTTATCCTTAACACAAAGGTGGGGACTATTGCCTCAAATTTAGATGACTCACCTAGGGTTGACTTCTCTAGGATATTATAATAACCCTAGGGCCCCACAAGTGTAGGGACTTTAACCCTTGACCAATAGGAGGGTTACCCACAATGACTTGACATGACTTGTTTACATTATAGAACCTCCTGATAGGAACATCAGGGCATGAAATGACTCAAGTACATTACAGACACATCCTGGAATAAACATCGGGGTACAATACATAATATATATGGATGAATACTTTCTAAAGTTACAAATACATCAACAAAATACGTTCCAAGTTGCTGCCACCAAGGAAGACCTAAAGCTTGGTTTCAATTATGGTCTTAAAAGTGTCATTGAATATCAGAAAAGCTTGGGCAGACTCCAATCTCTCCAATGATGCAGATGCAAGTAAATATAATGACTAAGGACATCATTGCAGTATACTATTAAAGTCTATTCATTTTTTATTATATCACCCATAAATAAATATTTATGTTTTCTTTTAAGCAACAATGCAACCGTAGCAGTGAATCCAGTGGTACTTGGCATGTACTAGCTGATGTTGGGGTTTGCATGTCCCATGATAGTGGGGAACAGAGTGGCCATTCTGGTATGTGTGCTTTGGGAATAGAAATATCTACTGTGATTATAGATATTTGTTTCCTGACGTATACTTATAAATTTTCTTCTTTCCATGGAAGAATGTGAATCTCAGGAGGGTGAATAGCAAGAGGAATTAGAAAGTAAAGAAACAATTAACACACCAGCTGTCATAGCTACACAGACAGGTAAAGAGTAATATTGTAATTTTAATCAAAATGATGAACTATTAATTTCGATAATATTTCAACATATCGATATGCCCATTTTTCATTTTTAGAGTTCATGCCCCTTCAGAGTTGCCTCCACGCCCTACTCAAAGACATACAATAAGTATGATACATGAGGGCATGGAAACAAAAACACTAGTAGGACATGGATTTGTAGATATTCCACCAAATGATGATGATAATACCCCAATTATCGTTAGTTATTACAATGCAAAAAAATAGAAATCAAAGAAAATGTAGATGTATAAATTCATGAATTGTATTTGGATGTATATCGATGTTGTTAGTCTAAAACATTGTTTATATGAATTATCTCATTATGCTTCAATGTTTTTATGTTTATATGTTTTGATGGCTAACCTAGTTATGCATGAATGTTTATATGTTTTCTATGTAAACAACATCATTTATTGGGTATGGGTAATTGAGAGCGATGTGAGGGGGGGGAGGGGCCAGATGAGCTTCGACCTTCACGTGGTTGGACCTGTTCAGTAGAGAATATAAAATTGTTGTTGAAACAGAGAGGAGCTCAATACTGTATAAATATTTTTTTATTACTATGTATTAAAGATGGTTGTAAATTTTTAAACGCAGGTCTATTTCTTAAAAAATTGTTAATAAATTTAACATTTCACGATGCATTGATTTCTTCAAGACTTTGTAGTAGGATTTAAATGACTATTTATTTGCTTATATATTATTTACTCATATAAAAATTTTGTCTTTGATTATTTTTGTAGGTCTTGGTGATGGAAATGCATCTCGTGGACAACTCGTATCAATTTGTATGGGCGAATGGATCTAGCGAAGGACAATGAGAGGCTAAGGGTTTTGATGTGTTATTTATCCTTAATGTGTTTGTATTTATCCTTAAATTCTATTTCATTCTATTAAGATAAAAGAGATACAACCAATAGTAAATAACTATTTTTATACTATCATCCAAACTAGGAGACAATCTTCTACATAAAAAAAAAATGCTTCTTAGTAATGTAGAAAAATAGAAGAAAAATCACATAGAAGAAATTAGGCTTTTTTCGGCCCTTCTTCCTATAACTTCACCATGATGAAACCCTAGGTTAAGAAATTTTAATTTTTCAAACCCTAATTGTTCATCTATCTTTCAAAATTAAACTTTCTGAGCTGTATACTTATAAATATTATTCTTAGGTTATTTTTGTTTCTCTTAGGTTTTAGAATTAATTTTTATGTGTTTTTGTAACTTTTATTTTATCAAAAAAGAAATCCCTAAAAAAATAATTTATGTGTAAAACCCTTAAAACGCAAACCTCTTGCTCCCAAAATCCGATCCCTCTCCTTTATCAAACATAGGTTTTCAATATTTATTGTAGACCTCATACGCCCTAGCTGCCTTCTCTGCACACTCAAAAAGGAAAACAAGTTAGTATTTCAAACTATTTAGATGGTGGTGTATTTTGTAAAATATATCTTATTGATTTGAATAGTTTTCTTCCCTATTCACATTAGTTTTCTAGGTAAATGTAACTCTGATTTTTTACTAAGATCTGGAACCTTACATCTCTAAATGCACAGTGATATAATTATGACATTATTTTACTGAGGATTGTTTTGGATTTTCTTAGTACTAATTATTGCTATTGAGAACTGGGTGATGGTAAGGGGCTTGATGATTTTATATTTCACAGCTTACATACAGGATCGAGTGAATGTTAATAACATTATGGTTAGCTTGGAACACAATTTTCATTAAGTTAGTATTTTATATCTATGCTATCACATACACAGATCTGGAAATCATATGGTAAATGGCACTTTAAATTATTAACATTGGTTATTGGTTGCACTATTTTACACGTTCTGATTACTGTGATGATAAACTTTCAGTTGTTGCATGGAAGATATTGGGAACATAAATTCATATGTCTATATCTTCAAAGGAAATAGATAAAGTGATGTTATTACATGAGGAGTGTCTCCAAGGAAATTATGATATGGTTTCTAAACTACAAATTGCATGCTCAACTGTGCAACCTACTTCTCAGTGCCAAAAGGTAATTTATGATGAATTTTTTGCTACATGATATCATTCCTGCTAATAGAATAGAAATAATTTGTCAATTTTTTTTTAAGTAACATTTCTCTTTTCCATCATGTGCTTAGGGGACTGTTTTTATCTTATGGGAATATTTGATACTAACTTGACCAATTTTGGCCATGCTTGAGGTAGTTGCATAAGAAGGAACAACTTATCATATTCACCTCTTCCAATAATGAGTAACATCAAAACAACTTACCACCAGTTGGCACTACAAAGATCCTACACATATTTTACAGGTGAACAACTACTCGTTTTCCCTAGGGGTTGAGTTATTTTTTTATTATTTATCTATTTTTAAATAAATACAATTTCAATGCACCTTATGTTTTTTGTAGTATGATGAATTATCACTAGTAGCTCTTCACATGTACTAGAGCAGGAGATGATATTTCATGAGGGGTGTCTCCAAGGCAATTATGATATGGTTTCTAAACTACAAATTGCATGCTCAACTGTGCAACCTACTTCTGATCAATTCCAAAAGGTGATCTATGATGAATTTTTTGTTATATGAGATCATGCATAGTAAAAGAATAGAAATAAGTTGTCAATTTTTTGTTGATTAACATGTCTCTTTCCTATCATGTGCTCAAGGGACTTTTTTTCTTCTTTCGGGCATATTTGGTACTAACTTTGACCGATTTTGGCCATGCTTGAGGTGGTTGCATAAGAAGGATCAGTTTTTTATTTTCATCTCTTCAAGAAATTGGGACCTTGACTTTCTCTGGCTTCATTTACATCTACAAGCTTCCTCATTCTTCAAATCTCAAGCTCCCTTCATCTTCAAAACATGGTCTTCCTTTACTTCTGACTTGTGGGCTTCTTTAAGCTTCTGCAGGTATCTACAGGCCTCTGCGGGCTTCTTCCAAGCTCTGTGCGCATCCTTCCAAGCCCTTGTGGTATATTTACACCCCAATGGGATTAACCTAATTTTGGTTCATAATAAGTTGATCTGAGCCCAATGGTGCCTACGTATTTTATCGATGGTATTTTTTTATAGATGTACCCCCTACCTTATCATAGAAATCATCTCTCAATGGTGCCTAGAATATCATTTAATTAATTTTTATACGATCCCTGTGGTGCATACAACGTATTTGATCGATGTTATTTTTATAGATGTACCCTCCTACCTTGTCATAGAATCCACTCTAAGAGGTGCCACTTTAGCCTCCACTTATGTATTTTAGCCAATTATTATGAATTTGTGCATCCTAATGGGAAAACAGTTTTTGAGGCAATAATTAGGGTGCTTAGGGCCACTTTAGGTACTTTTGGGAACTTTTTATTCATTACGCCTTATTTTTTAGAGTCAATTAACACTTTTTGACCTCCCCCCTGAACTTCCCATTTATTTTTTTCCCTTTTACTTCAATATGTCTTTTCCCATATCTTACTTTCCTGGTATTTTTATTTTCTATAAATCACATTTCCCATGTTATATTTTATCCATTTCTTTGTCTTTAAAATATAGTATGTATTTTTTCACAAACACTTATTGAAGATCCAAAACCTTGGAAAGGAAGGTTCCTTTCCACGGTTTTTAAAATGTTTTTTGAAACCTCCAGGTTTCGTCGCAATATCAACGAACTTTCATCACGGGTATTGCAAAACTATTAAAACCCTGGGTGGATTTCCATGAATACCGTCGCTATAGCGACGCAGTTTCATGGAAAAATTATCGATCAAATTATAGATTTCATCGATAGAGATTGGTTTTCCACGGTTTTGCGTGGAAGAAATTTGTATTCAAATTCCAGAATTCGTCGATAGAGAGACAAACATTTGTCAAAAGTGTTCCATGGTTTTGCGTGGAAAATAAAAATTTTCCTATCATTTTTGGGATATTTTCCTCGTTATAGGGACGACAACTTTGTCAATAGAGCGACGAAACATAGAAAATGAATTAAAAAAATCAATTTCAAGGCCACCGTATAGAAGACACGTGATTGCCAGTTTTCGTCTCTATATAGATGGCTTATAAAGTTCATCATTATATCCATGAAATATGTTCCACAAAACATCGCAGCTGTTATTTTCACAATTGATACAACGAAACGTGGAAATAGCAATGAAAAACCGTCACAAATTTGCTATTATGTATTATTAGAGTTTACCTCTGTAGTCAAAACAACCTTTGTGTCAGTACCTTTTGAGTCAATCCTATGGTTATATCATACTCAAAATTCAAAAACTTTGTTCCAAGTTTCGTGTCGTCGATGTGGGATTCATCATGGCCCTCCTTCGACGATACTATTCCTGTCAACTTCACATCATCATCCAGGAATTAGTCTTAGAAACAAATTAGTACCTTGAGGTCTATATGCATTAATGACAGATTCTCTCTCTCTCGACATAGGTTTACATCATTGAAATTTGATCGAAATATTCAACTGAGTGTTCAACATCAAATCATCTATTCACACTTAGGAGATTATACTAGGGTACCTTGGGAATCATTGACATCAATGGTCATATCCCTCAAACTTGTTAATGGTTCTCATCATTGAATGGCAATCAAGTGGTTTCTACCATGTTTGACATCAAAACATTGTAATCACATGGATAGAATCATGCTTTGTGGAAGACGAGACGAAGACCCTGGGTATTTGTTAAGTGCTCAATGATTTCCCCAGGTTGCGATGGAATATTTTGAATAAGTCCTAGAATTGATCCACATTTGTATGGTCATGGTTGTGCTCAAATTTGTGTCAATTTGACATAAATCTACATTGTATGTCGGATAGCTATGTCCAAGTTTGAGCCTTCTTCACATGGATCTACGTTGTATTCTAGTAGACATGTTTATTCATCCCTCTCATGGATCTTCCTTGTATTGGTCTACATCCATGATGACGATACATTTGGATATGAATAAAAAAGTATTGATGTATTGCAGAAGCCTGGTTGATGATGATCTTCGATCCAGTGATTTCTTGCCTCGAAGTGATAACATGTTGTTGATCCCATTTTTTCATCATTTTCGGCAGTTAAATTACGTATTTAAACATATGTTTTGCATATTTTTGCATATTTTATGTCACGCATCTCACTATTCAGCCCCAGGTATGAATGAATTTAAGGTTTATATAAAATCTATTTATTATTATCATTTTACGATTTTATTGATTAAAATTGACATTGTTTGAAGCGCATTTGATAGATTACTTTATGTGTATATTTGGTTGTAGGTTATATAGTCTTTGGACAAGATAACAAACAGACACATGTTCAGCTAGATATGAGTAGAGCATATCCATCTCACTGTCCAGCTTACCATCCAGATCGCTAACCAGATTGTGCGTTGTTGATAACAGATTCCTGGAATTAAAGCATTGGAATGGTTTGCAAACTACTTGTTGTCCACACATCTGGGTGATGGAGAATATCTCATTCTAGAAGAATTGCATCATGTTGCCTTTGCTCCATGGGGGATTCACTAATTGAACCTCTCACATAGCACGTTCAATCATGGAGTATTAAAGAACACCCTTAATTTATGTAGATATTGGTCCAAACTCCTTTTGTTGAAACCTCCTCCGAATATCTAAAACGTCCCCACCACCCTTTTTTATACCATAATCCTTATAAACCTCCCTAAACCCCCACTCTAAACCCCTCATCCCCCCAATACCAGCAATATATTGGCCTGATTTTTAAGAAATTTAAAACCCACAATACGAACTAACATGCTAGGATATTGGTCAACAAGTGAATCCCCCATGCTTTGCTCAAAACCACACCACCAGTCCACGCGTTTGGATAATAGCACGATTCTCATTGTAGAATACTTGCCAGTGTTCTCTCCTTTTCCTGATACCACTCCACCAACCACGCTAAAGAAGGAGTCTGTATGCCACATCACGCGATGAAGAGAGCTGACGCACGAAGGAGAGGGAGAATGTTGTCCATTGGAGTTTGATCAGTTAATGGTCATAATAGTTGACTAAATTTAGAGAGTAGTTGACCACTAAAGGGTCGATTTCTCACCTCTGTAAACAATATATATATTATCCTCTATGTGAGAGCTTAGTTAGCTAGCAGTTTAACCAGTTTATGCATGTGATTCGTCATTCTTAAGCACATTGTAATTATGATCCATATGTTTAATAAAATCTATATGTTTCATTGTTTATGATTGCGTTCGTGTAAGCGTTAGCCAAGCACCACACCTGATTGCTGAGAGGGCCCTTCATCAACCATAGGTTTCTTTTCTTGTGTAGTTTCATTACCTTTTCTTTTGTAGTTAGTTTAATTTCTAGTTTGTTTCTGTTGTTAAATTACTGTAAACATTTTCTTCATTGCTTCCTGTATTGCATTAGTATCATTTTTATTTCCAAAGTTAAATAGTTGCACGCATAGATTGCTTTTAATTTGCTTTCAGACATTTCATTTCTAGTTTTCCTGTTCAGTTTTGTATTTGCAAGTATATAGAATAGATTTCTTTTTATCAAGTTAAAGTAGATTCAATTATGTTCACTTCCCTTTCCATTATAAGTTTATTTAAACTTCAGTTTGTTTCTTAATGATTTCTTTATGTTTATGAATTAGTTTAAGATTATTTCGCTGCCAAATTTGATTAATAAGTAGGTTTACTTACTGCCTCTATGCATTGTATTTGCATGTGCACAAATTCAGCTGAAGATTACATCATTTAGGTTATTTTTGGTTATTTTCTATATAGACTATCATTTGTACAACCTGTTTAAACTGTTATTCAGACACCCCTTTTAGACCTGCAGTTTAGTCTGTCATCCAGTCCATCATTTCATTTTTAATGTTTTTAATGTATTTCGAACTTGTTTAAAGCTCTGTTTCCTTAGTTTTTAAAGCATGCTTTGACTGTAATGGTTAGATGGTAGTTTTATTTAACATTAAGGCTAAAATTAGATTGTTTTAGACTATTTATTAAAGTTTTATCCTTATCACTACCTCTTTTTACCTTGAACATGTTTTGATCTTGTTGAGGCCTGGAAATTCGTAGGCAACAACAGCAAGGGATTCTCCCCAGTCAATGTTACCAATTAGCCCATGACTGTTTGATATAGGGAATCCATCCGGTTTGTGGTCCGGCTACTGTAGGTCAAGTAACAAAAACAAAGGTTTTACTGGTTGTGGCCCGGTCCACCGTGTATTTTGTATTTTTCGACTTAAGTATGATATGCAAGTGCCTAATTAACAATGCAGGGTGATAAAGATGCAAAGAGTAGTCACAATGTGATGCGCAGGTTCTTACCTCTCGTCTTAGAACTCACAAGCATCTAGATCATGCAAGAAAATAAATACTAACTAAACTATCTCTAGAGAGCTGGGTATTCATTCATGAGTAATGCACCCCTGTTCATGTGTTATGGAAAATCACAGATAGTTGTTCTTATAACCAAACATATAAACATGAAGAAACGTACATATGATAAGATAGCTCATCAACAGTTAAAAATTCCATTACTCATAGTGGAAAAAATGTCATAAAGGAACTGAAGAACATTCAGACAAGAACATAGGTTCAAGGAATTAGAATGCTCTTACAGATAATGAGGCATAGCTGAAAATGAAATAGTTCACATTCAACATTGCTCATTTAATCACATTGACATATTCCACACAACACTTCCTCCAACAGGAAAAATTTGCAGTCTCTGGTTGTAAAACAATATAGTTCCTCTTATAAGCATTAAGTTACAAGTTTTTCCAGGGAAAAATCCCCCATCTAAGTTCTAATTTCAAATATTTAAACTACCACTGCTGGCCACTTGGGCTGCCCCCCCAAACGTATGACCTTTCCATCCTTCAAAACAATTCATCTTCCCATTTTATTTTTTGTGTGCCTTCATGATCTGATGAGTAACTGATAGATCTTTCGAGTTTGTACCTTTGTCTTTTCCTTCTTTTGTCCTGCTTGCAATCCTGGTGGTTTCGGCTCTACTTTTACCAAATTACCCATCTCCCTTCACGCCACAATAGTTTGACCATTCTCCGGAAACCACCTACAATCAAACAATGTGCATCATTCATTGGAATCACATTCAAATCATATCAACTGAAACAGCTAAGCATTAAGAGAGGCCATGCACAGTATTACTGTCACGAATCTTAACCAATGTCGGCACTACTACTTTGTCTACCCACGGGTTCACAAGAAACCACCAATGACACGAACAGAGAACTCATCGGATGCTCAGGGTTCTAGAATCGGAAGCTAAAAGCTCTACCCCAGTCGCAATGGCGGAAGCGAAAAAGGTTAAGGATACGTGACCCGCGAGCGGGAAAACTCTCAATCGGAAGTCAAAAGATATTTACATCGGAACCTGAATGACTTTCCCAACTACAACAATGGAAAAGGAAAGGTTAAATACACACGCGACTAAAAAAATGATAAGCATCAGCAGTCGGAGCGCTTTGTACTTCGGGTGTTTAGCTGTTTTAGGAACCGCAACGGTAGAAGAGGAAAGACTACGACTTCCAATTAAACAAAAATGATGCCCGATCAATAGAAACTATTAAGTGTTCGGAAAAATTTAAAATTCAACAGTGGTCAAAATCCATTTCACCTTTGAAACAGCGGCCCATCAAAGAACAATTAGCAACACTAAACTCAAATTTGCGACCCGCGGAAAAATTCAAACACAAACAACCTCCGGAGACAGGCTGTAAGTAAATCGTTAAAATCATCTAAAATTAAAACATGACTGAAAATTCACAGATAAAAATGACTTGAAAACAACTCTAAATCATGAGGAGGGGACCAAAATTTAAGAAATTTGGGGAAAACGGTTGCAACCGCAACAATTGGCGACTACCTAGTAAACCTAGATCTCTGGAAAACTACTTCCTTGAGTAACAGACTATTTAACAATAAAACCAACATGTTGAATTCTTTTAGATGTATAGATTTCCCAAATGGAAGATACATGAACTTTGAATCATTGAGGGTAGTCCTGTTCAGGAAAATGGAAACCAAGGTTTCAAATTCAAGATAACTCTTTCGAGGCCAGAAGTATGAGTTTCATTTTTTACGTCTGTCTTTGGGTAGCTTCCAGCTTGGACACCACAGGATCGTAACATCTATTAAACAGAAATATTCATTTATTCCTCATTCCCATGCCATTTTGCACTTTTGTGCTTTTGGACTTTTGTCCTTTTGAGTCCTCCTTATGCCCTTCTTTCTGAATTTTATTCAGGCTCCTCTATCCATAGTGTCCTTTTGTGTGAGAGATGTATTTAGTTTTCAGCTCACGGACAGAGAGGAACTTTTGGCAATTTTATACTTATATGATTTAGTACTTTGTTTTGATATACATTGCTTTCTTAGGATTTTTTGACTCTTTTTATCCTTTTGGCTTTCAATTCTTGGCATGGGATCATTTATATATAATATACTATTTACTCTGCTTCCTTTCCATGGGTCTTTTGCTGTCACCCCCTTAGGAAATTTTTAAGTGTGATATGGATGGAGCCTCGAAATAGTATTCCAGACCTTTTAATATTGAGTTACTTTACAGGGATTAAGCAGGATTTCAATGCGTTCACAGCCATTTAGGAAAACTGCTAAACTAGAAGAAACTCTATCAGATAAAACCATAATACACAGTCTTATAATCAAGGATTTTAGTTGGTCCAGAATTCTAATGCTCTCCATGCAAACAAATCTTGCTTCTTTTATTTAAAATCAAACAGAAAATCTAAAGTAAAACAAAACTAAACTTCATGACTGAAAGACTCAAAAAGACAGCCAAAACAGATTATTTATATACAGGACAGAAGAACTCAAACAAATCCTCAGGAAAAATAAGGATTGAGAACCAAACCATTTACTGGTAAGTTCTATTCCCAACCCTATAGATCCTACAACTTATAAGTAGAAGAGCCAAGCTTTGCCGCAATCTAAAAATGGCCTACCCACAACTGTTGGAATTTAGTATGCTTTCCTTTCTCGTCATGGGGGTGATCCCACTTGAGAACCAGATCTCCCACTTCAAATTCTTTTGTTCCTGCCTTATGTTTTTCAAACCATCTCTTTATTACCTCCCACTATTGCTTAAAATGCTCTCTGGCTTTAGATCTAGCCTCTTCTGCTTTCAGGAGATTATATATCCTTATTTGCAAAACTTCATCATTCGACCCTCTAGATTCTTGGGCTATTATGGAAGAAGGTATCATGATATTGGGAGGAAGAATGGCTTCTTTACCATACACAAGTGTATATGGTGACACTCCTATAGCAGACTTGGGGGTGACTCTATCATCCCAAAGGGCATTTGGTAGCGCTGAGTGCCAACTCCTCTGGTTTTCTATTATGGTCTTCTTTAAAATTCTAATTAGATTTTTGTTAGAGGATTCAGCCAGGCCATTTCCTTGTGGATAGTAATTAGCAGAATAATGCAATTTTATCCCTTTATCATGAGAAAAAGTAGTTAATTTAATTGATGAAAAGTACTTATCATTATCAAAGACTAACGAAATTGGAACTCCAAACCTGGTCATGATATGATCTTGTAGGAAGCTGATGACCGTGTCTTCATTTATCTTGCGCAGCAGGATAGCTTCGACCCAGCGAGTGAAATAATCGGTCGCGGTCAGAATGTACTTGTGTTGCAAGGAGGAATTCAGTTTTATTTCTCCAACAATATCCAACCCCATTGCTCGAATGGCTCCATGATCATCACAGGCTTTAGGGGTGCCGCTGCTTTAGGTTGTCTCCCACTACACCTTTGGCAAATATCACACTTCCTGACATGTGCGTGTGCATATTTGAAGAGCGTAGGCCAATAGTAACTGGATCTGATGATTTTGTGGGCTGTATTATATCCCAAATAATTCCCCCCAGCAGGCCCGTCATGCAAATCTGTCATTACTTTATTCGCATCTTCTTTCTCTAAGCATCTCAGGAGAACTCCGTCATAGTTTTTCCTGAATAATATTCCTTCAACAATTTGATAAGATGTTGATTTGAGACGCAGTGCTCTTCTTTGATTAGAACTCCAATGCTCTGGAAACAACCCTGTCTGCAAGTAATGCACGAGGTCTCTGTACCAGGACTCAGGAGCTGTAAACAAAGGACATACATCCATTAAATTGTAATTCGGCTTCATCCTCCCAGGCGTTTTCTTCATTGTTCCCATTGTCAGTCATCATTTTGCACAACCCTTGTCCTTTAACTATAGAGGCTGGATTAAATTCAAGGTCGTACTCTTGAAGAGTTGTTACCCAGTTGCCCCTTATTTCTCCTAACTCTTTCTGTACAAGAAGGGATCTTACAGCTGGATAGGGGACGATCACCTTGGTTAGATTTTTTAAAATATAAGTCCTGAATTGCTTCACTGCTTTGAATACTGCATAAGCTTGTTTATCAATGGCTGGGTAATTTAATTCAGACCCTTGTAGACCAATGCTCATGAAAGATATTGGGAATTCATCCCCCCCATCTTCCTTTTGCGTAAGCACAGCTGCTAGCGAATCATCGGATGCAAAGGTATACAGAATAAAGTCTTTATCAAAATCTGGGCTTCTCAGAAAGGGTGTGTGTGAAACAACAGTTTTAATTTTTCTGAAAGCATTCTTCTCAATCTTAGTCCACTTGAATTATGCATTTTGCTTCACCATCTGCTGCAGTGGCTTGACAATCTGGGCAAAATCAGGCACTAATATTCGCATGAAGTTTATAGTTCCCATAAATGATTGCATCCCTTTTTTATTATGGGTAAAAGGGATATGTTTGATGGCCTTAATTCTTTCTGGATCTATAGAGATTCCTTTCTTTGAAACTATATGACCTAGCAATTTTCCCTCCGTGACAGCAAACACACACTTTTTGGGATTGAGCGAGATTCCATATTTCTGACAGCGTTCAAAAATATGGCTTAAATGAAAAGCATGCTCTTCTCTCTTCTTTGAGAATAGCGTAATATCATCAAGGTACACTAGAGCACTATGACCAATCAATCCGCGGAAAGCTATGTCCATAGCCCTCTGAAACGTTGCTCCAACATTTATAAGCCCAAAGGGCATCCTTCTGTAGGCAAAGGTTCCCCATTTGGTCCAGAACGTTGTCTTCAGTCTGTCCTCTTTGGCTACTAATACTTGATTATAGCCATAGAAACCGTCTAATAATGAAAAAATTTCAGAACCTGAGACCATTTGCAGCAATTTCTCTATGGGTGGAACAGGATAGTTATCTTTGTCTGAAGCGCAGTTTAAATTCCTGAAATCCATGCATAGGCTGATTTCTCCATATTTTTTCCTGACTGGTACCAGATTTGATACCCACTCAGAGTGTCTGACCTTAAAAATGATTCTAGCATCCAATAATTTCTTCACTTCACTCTGAATCAGTGGTTCCAATTTTGGATGCATTTTTCTTAAAGGTTGCTAATACGGCTTGACACCAGCTTTGATGGGAATAACATGTTTGATGATGATGGTGTCATATGTTTTCAAATCTTCGTATGTCCATGAGAAAACATGTTTGTATTGTTTAAACAGACTGACGAACTTGTGTCTTTCTGCTGGTGAACAACATTTGCTGAGATTCACAAATTTAGGATTCGTCTCAGTCCCTAAATTTATCATCTCGAACTGTAGAGATGAGATGTGGGTCTTCACGTTTGATGGTCTTCTGAACTTTTCATTTAAATCGAACATTCTTTCTAACGTTCTGACTCCCTTCGGGATGAAATTATCATACTTCAGCTCGGCCTGATGTTCTTCATCGTCTATAATTGGTCCTTTAAATACCTCGTCATTCGTTAAGCATTCTATAATTTTCTGGTCATCATCGAACACTCGTAGGTTGGTAATCATATTAGGTACTAAGGGCCTGAAAAGTAATTCAACAGAGCATCGATTATTAGTGGGTACCAACCTGGCAGCTGATGTGGCTAACAGGTCAGCTGCTGCATTTTTAAGCCTTGGAATTGAAATAATATTGAATGCATTAAAACATTTAAGCAGGTGCCATACCTCATTTTGGTAAGACTTTAAGTGAGGAGAAACACAATGTATTTGATTCCGGATTTGTTTTACAATAATTTTGGAATCTCCAAAAACTTTTAGATTACTTACCTTTAATTCAATTGCTTTCCTTAAACCCTGCACCAGCGCTTCGTACTTAGCTGTATTATTCGTACATTCAAACTCTAATCTAAATGAGAGAAAATGTTTATTCTTCTGGGGGTCGATCAGGACACAACTGGCCCCTGACCCTTCTAACATCTTAGAGCCATCAAAAAACAAAGTCCAAAAATAACTAACTAGTGAATGCGAATCTACTCCTACGGCTAAGTTTACTATGTTACAATCAATCTCATCAGCCTGTGAGAATCGAAGGAGATCAAGCTGAGTGTCTAATGTGTTGTTGGCTTCTTCTGCTTGGTAATTTCCTGGTTCCAACTCGATAAAATAGTTTCCCAATACATAATCCACTGGTTCATTCTTCTCATCCAATTGAGTAACGTTGTATTTCATGTGAGGCTCCCTTAAAATCTTAATCTGGTTCGGACTTCCTTTATACGGCATCCATAGATGTGACCAATCAAAATCAAAATACGGCATCTTAATCTCATGCTTCTTCTGCTTGGTAATTTCCTGGTTCCAACTCAATAAAATAGTTTCCCAATACATAATCCACTGGTTCATTCTTCTCATCCAATTGAGTAACGTTGTATTTCATGTGAGGCTCCCTTAAAATCTTAATCTAGTTCAGACTTCCTTTATACGGCATCCATAGATGTGACCAATCAAAATCAAAATATCCATTTAGTTTGGCCGACCAATCTCTGCTTAGGACAAGACCATACGCATCTGGTATATCAGCCACCACAATATTAATGACTTGGCACACTTTATCATTTGATGCCAAATGGACTAGGACATCCTCCATCTCACCAATTACCTTTACATCTGTCCTATCCAACTGAACCACCCTCCATGTGGATGGCTTAGGCTGCCCATTTATCTTTTTACAAACTAATATTGGCATGACATTAACAGACGCCCCTAAGTCTACCAGACAATTATGTACATTGTGATTGAAAATTTCAAAAGTGAGGAGGAAAGGTGGTTGTTTTCTCTTAGACTTACCTCCAATGCTGGTTTCTCTGATTTCTTCTTCTTCCTGAGGTTGATTGACAGTTGGCAGCTTCTCGTCCAATGCTTTAAGTGCTTTCAATAGTCTTTCTTTTTGCTGTGGCACTTTGCACATTTAAAATAGTGAAACGTTTTCCCTATCCTTCTTAATATCTTCCACGATGTCATAATCCATCTGCTGTTCAATGGGATGAGGTTTATCAGCATTCATCTTTTCTTCATTTGGCTTGGCCAACATAGTATTCTGCTTAGGATCTTGGCTGGTAATTGTGAATTCAGGAATTTTATCAGCTAAGGATTTATTTTGAAATTTCTTAACATTTCGCTGAAGCCTCTTAATCTTTGGGAGTATGAGACTGTCTTCTTTAACCGACCCTTGGATTCTTGTTGCTACATTGGTTTCCATGACGTCCTTGTACCCCTGATTCTTTTCCTCTTTAGCATCAAATAATGAAACATAATCCCACAAAACCATGGTTTCCTCTTCTTGTTCTTTCGTTGAAGTAGTATTCTCTTTTCTTTCTTCATCTCCCTCTTCTATTAATCTAGAATCCAAAAGTTGATTCATGACCAACATCACTGAGTTTATCCATTGAGGACAATTCTTTTTAGAGTGTGGTTGTTGGTGAAAAGTGCAAAAATTGTCCATGCCTACCTCTGTTGAATTCATAGATGCAGAATTGAGAGGAGGAGGTTGAGACTAATTGTTATCCTCTCTTTTCTTATAATAGGGCTTATAGAACTTTTGTGTTTCCTTCTCTTTCTCCAAATATATGATTTTGTTGGAAAGCTTCTACATCATTTTTGCAATATTTTCAAAATCTGGCGATTTCTCTTCCTTAGGCTTAGTAAACAATAAGGCTTTCCTTCTCACACCTTTCTCTCCTGACTGTTCGGGATAATCTTCAATACTTTCTCTTTTAGCCTCCACTACTTCTGCCTCTGCATAGTTTTCTGCGAAAGTATGCTTGGCCCTTCTTTTGGCAAACATGGCCAACTCAGGGCCTAAAGATGAAGTATAATATTCAATCAGGACCTTGTCTGAAGGTTTATCTGTTTCAAAAAAATTCTTGAGATAGGCTACAAATCTTTGTGTGAAACTGTGCACCTTTTCCTTTCTCTCTTTCTTTAAGGCACATATCCCTTTCATGAGGGCTACATGAGTCTTCTGAGTCACATATTTACTCCTAAATATCCTTTCAAAGATATCCCAATCAGGGATAGAGTTTGCAGGAAACCCAAAGTACCATGATGCTACAGCTCCCTTAAGGGTATGCGGGAATAGTCTGCAGACTACGTCTTCATACTCCCCGGCCCTTAATCCTTCTATTGCCAAGTAAAAACTTTGTAGGTGGTCATCTACTAATATCCTCTCACTTGGGTCGAACTTGGGCAACATCTTGTCAAAGGCTTGAGGTAGATCATGTAATGGACGTGTCAGGTTTAAAGGTGATCTGGCTCTCCAGGTAGGTGGTGGATTTGGTGGGTTGGGTGGTGGATTAGCATTTACTCCTGCCATGAGTCTAGGTGGACAGTGAGGAGGTGAGCCAATAAAAGTGTGAGCAGGAGACTTGTGAGGGGTATCTGGGCCTTCTTGATTCAAAGGTAGTGTAACTTCCTGTAAGGCTGTTTCTACAAGTTCTTCCCAGTCTCCGACCAGCACTGAGTCTTCTACTATAGGACGATATTTCTTTTTATATTCTCTTCTGCACAATTCAAGGATAATTGGCAATCCTCCAATATTGTTTACATATGCCCTGGTGTGTCTTCTCAGGTCATTAACAACTTTGTTGCCAACATAATATAGATGTTCTCTATTCCTTTATTCCGGAATTGGATTATGAATTCCACTGCTTTCATAACTGTTACCGGTGGAATAATCTCAGGAAAACGGGTTTCCTCATCCAGCGATGCACTGGCGGCCCTCCTTCTAGCGTCAGAACTGTTAAGGCCTGGAAATTCGTAGGAAACAATAGCAAGGGATCTCCCCAGTCAACGTTCCCAATTAGCTCATGACTGTTTGATATAGGGAATCTGTCTAGTTTGCGGTCCAGCTACCATAGGTCAAGTAACAAAAATAAAGGTTTTACCAGTTTCGGCCCGGTCCACCGTGTATTTTGTATTTTTTGACTTAAGTATGATATGCAAGTGCCTAATTAACAATGCAGGGTGATAAATATGCAAAGAGTAGTCACAATGTGATGCACAGGTTCTTACCTCTCGTCTTAGAACTCACAAGCATCCAGATCATGCAAGAAAATAAATACTAACTAAACTATCTCTAGAGAACTGGGTATTCATTCATGATTAATGCACCCCTGTTCATGTGTTATGGAAAATCACAGATAGCTGTTCTTATAACCAAACATATAAACATGAATAAAAGTACATATGATAAGATAGCTCATCAACAGTTAAAAATTCCATTACTCATAGTGGAAAAAATGTCATAAAGGTACTGAAGAACATTCAGACAAGAACATAGGTTCAATGAATTAGAACACTCTTACAGCTAATGAGGTACAGCTGAAAATGAAATAGTTCACATTCAACATTGCTCATTTAATCACATTGACATATTCCACACAACACTTCATCCAACAGGAAAAATTTGCAGTCTCTGGTTGTAAAACAAAATAGTTCCTCTTACAAGCATTCAGTTACAAGTTTTTTCAGGGAAAAATCCCCCATCTAAGTTCTACTTTCAAATATTTAAACTACCACCACCAACCGCTTGGGCTGCCCCCCAAAACATATGACCTTTCCGTCCTTCAAAACGCTTCATCTTCCCATTTTATTTTCTGTACGCCTTCAAGATATGATGAGTAACTGACAGATATTTTGGGTTTGTACCTTTGTCTCCATTCACTTTGTCTTTTCCTTCATTTGTCATGCTTGCGATCCTGGTGGTTTTGGCTCTACTTTTACCAAATTACCCATCTCCCTTCACGCCGCAGTAGTTTGACCATTCTCCGAAAACCACCTGCAATCAAACGATGTGCATCATTCATTGGAATCACATTCAAATCATATCAACTAAAACAAATAAGAATTAAGAGAGGCCATGCACAGTATTACTGTCATGAAGCTTAACCAATGCCGGCACTACTACTTCGTCTACCCATGGGTTCGCAAGAAACCACCAACGACATGAACAGAGAACTCATCAGACGCTCAGGGCACTGGAATCAAAAGCTAAAACTCTGCCCCAGCCACAACGGCGGAAGCGAAAAAGGTAAAGGATACGTGACCCACGGGCGAGAAAACTCTGAATCGAAAGTTGGAATATATTTACATCAGAAGTTGAATGACTTTCCCAGCCACAACGGCGGAAAAGGAAAGGTTAAAGACATGCACGACTAAAAAAATGATAAGCATTGGCAGTCGGAAGCTTTGTACTTCAGGTGTTTAGTTGCTTTAGGAACCGCAACGGCGGAAGAGGAAAGACTACGACTTCCGATTAAACAAAAATGACGCCCGATCAATAGAAACTATTAAGCGTTTGGACAGCTTTAAAATTCAATAGCGGTCAAAATCCATTTCACCTTTGAAACAGCGGCCCATCAAAGAACAATTAGCAACACTAAACTCAAATTTGCGACCCGCGGAAAAATTCAAACACAAACAACATCCTGAGACAGGCTGCAAGTAAATCGCTAAAATCATCTAAAATTAAAACATGACTAAAAATTCATGGATAAAAACGACTTGAAAACAACTCTAAATCATGAGGAGGGAACCAAAATTTAAGAAATTTGGGGAAAACGGTTGTAGCCACAACAGATCTATGTCGTGTTTTGTTTCTTTTGTTTATTTATGATCCCTTTAACTAATACTGTTGTACTGTTTTGTGATCGTACCTTTGGATTGATTTATCTATTTTCATGTAAAACTTAGTATTAAATGTGTTATCCTTAGGAAAATATACTAGTACCTTGTAGATTGTTCATTTTTCCTTGTGTGATTACTGAAAGAGACTTGTAGGATAGAATTCAAAGATACTCCTATTTTGTTTTCTACTTGCTTCTCTTATTACGTTTTTCTTTATTAAGTTCTCTACTTGATTCTTTTATTAAGTTTTCTTTATTAAGTTTTCTACTTACTTATAAATTAGGTCTTCCTTGCATCCCACCCTTTCATTTCAAAAGTTAGTTGTTGATATTAACCTTTCTTAGTCTAAAGTTAATTTGCTTATAAAATAAAATATCAATCTAGTTGTTGTAGTGATGTTTCCAATATAAAATTTCTTTGCATAGTTAGTTCTTGAAATGATTCAAATAAATCTCACTATAAAGATTAGCTTACTATCGTAGAATAATATTTTTTATATCTTTATTTTTAGTAATTGTTTGTAAAGTAAAGTAGTATAGTTTGATACTCTGATCTAGTATTTTTTTCTGGTTCAATTACTTTAATAGTTGAATTCTTAGGAGTTTGACTCAGTTTTTCATTTTGAAAGATCTTTCGATCTTTTTTTTGTTAAAATATTTCCATGACACCATAGGAATTCCTCTACCTTCATGTTGATGTATTTGTAACTTGGGAATGTATTCACTTGTATATCTTATGTATTCTACCCTCGATGTTCCTATCGGGAAGTATTAGTAATGTAAACAAGTCATGTAAACTCATAGAGGGTAACCCTCCTTATTGATCATAGTTGTGGGGCACTAGGGTTGTTAGACTCTCCTAGAGAATTCGGCCCTTGTGAGTTAATGTAAGTCGGGTCATTAGTACCCTAGTTGTGGTTACTCAAGCCTACGTAACTGAGTTAGGATTACTCGAGCCTACATAATAGAGTCAAACATTAAGTGAACAAAATGATATAAATAGAGAGTGATCCTCTCTATTTATCACACACACACTCACTCAACTATAGCAGATGAGTGAGAGAGGAGAAGCTCTATCAAGTGAGAGAGAGAGAGAACAATTGTTGGAGATCATATTTTTTGTCTTTGGGTTTTACTGCTGCCATTGGTGCTCATTCTATCTCTAGGGAAGTTGCATGGTTTTATCCTTTATGGTTTCCCCAAGGAAAATATTTGTGTCTCTTGTATCTTGTGATTATTGTTATGCATGTTGTTCTCTTAGATAAGATCCTAAGATCATATTGCTTAAATGATAAAAATCTAACATGGTATCAGAGCTAACCTGAGAAGAAGACATTGTTCATCTACAGAAGCTAGGGATTTTTAATTTTTGGGTCTCTCTCCACAATCCATCAGGGAAAGGAGGATAGGATAACTCTCCATTGAAGGGCACATCTTTCTGTCAAAGCAGAATTTGATTCCGGGCATTTTTAGTTTTTGCGACAGGAAATTAGGGCTCTTTAGAGAAGAGGAATTTTTGAGTGAGACCGCATAGGATTTCTCTCCTCATCAAAATATAAATTAGAGACCAAGTTCAATATTTTTGGTTGGGTAAAACTCTGGGAAAATCAAACCCTAATTTGACCTCGCGCCAGAAAAACCCTAAAATACTAAAACAGGTAGTTTTGGTACATTCACTATATCTCGAGATTGAAGAAGGATCAAGGGCCAAAATTTTCACAGGACGAAGATAAAATCCTGATATACCCTATTTAAAACTTTCATCCTTAGATTCGTTATATTCTGGGAGATATGATTCCTCCAAATCAGGGTTCTAGCCTCTTCCAGGATTCATCGCTAAACATGACACCTAGGGAGAATTGCTATATCTTGGGCTACGAAGGTCCAAATGAAATTTTGCAAGATGTTACAAATAGGGAAAAAAATGTACTGTATTTGGTAACAGTTTCAAATGCTGATGATGAAACAGAGACATGTGCCAGCTGTACAGGTTCTCTATGATGAACAATCCTAAAAGAAGTCACGTTGGTAAAACTCTCATAAGTCCCAATTGGTGAAACCAATTCTGCTCAAACCTATGGTGTTGGAACGAGGAAAAATTAGGATACCACATTATGAAATATAAAATATAGAGGATTCACACTTTCAGAGATACCTCAGAAACAATATTAGGAATTTCTATAGAAGAAATTGGTAAACTAGGGCTTCCTGTTCCAGGGGCTTCCCTCCATTGTTTTCAGAAAAGGAGTACATTGGACAGCTCTCCTTGAAGAGGCACATATTTCTATCCAATCAAAATTTTGAAATTCAAAGTTTTTAAAATTAGGGTTTCTCTAACAAACCCTAGATCAGCTAGCTCTAGAACCAGGATGGACACCTCAAATCAGTAAGATCTAATATTTCGCTATTTATAGTTGAGGTTCTCATTTCCAAATGGCTAATCACACCATCTTGATGACAAGCTTGGTGAGGCTGACAACTTCCAACCATGGAATTATAGGATCTCACTAGTTCTTGAAGGAAATGAATTAGACACCTACACAAGTAGAGAGGTTCCAGTTCCATAGGGAGATGAGGCTAAAGCCTTACACAAGAAGAACTTGGTCAAGGCCAAGAATATCATTGCTGATTCAATCAAGGATCACCTTATACCACAAGGGTCTTCCCTAAAGACACCTAAAGAGATTTTTTTACCAAGCTATAAATCAAAATATGAATTCGAGAAACCAGTTGAAAAATGTGAAGAATGCAGAGACCATATAGTCATACTTTACAAGGGTCTCTAAAATAGAAGAACAACCTAAAGAAGTAGAAGAAGAAGTGGAGAATGCAGAAGTTCTAATAACCACCTTGAATGGCCTCCCAAGATCATGGGATTCATTCATTCAAGGAATGTGTGCCAGAAGGAAGTGATTACTTTCAGCAGACTCTGGGAAAAGCACACACAAGAAGAAGCTTGACTCATAATAAGATAAAAGAAGATGGGAGCAACTGAAGATCAAGATCTCACCATCCAAATAAGATCCCTCAAGCGATGAGGAATACGAAGGACTCAATTCTTGAAGAAACTCGTATCCATCTTAGCATTTGGATAAGAAATTATGAATGAAGAAGATGATGAAGCTGAAGGCTCAAGAAGGAGTCTACCCACGAAACAAATAAAGATAAGTATTCAATTGTCATTTCATGATATTGTTTTGTTATGCTTTTTTTATATTCAGTTGATGTGTTATGCATGATAGAATGTTTGCATTAATGACAGTATACTACTAATATGAATGTGATGGGTAAGTACTCCATGGTGCTATAGAACTCTCCATTGCTACTTATTTAGAATGAAACCTCTTTCCTGACATATTGGATTAGTGCACAATATCAATGTTGTTCAGGTAGAGATGGAAGGCATCTAGAAAGTTCCCGTAAGATATGGAGGAATGTTGTATTGGCTAAAATAGTTGCATGATTATATCTTAATGCAAAATAATTTTTCATTATGAACATACCTTCTGAAATGTTTCTAACCATACAACTAATGCATTTGACTTGTAGGAAAGATCGCGTAAAAGCAAGAAAATAAGGATGAGACTTGTTCCGAAGAACAAGTGACGACAGTTCAAGAAAGAATCCAAGATCAAGAATAATATGATGATACTTTAAACAAAAGAAAGAGGCCTCAGAGACACTCCAATTATGTGACACTCTTGAGAGACATGATTGATGCATATCCTTCTAGCTATGAATAAGTAGCCAAGAAGAAAGGAAAGGAGAATACCAGTTCAAGAAGAATGATGTCTAGGATGCAACATCAAGACCTTAAGGGAAGTCCGTAATGTCTTCCGTATGGATCTACACAATCTAGCATGTAGTAGATGGAAACATCGTGGGATACAAGGCAAGATTCGTAGCACAAGGATTCTCATAGAAAGAAAGAATAGACTACAAAAATACATTTGTAGCCAATGGAAGTTAAGACACATGACAAGAAGTCTCGTGTGTAAATTAAAGAAAGCCTTGTACAAGCTCAGAAATTTCCCATGGGATAAGACATACATGAGGAGATTGAAGATCACCTAGAGTGATGAAGATATTAACCTTTGCTACAATTTTGAAGATAAAATCCTATAGAGGATGATATGCTCACAAATGGATGTGGGAAGAACTTCAAGATAGAGGATCTTGGTATACAATGACCGTAGATGGATACATAGAATATTAGTAGCAGAGGAAGCTACTTGTCACTCCAGTACAGAATGTTTCAATGCATAAAGTACAAAAGGTAGAGGGAGAATGATGCTCTGCTTCAGAGGGAGTGACTGTAGAAGATACTGAGGTTCGACATGGCACAACAGGATGGATAGCTTACTAATGACTCTAGGATTTACTAAGAGTAAAGAGGATTCCAACCTTTTCTTCAAGGTTGGAGGTGGAAGACCAGTGATGCTCCTGTTATATGTCGATGACTTGTCTTGACAGAAAAGAGGAACTCATTAATGTTGCAAGAAGGATACTTGCTGCCGAGTTTGAGATGAAGGATTTGGATATGATGGAATACTTTCTAGGTATGGAAGTTTGGCATAATGTAGATGGAATCTCCCTGGGATAAGGGAAATATGCAGTAGAGATCTTGAAGTGGTTCAGGATGATGGACTACAAGGCCATGACCACACCTATGGTATCGAATCTGAAGCTTTTGAGTGTTGCTTCATCAAAGACGGTTGATGCCATGATGTATCATCAGATGATTTGTTCTATGATCTACCTAAAGAATATGAGACCAAATATATGCTTTGCTATGAACACATTGAGACATGTTCACCTGATGGTTGCAAAGCATATAGTGAGGTACCTGAAGGGTACAGTTGAGTATGGGCTCAAGTATGATATGAATCAGAAGATTAACCTGGAGGGTTATATGGATTTGTATTGGGAAGGCAGTGCCATTTATAGGAAGATAAATTCGAGGTGGTACTTTAGTATGAGATCAAGTGTGATCTCTTGGCTTAGCAGGAAGGATTCCTGTATGGCACTGAGTACATCCGAGGAAAAATATTTTTCCACTTGCTCTGCTATTTGGGAGGTAGTATGTTTCTTTTGAAAACTACTATTTGATTTGATTGATATGACTTGCATTTTTATATGATGTAGAGAGGAGAAGTGAAGCTCCAGTATGTGATCTAGATCGAGATCTCTCAAAAGAGGGAGTTCTAGCACAGTCGGTGAGACAGGTTGTCTAAGGATAAAATCCTAGAGAAGCTCATAGGTTGCTCAGATGTAAATATTCCTGTAGGTTGTCCTTGGATGTAATCAGTCTTGGAAAAGCTCACAAGTTATCCTTGGACATAATCAGCCCTGATATAATTATATGCTAGAAATGGCCAGAGTGAAGTTTGAGTACTTCAGGGATAAGCTTGGTGTTCTCCAAATCGAGGTTCCCTCCAAAGGGAATTGATGTGCCCGTTAGCCTTTTTGACATGGTGGAAGGTTGGGATCCACATTGTCAGATGTAAGTACAGAGACATTTTGATGTGATTGTGGGATGTGTTCCCACATGGTCATTGTAGAGACATTATGATGTGATTGTGGGATGTGTTCCCACATGATCAGTGTAGAGCCATTCTTATGTGATTGTGGGATGTATTCCCACATGATCAGATATAAGTGCAGAGCCATTCTGATGTGATTGTGGGATGTGTTCCCACATGATCAGATGTAAGTGCAGATCCTTTCTGACAAAATGAGGTTAGATGTAAGTGTAGAGCCTTTTTGACAAGATGAGGTTAGATGTAAGTGCTGAGCCTTTCTGAAAAGATGAGGTCGGATGTAAGTGCAGAGCCTTTCTGACAAGATGAGGCCGAATGTAAGTGCATAGCCTTTCTGAAAATATGACGTCAGATGTAAGTGCATATCCTTTCTGACAAGATGAGGTCGAATGTGAATGTTGGGCCTTTCTGACATGGGTTTTGGATGTGTTCCTCCCATGGTCAGATGTGAGTGTTGGGCATGCCTTTTTGACATGGTTCTTGGATGTGTTCCTCCCATGGTCAAATGTAAGTGTTGGGAAAGCCTTTTTGACATGGTTCATTCCATGGTCAAATATAATTTCTAAAGATGATGAAGACCTACATGGAGGCTAGGCCTACACCCAGCATGAAAAAGGGTTGGCTTTGTAGAACTTCCTGTGACGAGTAGAATTGAGAGATAGGACCATTTGATCGAGATGGAGGAAGGAACGATGATGATGATCCAGTGATGATCCAGCTTTGATTATGATCTAGTGATGATCCAATTTTGATGATGATCCAGTGATGATCCAAATTGATGATGATCCAATGCTGATTCAGTTTCGATGATGATCCAGTGATGATCCAGACTTGATCCAGAGAAGAAGACTTGTGCTAATGAATTGTGTCAAGAGAATACCTTCCTAGTTAAAAGGGAGTGTTGATGTATTTGTAACTTCGAAATGTATTCATTTGTATATATTATGTATTGTACCCCGATGTTCCTATTGGGAAGTATCAGTAATGTAAACAGGTCATGTAAATCCATAGAGGGTAACCCTCCTTATTGATCAAGGGTTAAAGTCCCCACAGGTTTGGGGCACTAGGGTTGTTAGACTCTCCTAGAGAATTCAACCTTGGTGAGTTAATGTAAGTTGGGTCATTAGTACCCTAGTTTTGGTTACTCGAGCATACATAACTGAGTTAGGATTACTTGAGCCTACATAACAGAGTCAAACATTAATTTAACGAAAGAATATAAATAGAGAGTGAGCCTCTTTATTTATCACACAGACACTCACTCAACTGTGGTGCATGAGTGAGAGAGGAGAAGCTATCTCAAGTGAGAGAAAGAGAATAGCTGTTAGAGGTCATCTTTTCTATCTTTGGTTTTTGCTGCTGCCATTGGTGCTCATTCTATCTTTGAGGAAGTTGCGGGGTTTTCTCCTTTATGGTTTCCCTAAGGAAAATCTTTGTGTCTCTTGTCTCTTGTGATTATTGCTATGCATGGTATTCTCTCAGATAAAATCCTAAGATCATAATGCTTAAATGATAAAAATCTAACACTTCGCATATATTTTGTATCAACTCTAAGCCTACTAACCCCAGTTGATAATTAAATATTAGGTGAATTAATCAAGACGATATAACACCCAGTATTGTGGCGTTGTTGTTGGGTATTTTTTCTGTAAGGTAGAATATATAGAATTATTTATGAAGCTTAGTAATAGGCTGATAGCAGGGGAGTAGTAAGACGAGAGGTAAGAACTTGCGCATATGTTATAACAGGCGCCCCCAAATCCAACAGTAAGTAGTAGAGTAGGTTTTTCTTTAGTTTAAGTTTTTCATGAGCAAACTTAGAGATCCTCGGGGTAGATTTGTTAAGATAGGAAAGCGTATTGAAATTCCTACTAACTTTGACAAGGGATGTAATACCCAAACCATTAACTCAGCAGAAAGGTATCGAAAGACACCTAGAGGAAGTAGTTCTACCCTGAAACCTAAGGAGACTCTCGAGAGAGATCTTATCGGGGAAGCCATAGAAGGAGAAGGAACCTTGGAAACAGGTCCTAAGTACCTCATTCTTGAGGAAGTTTAAGAGGACTAGCCACTAGGAACCTCTAACCCTCCACTAGTCTTGAATCCAAATAATACAACTTTTTCACTAGTAGGAGATCTGAATTTCGTTAACATTGTTGATCCTTCCCAGGTGAAATCTCTCTTTGGAAACCCCATAGATCTATTTATCTCACAAATTGAAACATCCACAGTAGAACCTACTATCCCTCTAGGATTCAATAAAAACACAGTTGATCAGAGGAAGATATCTCCCGAAAAAGAACGTTGGGATGCCCCATTATCACCTCGAAAGGAGCCTCCTAGGTATATTTACGTTAAAAAACTATCCTATAAGGAGAGACGAGGAGAGAATGAAGATCATGATGAAGTTAGAAATGATGAAGGAGAAGGGGAAGATCGAACTGAGGCTACCTTCGAGTTTCCTATTTTAGACACTATACAAGATGTAACTATGAAAAACACCCCTCCTTCGTCCTTACTGACTTTCTACGGAAAAAGTAATGGGGACCCAGACACATTTCTGTTCGAGTTCGATATCCTTTGTAGGAGCTATAATTATCTACAAGATGCTCACAAACTAAAACTCTTTCCCGCTACACTAAAATATTCTTCCTTGAGATGGTTCATGGGATTAGGAGAATCCACTATCAGGACTTGGGATGATATGAAAACCTCATTTTTGTGAAAATACCAGGAGTATTTCAAACCTAAGGACTCTCAAAATGATATATTCAATATACAACAACTTGAAGACGAAATCCTGGAGGATTATCTCAAAAGGTTTGTTTATACATTACATAAATCAAAATATAGTGACCTCCAAGAAGATGCAGTACGTACACTTTTCCTTAAAAGGATCTCCGAGGACTTGATAGAAAGTATTAATCTCATGGCATCCAATGATATTTGTCATAAAATCTTTGCACAAATCAGTGAGATGTGTAAAAATTATTCTAGAAGTAGGGGGGAAGTTGGGAAAAACTTTCCAGAGCCTTATAGTAGAAATGTGAGATGAAACATTCCCAATTCAGGTGGAGTTACAAGGATAAAGTTAGGAAACCTATTGGAAAACTTCAAAACTGATATCTTAGGAGCCATGGGTTCTCAACTAGATGCTTCACAAGCCAAGAAAAGGCAGGATGAATAATGACCAGCAATGAGTATTTTTTTTCCAAGATGTAGGACCAAACATTCCCAAAGGGAATGTCTGTTAAACAACATCTACGTATGTCACATATGTACAGAAGAGCATCCAACAGACAACTTCCCATCTTTTCCTGTGTTGCAAGCCATCTATAAGTGTGGGGATGCAGGTGAAAAATCTAGGAGGCCTCCTTGGAAACCTAGAGACCAACCAACATACCAGAATTTTTCACCACAACCCCCACTCTATTATCCTCCATATCAACCACCTCAACAATAGAACACCTCATGTTGGAAGAATTGGCCATCTTAGTACCCTCCTCCTCAATTTCTGCAGCAACAATATTGGGCACAAGGATGGAGAGGAAAACCATACCCTTAGTCACAACCTGTCTCTACACCTAATCATCCTTATGCTCAACACCAAACAAATTTCCAGTAGATTTCTCCTGGATTTGTGCCTCCAGTTCGTCTCATTACACAACAACCTCATCACTTTTAGAATATAAATCCTCCTCGACCGACATTATTACCTGCACAACCGATACCTAACCTAAATAGTAAACCAACTCAAGCTCTTAATAGCATTGAGTTGCAAAATATTCCATCATACCTTATTTAAACTGTACCTTTACATGAGATTCAATTACGATCTGGAAGAGTTGTGAATGACAAACCCAAGTAATCAGTCATCATTCATGAGGGAAATGAAGAAGAAGAGGATTCAAATGAACCCATGAATGATGCCATTTTGGAGGATGTGAATATTCTAAAGATTCTGGTACACACCCATCCTCTGCAAGAACCCATTCAGGAGCAAAGCGTTTCTCCATTTCCGGAAATACTAGTAATAGAAAAACCTATAGTTCATATCGAGTATGACATTTTGAATAATTAAAGAATATCAGTGTCAAAATTCCTCTATTACAAGCTAGCAAGGACATACCAATCTACAGTAAGGTAATAAATGAACTACGCAATATGTTAGCGCCTGGATTGAGCCCAAAGGTTGAGGAAGGCCCTCTCCCGGGTAACAGCAGAACCACTTTAGACTGTGCCTCTAGCCTTGTGTAGTCAGAGAGGGATATCTCGCTTGTCTTCAGGTTTATTCCGTGTAAGATATTCAATCAAGGACGGTCAAAAGTCTGAAATCCTGAAATGGGACAAAGTGTATTAATGTGAGATGTATGGAGTCAAAAACCCGAGTAGGGAACATTTACAAGAGGAAAAGAATGGCATGGACTTGAAAATAGAGGAAATATAGCTTTCGAGTTTGCAATCAGGAGATATTTAGTGGGTGATTACGAGACAAGAGAGAACATCCCATCACGCACAGCACCAGCAAGATGGATTCCATGCAACTTTAGAAGAAAAATTGATAAATGTTTGAAACAACAGGCGGAGCATAGCATGTATGAATTCCAAATTGTTATACACTCAGTTACATACATGAAATAAATAAACGAACTAGAATGAAGATAGGATGTACATTTCACGTAAAGAAAATACATATTGAAAGAAGCAATGACACATGAATCTCTATCTTAAGAAACAACTCTTCCTCTGCAATTTTATTCATAAAACAGGCACCAGATATTATTTTACAATGGAGAACCTCAGCCCTTGAAGGTTTCCCAACCCCTCAGTTAACTCTTTATCCCCCTATCGAGAGTGCAGGTATAATACTTCAGTGCCGAGATTATTCTCCGAAACAAACCTAAAAACTGTTTGTGATCACAATCATGCGTTAATAGTCTAGAGAGTGGAACTACTACCATGATTTACAAATATAATAAACGTTATGGAGCAAGTGGGTGCACTCATCCTGGGTGACAGCTTGATGTGCTCGACCGCTATTACAGATTCTGAGTATGATGCCCCCTTGTACATTTGATCCATGCCGCAAAGCTCATGAAGTGGACACTCCCATGCTTCCTCATTTTTGTGATGTAGGAAATGGAATGGTTTCCTCGTTCATGTTGGCCTCGCCCCATGTGAGTAGCGGGTTCTCTGGTTACTTTCCTGACTTCTGCAGGCCAACTCACACAAAATCCACCTATCTTTGTGCAATGCCACTCTCCCATAGGGATGATTTCACCTGTATGCACTCTACGAATGGCATCGAGGGAATCGACCAATCTACCGGGAGGAAGATTACACGTATGGGCATCTCTTCCCTTTTCATCTTTGTGCTAGATGTGACACCTGCATCCTAGAGGCCTATTCAGCTCTCCAATTTGGGGGAAACCTTTCACATCCGCCGTCCATGTTTTTTCACTTCGACTTCCAATCTCTCCTTTCTTGATAACAACGGGTAGCTTTGGATCATGACACATTCTTACCCGTCTATCGGGATCAAACTCTTCATGCAACTGTCTACCCGAGTGGGTCCTACCACCTCTTTGCGAACCCAAACCATGACGTTGTCCGTGCTAGTTTGGATTGCGAAAAGAACCTCAACCATAGATCCATTCCCTTCTTTATCATGATCGTCGATATTTGCGGCCAGTACCACTTTTCGCGATTTGAAATCGTGACTTTATCCACACAAGTCTGGTTTGCGAAATCGACTGGGATCGTAGATATGCTACTGATCTCATCTCTGCTGTTGAACTTTTCTAATTTTTAACCGTTTCATGATTTGGAAAATTTCCTTCCATCGAGCATGTTCGCCTAGTGAAACTGTTTCAAGCCGTTGATCAGGCTCTGCCTTGATCTTGGCCTTTCATATGTTTTCCAGCTTTAATGGACTCAGTAAAAGCCAAAATTTGACCGTTCAACTACGTCTTAGGCCAAAACCACGATCTATCATTTCTCTTCTTCCTTGTGATCCCAGATCGCTGGGTTATGACACCTGTCTCTATTGTCCATGCTGCTGTGAGCCTTTACCTTCAGAATATTCTATCACCATAGACTGATCTCTCTTCATCGTCTGACACTTCTAAAATGTGGACCATGCACCTCTAATAACATGAAGGGTGTTCACATAATGTTTAAAGGAATGGAACCCTCCTCGAACTCTATCAAGCCCCCTAGATATACTATTGCAAACGGAGTGTATATCTCTCCATTTTCACACAAGTGCTATGGTATAGGATAAACAAAGTAATTTTTTTAGGACATATTTCAGGTTTTCCAAAGAACTATTTCAGCCATCAAATTCAATTTTTTTTTTTAGACAAATGGTGTTAAATTTTAAAAATATGAGAGAGTTTTTTATTCCTAATAGGCCTATTTTCAAAAAAATCCTTATTTTTGTACACATGTATCATAGGTTGGGAGAATTTAAAAGCTCTTAACACGGTATTTTTCTAGAAATTTACAAGTTTACTATCTGAGTCATCAGTTTCACAGGAAGATTCGAAGGAGATGGAGGTGAATTTAGAGAAACAAAGACATGGGTTTTGTCGGGAACATGGCCAATTAGAAAAAAATATTTTGGTTTCCACACATATGTCACCATGAGAGATATGCAAGAGGGTTTTTGAAACCTATTGTTCAGTAGTCCGTATCCTGAAATGAAGGAAATTTGTTGTAACTGTTTTTATTTTTAGAATTCAGTTATGTTTCGAATTCAAGGTTAGGTAGAGGTTATTTTGATATAAATTTGAAGGTAATCGATGTTTTTAGGGTTGTATTTTTAATATCAAAGAGGATCTTTATTGTAATGGCTTCAGTTTTTCAGAGATGAATACAAATTTGTAGAGGAAGAATGTTAAACCTTTTCATGGCAGAGATTCTTGTGCCATCTTTTTATTCAGTAAGTAATTTATTTATGTGACTTTTTATCCTGTTTCCCACTCCATTTTTCATTTTATTTCATGCTTGAGAATTAGTGTATATGGGCTATAATTCATCTTGAATGCTCTAGGTCCATTGTTCAAGCATTTTCAAACATTTTCTTCTAATGTCTTGGAGAATTTACCCTAGTTAGATGCTTTGTTTGATGGGTTGTCTCCCTTTGTCTACTAATCAACCTGCTAAAACATCAAGACTGAGAAAATGGTGTATATCTTTCCTCTGTCCATAAACTTTCAAACCCCTACCTCCTGCAACCTACTTCAGACCTGATTGTTGACTCCATTTCCCAATGGTCTCCTCCATGATTGTCCCACCAAAATTTATAAAAAAAAACTTGTTCTATCAGAAACTCTAACCATCTAATTGTCTTTGATTGAATATATTGAGTATAAAAACTTTATAAATAGTGAGAGATACCTGTGTGGCTGTATTAGGTCATAAATATAGTCTAAAGTGGTTTTGATGTTACCTCAGGATCTACCTTTCACAACCTGGGTACATTCTAAGTGATAACAGCTGTCATTTGGAATTTTTAATCATAATGTGCATAATTGTTTGGTAGATTCTATATCTTCATCAAATGTCATGCCATTTTCAATATGTAGGAAGATTAATGGTCAACCCACATTATCTCCATCTCGAATAATTTATCTATATAGATCTGTTGTTAAATTCACAGAAAAAATGAAAGATGCGTTGATTCAATTATCTGCAGACCCTAGAGTTTGTCAATTCATAGATATCATGATGGTTGATCTAACGAAAGCCTATGGATTAATATTGATCAAGGACTAGTCAACAAAACTTAATGGATATTTTACAATTGATTGGTCTCACATGTGGCCATTATACCAAAATGTTCAAAATCAGATTAAGATACTCAAGGAATGACACATGAAACATAATGTAACTTAGTTGGAAGGAAATAACGAACTTGTGAATTTCTCATCTTCGGTTTTGGGAAATTACTTTTTGGAGCTTGAATCAGGAAATTACTTTTTAGAGCTTGAACAAGGAAATTATCAAGCCAAACAAGTCATTCAAGAATCAAATATGCAATCTGATCTCCTTTGATTTTCACATACTGATGATATTGATTGTAATATAGTAGAATTAGTTACTAATGTAGGAGATTCTACTAACTTCGTAGATTTAGAAGATAGATTTTGGGTTTTGTATTTTGATGGTTTTAAAACAAAAGAGGTATCAGGGGCTGGTTGTGTCCTTGTTGATTTTGAAAAGAATAAATATTTCCTCTCTTGTATACTAGAGTTTGAATGCACAAATAATATTGTTGAGTACGAAGCTCTAGTTCAAGGTCTGAAGAAAGCCATTGGGTTAGGAGTAAAAAATTGAAATTTTTTGGTGATTATGACATAGTTGTTAGACAAGTAAGTAGTTGTTTTTGGTGACTCTGAGATTGATTGTTTATGTCCACATCTTAAAGGATACCAATGTGAGGTATGGAATTTGATTATGCACTTCAATGCTTTCAATATAAATGTAGTACCTAGATAGAAAAACGTCGAAGCTGATTTATTAGCTGCTTCTACATCTAGATTAGTACCAACTAATAACAAGTGTTCTATTGAATTGATTTTCCTTCCACCATTACCTGACAATATTACAAATATGAGGGTATTCGATGATGATGGGTAGATTATCAATTTTTTTACGAATGAAGAATCTTTTAAAGAATCAATAATTGATGAAGAAGAACATTTGTCAAGTTTACAGAATGAAGATCCATTTAAGGGAAATTCCATGCCTAGAGAGGTAATAACCCTTGAAGGGATGTTTGATTTACAGAGTAAATTCCGAAAACTAGCCAATGTGAAGACGAACAATTCATTAATGCAATATGAGCTGGTAAATCCAGGATCAGAAACCGAACCCAAAGATGTAAGTGCAACAAGTTGTTTCAAAAATATAAATACATCTTCTCCTTGACATATGACAATGTGAATACTTATGACACTCGCATCATCGAGCATGTGATTCCCATAAAAAAATGGTTTCAGTAACAACTTAGAAAGATGCACCCGAATTTAGAACCTCTGATAAAAAACGAAGTAAAGAAGTTACTGGATGCAAAGAGAATCTTCAAGGTTCAACATTCCGAATGTGTGGCCAATCTAGTCCCAGTGAGAAAAAAGTTAGGAGACATAAGCCTGTGTGTTGACTTCAGGAACTTAAACAGAGCATTAGATAAAGATAACTATCTGGTTCCACCAAAGGAACATATTTTACAAATGGTTTTAGGCTCAGAAATGTTCTCCCAATTAGATGGATTTTCAGGTTATAATCAAGTATTAGTGTCCGAACAAGACTGATTAAAGACAACATTTCATACAAAGTTGGGAACATTCGCTTATAGAAGAATGCCTTTTGGACTCATGAACATAGGAGCCACATTTCAGAGGGCCATGGACATTGCATTCAGACCTTTACGTGGCCACTGTGTAGTAGTGTACTTAGATGATGTAACAATTTTCTCCAAGAGAAGAGAAGACCATGTTTTTCACTTGAAACAGATTTTTTGACCACTGTAGAAAATATGGTATATCTGAGAACCCAAAAAAGAGCATCTTCACAGTTCTTGAAGGAAAATTATTGGGAAACTTCATCTGAGAGAATGGAATCTCAATATATCCAGATAGATTTGAGGCTATAACTCATATTCCCATGCCCCATAATAAGAAATCCATGCAATCATTTATGGGCACAATAATTTTTTTTTGGAGGTTTGTCCCTAATTTTGCTCAAATTGTGAAACCTCGGCATCAAATGGTGAAGCAAAATGTATAGTTAAAGTGGAATGACATTAAGAAAGCTACCTTTAAATATATAAAAACAACAATATATCATGCACCTTCTTTGAGGATTCCATACTTTGAAAAGGAATTTACTTTATATACCTTTGCTTCAGACAACTCTCTCGTAGTAGTGCTTACGTAGAAAGGAGAATTGGGAGATGAACACCCAATAACATTCATGAGCCTTGGATTACAAGGGGTTTAATTGAATTATCCAGTTGTGAACAAACAAACATATGCAGTCTTCAAGGAAGCAAAACAATTCATACCCTATATTTTAAAAAATAGAACAAAAGTTGTAGTTCCTCACCCGACTGTTAGGTCTCTTTTTGTGCAGAAAGAATTGGGTGTCTTCCATACAAGAGTATGACCCGGAATTTAAACTAGCTACTGTCATCAAAGTTCAATGGTTTTGCAAGTTGCTAACATAAAATCACACTGATAAACATTCTGATTGGGAGAATGAAGATGGATTGAACTTGATTGATGTATGCCATATCTTTATTTCTCCCAAATCTTGGTACATAGATCTCATGTACTATCTTCAGTAAGGATATCTATCGAAGCATTAGAACTCCAAGCAGAGAAGGGAACTTCATTTAAATTCAGCCTCCTATCAAATAATGAATGGAGTGCTTTTCAAAAAAAATTATGATGGAGTTTTTCTCAGATGTCTGGAGAGAGAAGATGCCTCTAAAATAGCCAAAGAATTGCATGATGGACCAGCGAGAGGACATTATTCTGGGGAAACAATAGCTCATAAGATACTTAGAGCTGGATATTACTGGCCAACATTGTTTAAATATTCCCATGCCGATGCAAGAAAATGTGATGTATGTCAGAGAAGTGGTGGTAGACTGTCAAAAGCGGTGGGACTGCTACATCTTCTTACTATTTTAGAGCCATTCGAATAGCAGGGTATAGATGTTAATGGGGAAATCAATCCGAATTCACCATTACAACATTGGTATATCTTTACGGCCACAGATTTTTTCACACGATGGGTTGAAGCGATTCCATTGTGCAAAGTGAACGAGGATGAGATCATCAACTTCCTCCATGACAATATCATGACTATTTTTGGAGTTCCAATTTCCCTTTTTTTTGTAATGCATCTTATTTCTCATATATTAAAATAACTGAGTTTTATTATGAAAAGGGAATTAAGTAACATTACTCAGCAAATTATTATCCTCATGGAAATGGTTTAGTAGAATAAAAAAATAAGAACCTTTTCCAAATTTTGAAGAAAATCGTTATTGAAAATTAGAGAAATTGACACCCAACCATTCCAAATGCACTATGGGAAGATAGGGTCACCCCAAATAAATCCTTAGGAGATCTTCTCCATCTTCACAGTTAGTTCAAGACTTACGGGGTTCCAGTAGCGAAGTTTACAAGCACAAATTGACACTTTGTTAAAACTGGAGGAATTATGAAAAAAGAATAAAGATAATTTCAATCAACATCAAGTTATCATGAAAAGATGGTTCGACAAAATAAAATATGGTACAAGAAAATTTGATGTAGGAGACCTAGTTTTGAAATGGGATAATCCGCGGGTAGAAAAGGGAAAACACACAAAGTTCCAACATTTATGGATTGGACCTTATATAATCACTGAAAAGTTAGGCCCTGCAACTTACAAATTGCAATATTTCACTAGTAGAAAATGAGAAATTAATGACTAAAAATGACTAAAATCATGCTATAAATGACTATTTTTGAGTTGATGACTAATAGTAGCAAATTTCCACTATCTTATAGCTAGTCGTATTTCACTATTCATTAATAGCTTGACTTATTAGTCATTGATTTAGTCATTGATAGACAATGCTTTATTCATTGGTAGTCAATGATTTAGTCATTGATAATTAATGATCTAGTGATTGATTTAGTCATTGATTTAGTCATGGATTTAGTCATTGATTTAGTCACTGAGTTAGTCGCTGATTTAGTCACTGATTGCAACCATTAATGACCAAATATACAACTAAATAAACTACTAGATGTTAACATATTAATGACTAAGCTAAATATGACTAATATACGGGAAATTAGCTACTAATAGTCGTATATATGTGAATTTAGTCATTTTTGTAGTCACAAATTTATGATAGGGCACAGAGGAATCAAACCACCAACCTCCTGCCTATAATTAGACAAGCGCTCTACCATTGAGCTAGCACCCTTTAAGAAGTTGTTATTGCTTGACAATGATGATATTCAAACAAATTTATGATAGATATCAATCTACAAACTACATAATTATTACTATTACAAAACTAAACTGGCATTCTTTCCATGGAAAGCTTCCCCAGCGATATTTACACGTGAATTTAATTTTATATCTGTTCCACTCATTGCATTAGGTTTGGCATAAATATGTTTTTTAGATATAAACGTTGATGACTACCCACCCTTATTGACCAACAACTTGCCATGATCAGAACTCAACCCTAATGTCACAGCTTCCACCACCATGGCAGGGAGATTTAATGTTGGAGACACTGAAAGTGAATGAGATGAACTTGTTTTAGGATTAGAGCAGCCCTAAACAGCTGGGATGCTCATACTAAATGATTTTTTTCTGTGCAGCATGGGAGCCCCTGCAACAACCATTAATGTCTCAATATTCAGTAAGATATGTAATATTCCACCACAAACTCCTAAATCATAGGGAAGCTTATGTTCACTAAGCTTAATGTGTAATGTTACTCTGCACCAATCCAGGGGGGTGCTAGAAAACTAAACAAATATTCCATGATAAGAAACAAATTTCATAGCAAGATGCACTAGCTGGAAATACAACTGATCTTCCAACAGCTCCACTAGCAAGGGAATTCTCAGCATTACCTCCTGTGTTCTAGTTTCACATGGAAATATGAACAGGTATATATTATTAGGAAATGAAAATGAATCCATGTATAAAGAATCTAGAAGACAATCACTGAAGTAAAACATAAGTTGTCTAAATAAAATACACATTAGCTTCTATACTAATGATTATTTAAGACTGAATCAAAAGCTATTAAATAATCTAATATGGAAGCATAGAAAAAGCTGTCCGCATAGATATCAATAACAAATGCTAAAGATGATTGGACAGAAGTACAATATACTAAAATCCTAAAGTCACTTACAGGAGCCAGTGATTTGCTCAATTTACTTGAAGAAGCTGATCCAAGCAAGGAAACCTATGCCACTGGTGGAGGTAAACAAAGTCCCCAGTGTTGCTGTGAAGGATTTGTAACATCATAGAATCTCTGAGTTTTGCTGCTAGAAAAATAGGACATAGAAAATAAAAAATCATATAAGTAAATGTGAAATATTTTTTAAAACAATTTAACCCAATAAAGAAAACTTTCTAAATTAATTAAATGCTAGAATAGAATTATAGGAGATTAAAGCAGCAAACTCGTTCATATCACCCATTTACTTTTGGTAGATGACACATTGATTTTCAGTCAATAGTTCTGTTAGGGAGCTAGAAAAGATTAAGGGGCTTCTGGACCTCTATTGCAAGACTACAAGAATGGTAATAAATATCAATAAGTCTTCAGAAATGTAAAGTGGATTGGCAGAGTAATTTATAGACCAGACCAAAATCATATTTCCCATTAATTATTTCAAGAAGTCAAATACCTAGGTTTCATCTTCAAACCATATGATTGACATTTAAATTTTGGCCATAACTGTCCTGTGGTTCATATATTAAACTTCATTAATCTATTCTAGAGAGCATAACAGAGTATTGGATGTCTATAGCACATCGACCAAAAGGAATCTTAACCAAATCAGAAAGAAGTGTTTCAACATCATTTAGATAGGAGGGAGGGCCAAAAAATTCCACTAGTTATAAATGGAACAGGGTAGCCAATTCCAAGTAAGTTGGGAATGGGGTTTAAAACACATAAAACACTTTAGCTCAAAATTTGCAACTAAAATCATTTAGAGATTGCTTTATAATGATGGATGCTAAGGTCAAGTTATGAAATCCAAACACTTAAGAAATGCATCCATGGAATATTGGATTAAAACAAAACACTCACAGGATGCTTCCATTACAAGGAAAGCCTTTGGTAAATTTTTCCCCTTGGTGGGTAAATAAATGAGGGAACTGAGGAAAAGTCAAAATTGGAAAGGACCCGTGGATCAGGATTGAAGGAAATTTCAAATTTCAGAGGCTCTGCTAGATAGTTTACATGCTCAATGGTATATACTGTCATAGAGAGGCAGACTCGCAATTGGCAAGAAATGCCTAGTCTTGAGGATGGCTGATAGCGGACAGTCTTAAGTTTACAAGGTCAGCCATAGGAATGAGACGATTACATTGACTTTCCCAATCATCAAGGATCTGAGAATTTAAAGTGTTCAAGGATCAAGGGAACAAGGAAATGTGCTCCATGGGTCAAAATAGGTTATGCTACCAAAGTGGGGGAACTCATGCAAGAGAGAGCATCTTGGAGGACAGTTTTTGGAATCCATTAAGCCCTTTAGAAAAAAAAACAATAATGTGGTTGGTACTGTCTAATAAAGTACTACTAGTGGGAAAATGAGATATTGGTGCAGACAAGGGTGATGTATCATATGCAAATGCAATGCTGAGTCTGTGGATCACTTGTTCATCTTGTGCACCTTCTCTAGATCTATATGAATTGATGTGTCACATGTTACAGGGTACAGATCAAGATGATATATATAGGCATAGCTTGGTAGACTGTCTAGGACTGGATTGGTGACAAAACTGTAGCAACTTTTTAGGCTCCCATGTTTTTCTTATATATGATATTTGGATGTCAAGAAATTTGATGATGTTCCTGGAACAAGTCTTCATAGTTTCCTAGGTAGCACAAAGGATTAGAGAGGTAATGGACTAAAAAAGGATTCTAAAAGAAAAACCTTCCAGTTGTTCACTAATGCATTATATTGATAAAGAAAAGCGTAGGTCTTTTCAAGAGAGCATGAAAAGGAGTATCAGGTATTTGTGGAGCTGGTGTTTTGATTTTTTCGACTCTTCTTTTCATTTGTTGCTACACTATGAGGATAGTAAAGGGGAAAGTAGGGCAGAAATCCACATTCAGACTGTGGAAAACAGCTGAGAATGGAGGAATTAAACAATTTCAAGGTTATGGAGATTCAAAGTTTATCATAGATTGGGCTAATCATCTATCCAACATCAAGAATCTGGGGCTACATGAACCAAGTTCAAGAGGTCAAAAAATGTTTTGAAACCATAATAATAATCCTTTTTCGACACATTTACCAAGATTTCAACTCAATGACAGACAAGATTTCTAAATATACTTTGTTGTTATATAAGGGTACCTAAACCAAACAAGAATTTAGAAAAGTCACTCTCCTATCTAATTCAGAAAAGGCTTGTACTAACAACTCTTCTTTTCATTTGTTGCTAAACTATGAGGCTATTAAAGGGGCAAGCATGGTAGAAGTCTACATTCAGACCGTGGAAAACAACTGATAATGGAGGTATTAAACAATTTCAAGGTTATGGAGATTCAAGTTTATCATAGATTGGGCTAATCATCTGTCCAACATCGAGAATCTGGGCCTGCATTAACCAAGTTCAAGAGGTCAAAAATTGTTTTGAAACCATAATAATAATCTTTTTTCGACACATTTACCAAGATTTCAACTCAATGGAAGACAAGATTTCTAAATATACTTTGTTGTTACAGAAGGGTACCTAAACCAAACAAGAATTTAGAAAAGTAACTTCCTATCTGATTCAGAGAAGACTTGTACTAACAACCACTTAATGGCAGATTAGCTCAGAGTCATAGCTGAGGGATGTAGACACTGGTTATGCTCATCTTGTTGTATTGCTAGTTTAGATATTAGGACTCTTTTGATGATTCTGTATTGATGACAAATTGAGTATCCTAGAGAATACGTAAGGAATACTTTTAATACTTTTCTTAGATTTCTTTGTTTTTGAATGATGGACAACAATACAGTATCCAGCACACTTGAGTTCTCGCAGGACTAGTCAAATGTTTATTTTTATTTATTCCTTGGGAATATCAATATAGTGATTTTAAAACACATCTCAGAGAACAAAGAAATCATTGGATCTGATATAAATCTAAGTTAATAAACAAATCCTTTTACCTTTCAGTATAAATATGATTCATGAGTCCTAACTAAAGAATTAAAAGACACTTATGGGAAATTGACCTCAACTTGACAGCTAATAGAATTGACCCTAATTGAACTATCTTAAATGTTGTTTCATATAAAACCCCCCAAAAAGTAAAAGAAATACTAAGTTTAAACTTGCAATACCTTACTCTCATGCAGAAGGTGTTGATTTCCTTTTTCAAGGTATTGAGAAGACTAATAGCCTATATAATCATGTTATCCACTCTATTGACATTGAATTCCACGTTGGATTTGTTGTAGCTGTGCCCAAGACCCAATTGAGCCTTCTCCAAGTCTATGTGATTCAATTACAGAGCTCTGTTTACTCTTTTTTGCATGATTCCTTAATTTGAAAACTAAATATCCATTCAGTTGATTCTATGACCCATTTTGCTCCAAACCAAGCCAGGTTTACTACATATCAGCACTATGTACATCCATCAATAAGAGTTACCTAGGATATGTATGAACATAATTAGTGAAGCACATGAAAAAATATTATAAATGGACAAATAGAAGAAAACAATGTGGTTTAGACCTTCCTTAATTTCTATACTCAGATTTATAATACGATCACACTTTGTCTCTTAGGAGACAAGTCACTAACAAAACAATGGACATACATGAGATAGAGATAGATAGGTAGTTGTAGGGAAGAGTGAGACAAATACATACCACAATGTCACAGATCAATATTGTCAACCTAAAAACATATATAAAAAACAAAAAAATCTATTTTCATTTGCAGCAGCTGTCGACCCAACAGCTCTCCACCCACAAAACTCAAAATCCCTAATCGAGGTTCTACACCTAGCTTGATGAGATTCAAACCAGATTCAGTTAATTTTTTTAGGCCTTTCTAGCCACAAACAACTGCACCTAACTGGACTAAATTTTTAATAGCTACACTTATTGCCTCATGGCTTGGGGCTTGAGGTCCAAACTCCACTTAGCGCAGCCAAGATTTCTTCTCTTAGCTTTTACATACCTCAGATATTGTCATTGTCTACTCTAGGAAGACATCATGGATAGTCCTAACTTGTGCCCATAACTGCCTCACATCCACAAAAATGGCCCAAATTGAATGTCGAGGTTGCTAGAAGGTGAAACACACCCAATAATGTTCAAAACAATACCCATATTGGCTTAATTATTGTTGTAACTTGCTGTTATAGGGCCCAAAATTTCCTAGAAATGAGGTACATGGGTTGTTCATTTCCTTTCATTGTCCACAGGTGGAATGGATTTCCCAGAATTCATTTTACAACTAAGAAAAAGAGAAACTTTAGACTTGCCTAGAAAAATCAGAAACCAACCCATAAACCCTCATGAAATATTAAGTGAACACCTTATGGGAAACAATGTGCATGATTCCTCAATGTCAAAAATAAATATCCATTTAGTTGATGCTATGACCCATTTAGGGTAGAGTGAGACAAATACAATCCACAAGGTTACGAATCAATACTATCAACCTCAAAAAATATATAAAAAACAAAAAAATCTATTTGTATTTGTAGTAGTTGTCAACCCAGCTCTCGACCCAACAACTCTCCACCCACAAAACTCAAAATCTCAAAGAAAGATAGAAAAAGTATTACCACAGGGAGAACAGAATGAGCCCAGACAACTTATCTAGGAGGCCTCTTGGGTGGAACAAACACACCCCATGGGAATCAAAACAAGAATATATCCCTAGCTAATACAATAGGACAGGATAAAGTGTCCCATACTCAAAAAGGGAAAAACATGAGTATGCCAGAAATATTGAAAAAAAATATTAAAAGACCTGTATCAAGCCTTCCTCAATAATTTCTCCTTCCCATAGTTCTAAGAAGGAGAGAAGACCGGCCTTCATATCAAGTGCTTCCTTGTATAAGCAGTCTGTTTTGATGTATATGTAACTTCAGAATGTATTCTTCTATGTATCTTATGTATTGTAACCCGATGTTTATTCCAGGATGTTTCTATTATGTATTTGAGTCATGTGGTCATGCCCCGATGTTCCGATCGGGAGGATTAATAATGTAATCAAGTCATATCAAGTCATTAGGTAAGTCCCCACAGTTTCGGGGCACTTGGGTTATTATACACTAATTAAGGCGTAGGCTCGAGTAGTAATTATTAGGTTGAGTGCACTTCAAGTCAACGGAAGAATATAAATAGAGAGTGAGAGTCTCTCTATTTATCACATTGTGAAACACATCATTCACTCTCTTAAGTGAGGCGCACTTGTGGAGGAGGAAATATACTGGGACTAGAAGGCCACTGCTGTTGGGAGATCTCTTACTGTTTTGGTGCTGATTTTATCTCTAAGGAAGTTGCGGGGTTTTCTCCTTTATGGTTTCTCCGAGGAAAACTCTTTGTGTCTCTTGTCTCTTGTGATGTGCTTATGCTTTATTGCTATGCTTGTTATTCTCTCAGTGAAAAGATCCTAAGATCATAATCCTAGCTGAATGTGATGAAAAACTAACATGGTATCAGAGCTAACCTGAGAAGAAGACATTGTGCAGCTACAGGATCTAGGGCTTCCTAGTTTGTGGATCTTCATCCACATATTTTCAGCAAAAGTAAGGTGGAACAACTCTCCTCCTTAGGGCGCATCTTTCTGTCAAAGCGGAATTTGATTCCGAGCATTTTCAGTCTTCAATGTGGAAATTAGGGATTTCTACAGAAGATGAATTTTTGAGTGAGACCAGCATAGGGTTATTCTACTCATCAAAACCAAAGTTTAAATACCTGGATCAAGAAATTTGGTTGGGTAAAACTCCAGGAAAGTCAAACCCTAGTTTGACCCTGAGCTAGGAGAAACCCTAAATACTAAAACTGCTAAGTTTTGGTACAGTCGCTATATTATGATATTGGAGAAGTATAATAAGCTGAGAATTTCAAGGGAAGAATATAAAATCCTGATGAAGCCTGTGTCCAAAAATCAGACTCACATTCACTGTAATCCAGGAGATATAATCTCTCCAATTTAGGGTTCCAGCCTCTTCCAGAATTCATCCCTAAGAAGGACATCTGGGGAGATCTACAATATCTTGAGCTACAGAGGTCCAAATGGAATTCATGAAGATTTTCCAGAAAGGGAATGGACTTTAATTTCGGTGGTACTAATATCAGACTCAGAAGATGAACCAGTGACACGTGGAATTCCATACAACTTCTCTATTCTGAACAGTCCTGTAACAGGTCACCTTAGGAAAAGGATCATAAATCCCAAATGGTGAAACCAATTCTAATGAAAAATATGGTGTTGGATCAGGGACATGTGAGGTTACCTCACTGAGAAATTTAAGACACAGTTGATAAGTAATTTAGGATATATCACAGAAACAGTAACAGGAATTTCTGCAGAAGAAATCAGTAAATTAGGGCTTCTTGTTTCGGGAGCTTCCCTCCACTGTTTTCAGAAAAGGAGTACATTGGACAGCTCCATTTGAAGAGATATATCTGTTTATCCAATCATATCTGAAATATTCCAAGTTTTGAAAATTAGGTTTTATGTGACAAACCCTAGATCAGCGAACTCCGGGACAAGGACGGACACCTCAAATCAGTAAGATCTAATCCTTTGCTATTTCCATTTGAGGTTCTCATTTCAATATGATATATCACATCAGATTGGTGACAAGCTTGGGGAAGTTGACAACTTCCAAGCCTGGAAGTATCTGATCTCTCTGAAGAAACTGGATTGGACACCTACCTGAGTATAGAGGTTCCAGTTTTAGAGGGAGACGAGGTTAGAAGCCTTTCACAAGAAGAACTTGGTCAAGGCCAAAGAAGACATCATGCTCATGCTACAGAGGATGATGAACCATCCAGAAAGAGATCCAGATATGAAAGTGAAGATTCTTCAAGCAACGATGAATATGTTCTGATATCATCTCTCATAGGTAACATTACTCATGGAAGTGATGATTGGCTTATAGACAGTGGGGCTTCCAAACATATGACGGGATTCAAGGAATCCTTTGTAAGACTGTCAGAACATGAATCACCTGACAAGGTGAAACTAGGAGATGACTACCAATATCCAATAACAGGTAGTGGGGAATATTCATACAAGCTAGACTCTGGTAAGTCTCTAACATTGAAAGAAGTGTTGTGTGTGCTAGGATTGAAGAAGAACCTTCTCTCCATTTCAGCATTGATGCAAAAGGAATGCAGGCTGCATTCATAGATGGTCAAGTCATCATATGGCCAAAAGGAAAGACTATCGATGATGTGGTAGTGATTGAAGAAAAAGAAGGAGGCTTGTACAAATTGAAGGGATATCTAGAACAAGCCTTGATCCATGACACAGTAGAGCCAAATGAGCTTTGGCATTATAGAGCACTACCTTTTGCAAGCAAAGTTGTTGAAGGTCTTCCAGAATTTCAAGCTATTTGAAGGGAAGAACAAAATCAGAATATGAATTAAAGAAACCAGTTGAAGAATTTGAAGATCTAGAATGCAGAGACCATGCAGTCATAAGAGTCTCTCAAATCAAAGAACAACTTGCAGCGGTAAAAGAAAAAGTGAAGAATGCAAAAGTGGTGATGGCCACCTTGAATGGCCTCCCAGGATCGTGGAATTCATTCATGTGAGGAATGTGTGCTAGAAGGAAGTGATTACTTTCAATAGACTCTAGAAAGAGAACTCACAAGAAGAAGAAGCTCAAGAAGAGAAGGTGGGAGCAACTGAAGATCAAGCTCTTTCCATCCAAAGAATATCCCTCAAGCAATGAGGAATATGAAGAACTCAACTCTTGAAGAACTTCTTATCCACCTTAGCTTTTGCATAAGAAATGATGCTATTATGAATGAAGAAGACGATGAAGCTGAAGGCTCAAGGAGTCTACCCTCGAAACAAATAAAGATAAGTATTCAATTGTCATTTCATTATATTATTTTGTTATGCATTTGTTTATATTCAGTTAATGTATTATGCATGATAGGATGTTTGCATTAATGACAGAATACTACTAATATGCACGTGATGGGTAAGTAGCTCATGGGGCTATACAAATTATCCATTGCTACTTATCTAGAATGAAACCTCTTTGCTGACATATTGGATTAGTGCACAATCTCAATGTTGTCCTGGTAGATATGGAAGGCATCTAGAAAGTTTCAATGAGATATGGATGAATGTTGTATTGGCTAAAGTAGTTGCATGATCATATATTTATGCATAAGTGTTTGCCAGTATAAATATTCCTTATGAAATGTTTCTAACCATACAATTGCATTTGACTTGTAGGAAATATCGCATACATAATCGCCTACAAGCAAAGAAGAATGAAGACTTGTTCCGAAGAACAAGTGATGACAGTTCAAAGACTAAAAATAATATGATGAGTGCAGTGACATCATTGATGCAAAACCTTCCAGCCACCAAGAAGAAAGGGAAGATCAGTTCAAGAAGAATGATGTCTGGGTGTAGTATCGAGACCTGAAGAGAAGTTCATAGTTCCATCATGCAGTAGATGGAAACATCGTGGGATACAAATAAATATTCGTAACATGAGGCTTCTCATGAAGAGAAGGCATAGTCTACAAAGAAACATTTGGAGCTAATAGATGTGAAGTCACATGACATGCATAATCATGTGTGCAAATGAAAGAAGGCCTTGTACGAGTTCAGAAGACACCCATGGGATAACACATAAATGATGAGCTTGATGAATATCTTAACCTTTGCTACAGGGTTGATAGAGGATGACAAGCTCACAGATGGGTTCAAGATGAACTTTTGAAGAAGTTCAAGATAGAGGATCTTAGTATCCAGTGATCCTAGATGGATACTACTTGTCACTCCAGTACAGAATGTTTCAGTGCATAGAGTACAGAAGACAGAGGGAGTATGATGCTCCGCTTCAGAGGGAGTGATTGCAGAAGATCCTGAGGTTCGACATGGTACGACAAGATGGGTAGATTACTGATGATTCTAGGTTTTATTGAGAGTAAAACGGATTCCAACCTTTGATCCAAGGTTGAAGGTGGAAGACCAGTGATGCTCCGATTATGTGTCGATGCACTACTGTTCTAGGTATGGAGGTGTGGCAGAGTACAGATGGGATCTTCCTTGGACAAGGGAAGTATGCAATAGAGATCCTGAAGAGGTTCGGGATGATGGACTGCAAGGCGATGGCCACACCTATGGCATCAAACCTGAAGCTATTGAGTGATGCTTCATCAGAGTCAGTTGATGCTATGATGTATCGTCAGATGATTGGGTCATTGATGTACCTGAGGAACACGAGACCAAAAATTTGCTTTGCTGTGAACACCTTGAGCCAGTACTTCACAGATCCGAGGAGTGTTCACTTAACAGCTGCAAAGCATATTCTGAGGTACCTGAAGGGTACAATTGATTATGGGCTCAAATACGATGCGAATCAGAAGATTAACCTAGAAGGTTATGTTGATTCAGATTGGGCAGGCAGTGCCATCAACAGGAAGAGTACTTCAGGATGTTGCTTCAGTATGGGATCAGGTGTGATCTCTTGGTTTAGCAGGAAGCAATCCTGTGTGGCACTGAGTACGGCTGAAGCAGAGTATGTTGCAGCTTGTTCAGCTAGTTGTGAGGCAGTATGGCTGCGGAAGCTACTGTCTGATATATTTGATCTCCAGTTAGATGCTACTTGTATACATTGTGACAACCATAGTTGCGTGAAGTTGTCAGAGAATCCATTGTTTCATGACAAGTCGAAGTATATCGAGATCAAGTATCACTATATCAGGGATATGGTGCAGAGAGGAGCAGTGAAGCTCCTGTATGTTGCGACGGAGGAACAGATAGCTGATGTATTGACGAAGCCATTGGCTAGGCTGAAGTTTGAGTACTTCAGAGAGAGACTTGGTGTTCTCCAGATCGAGGCTTCCTCCCAGAGAAAGTGATGAGACCCATAGCCATTCTGACATGGTGAGAGGATTGGTTCCTTCCATGGTCAGATGTAAGGGCTGAGCCATTTTGTCATGGTGAGAGGATTGGTTCCTTCCATGGTCAGATGTAAGGGCTGAGCCATTCTGACATGGTGAGAGGATTCGTTCCTTCCATGGTCAGATGTAAGGGCTGAGCCATTCTGTCATGGTGGTAGGGTTGCTCCCTTCCATGTCAGATATGAGTGCTGTCCATTCTGTCAAGCAGGACAGATGTAAGAGCAATTGCCATTCTAGGAATGGAGGCACATGGTCAGTTATCAGGAACACTCAGTGTAAGAACTGAGTAGCCATTCTGATGTGATAGAGGGATGTGTTCCCACTTGGTCAGATGTAAGGGCTGAACCATTCTGCTCATGGCTAAAGGATTAAGTTCCTTCCATGTCAGATGTGAGTGTTGGCCATTCCGACGAGCAGGTCGGATGTAAGGGAAACTGCCATTCTCTAGGAGAATGGAGGCGCCTGGTCAGTTACCAGGTAGCTCAGTCGAGGAGGACTGGGGGCAATTCTGATATGATTGTTGGGATGTGTTCCCCTCATGATCAGATATGAGTGCATGCCCTTCCATCATTGTGAGAAGGATGTGTTCCTGCCTGGATGGATGTAAGTGCTGAGCCTTGTCACAGATGATAGTAGGTGTGTCCTATCATGCTGGTGACTATAAGTGCTGTGCCATTTCACAGGTGATAGTAGGTGTGTCCTAGCATGCTAGTGACTGTAAGTGCAGTGCCTTTTCACAGATGGTAGTAGGTGTGTCCTACCATGCTGGTGATTGTAAGTGCAAAGCCTTTTCACAGATGGTAGTAGGTGTGTCCTACCATGCTGGTGATTGTAAGTGCTGAGCCTTTCCACAGATGGTAGTAGGTGTGTCCTATCATGCTGGTGGTTGTAAGTGCTGAGCCATTTCACAGATGATAGTAGTTGTGTCCTATCATGCTGGTGAATGTGAGTGCTGGGCCTTTCTGATGGGATTGTAGTTTACTACATGATCAGATGTGAGTGTTGGGTGTGCCTTTCTGATGAGCAGGTCAGATGTAAGTGCTGGGAGAAGACCTACATGAGGGTAGGCCTACAACCAGCATGAAAAATGGCTGGCTCTGTAGAAATTCCTATGATGAGAAGAATCATGAGATAACACCATTGTTGATCCAGATCAAGTGATGATCCAGTAGTGATGATCCAGATCGAGAGATGATCCAGATCCAGTGATGATGTTCGATGATGATCTAGATCGAGAGATGATCCAGATCCAGTGATGATGTTTGATGATGATCTAGATCGAGAGATGATCCAGATCCAGTGATGATGATCTAGATCGAGAGATGATCCAGATCCAGTGATGATGTTCGATGATGATCTAGATCGAGAGATGATCCAGATCCAGCGATGATGACCTAGATCGAGAGATGATCCAGATCCAGTGATGATGATCTAGATCGAGAGATGATCCAGATTCAGTGATGATGATCCAGATTGAGAGATGATCCAGATCCGAAGATGACTTGAAGACAAAGATGAATTGAAGACGAATATGACTTGAAGACAAGATGATCCAGCTGATACAGAGAAGAAGACCAGTGTTGAAAATTGTGTCGAAAGAATACCTTCCTAGTTAAGAGGGAGTGTTGATGTATATGTAACTTCGGAATGTATTCTTCTATGTATATTATGTATTGTAACCCGATGTTTATTCCGGTATGTTTCTATTATGTATTTGAGTCATGTGGCCATGCCCCGATGTTTCGATCGGGAGGATTAATAATGTAATCAAGTCATATCAAGTCATTAGGTAAGTCCCCACAGTTTCGGGGCACTTGAGTTATTATACACTAATTAAGGTGTAGGCTCGAGTAGTAATTATTAGGTTGAGCCTACGTGTGAAAAGGAAATTCAAGTGAACGGATGAATATAAATAGAGAGTGAGAGTCTCTCTATTTATCACATTGTGAAACACATCATTCACTCTCTTATGTGAGGTGCACTTGTGGAGGAGGAAATATACTGGGACTAGAAGGCCATTGCTGTTGGGAGATCTCTTACTGTTTTGGTGCTGATTTTATCTCTAAGTAAGTTGTGGGTTTTTCTCCTTTATGGTTTCCCCGAGGAAAACTCTTTGTGTCTCTTGTCTCTTGTGATGTGCTTATGCTTTATTGCTGTGCTTATTATTCTCTCAGTGAAAAGATCCTAAGATCATAATGCTAGCTTAATGTGATGAAAAACTAACAGTTTGCACTCATATTGTGCTCCTTGTAGACATGCCTAAATCCAAGGGATAAGAAAGCATGTTTGATAGACAAGCCCCACAAGACCCACACACAATACCCACGAGACCGATGTGTGCAATCAAGGTGGGAAAACAACCATTTTACCCACAAGACGAAGGGAAATTTTTTTATCTTCTCTCTCAAGGTATAGTCCATATGTGTTCTGTTCAATAATTCTAAGTTTTATCATCATCGTATAAGGAAGGTAATTTCTTTCAACTTAACACTTCTAGAGGTCCCTGTGTTAAAGTTGAGGCATCCAAGGACAATCAATAACAGTAGTAGTAATAAATTAACGAACAAGTTAAAATAGCATTGTAAAGGAAAAAACAATGTGGTAACATATATAACATAATTTTCATTTCTTTCAACTTAACACTCCCAAAGGTCCTTGTGTTAAAGTTGAATCATCCAAGGACAATCAATAACAACAATAGTAATAAATTAAAGAACAATTTAAACTAGCATATGTAAAGGAGAAAAGAACATGGTAACATATATAGCTTAATTTTCATTTCTTTCAACTTAACACTCCCAAAGGTCCCTATTTTAATGTTGAAACATCCAAGGACAGTAAATAAAAACAATAGTAATACCAGAAACCCATAGGTACACTTGTGATAATGCAATATAAAGTAAAAACATAATTTTCATTTATTTCAACTTAACACTCCCAAAGGTCCCTGTGTTAATGTTGAAGAATCCAAGGACAGTAAATAACAACAATAGTAATACCAGAAACACATAGGTACAACTGTGACAATGCAAGATAAAGTAAAAACATAATTTTCATTTATTTCAACTTAACACTCCCAAAGGTTCAAGCAAGGAAACCTCTGCCAGTGGTGGAGGTAAACAAAGTCTCAAGTGTTGCTTTGAAGGATTTGTAACATCATAGAACTTCTAAGTTTTGCTGCTAGAAAAATAGGACATAGAAAATAAAAAATCATAAAATCTAAATGTGAAATATTTTTAAAAACAATTTATCCCAATAAAGAAAACTTTCTTAATTAGTTAAATGCTAGAACAAAATTATAGGGGATTAAAGCAGTAAACTCGTTCATATCACCCATTTACTTTTGGTAGATGACACATTGATTTTCAGTCAATAGTTCTGTTAGGGAGCTGGAAAAGCTTAAGGGGATTCTGGACCTCTATTGCAAGACTACAAGAATGGTAATAAATATGAATAAGTCTTCAGAAATGTAAAGTGGATTGGCAGAGTAATTTAAAGACTGGACCAAAATCATATTTCCCATTAATTATTTCAAGAAGTCAAATACCTGGGTTTCATCTTGAAACCATGTGATTGACATTTAAATTTTAGTCGTAACTGTCCCATGGTTTGTATATTAACCTTCATTAATTTATTCTAGAGAGCATACAGGAGTATTGGATGTCTATAGCATAGCGACCAAAAGGAATCTTAACCAAATCAGAAAGAAGTGTTTCAACATCCTTCACATAGGAGGGAGGGCCAAGAAATTCCACTAGTTATAAATGGAATAGGGTAGCCAATTCCAAGTAAGATGGGAATGGGGTTTACAACACATAAAACACTTCAGCTCAAAATTTGCAACTAAAAGCCTTTAGAGATTTCTTTATAATGATGGACACTGAGGTCAAGTTATGAAATCCAAACACTTAAGAGATGCATCCATGGAATATTGGCTTAAAAAAACACTCATAGGATGCTTCCATTACAAGGAAATCCTTTGGTAAAGTTTTCCCCTTGGTGGGTAAATAAATGAGGGAACCGAGGAAAAGTCAAAATTGGAAAGGACCCGTGGATCAGAATTGAAGGAAATTTCAAATTTCAGAGGCTCTGCTAGATAGTTTACATGCTTAGTGGTATATACTGTCATAGAGAGGTGGACTCGTAATTGGTAATAAATGCCTAGTCTTGAGGATGGCTGACAATAGACAGTCTTAAGTTTACAAGGTGAGCTAGAGGAATGAGATGATTACATCGACTTTCTCAATCATCAAGGATCCGAGAATTTAAAGTGTTCAAGGATCAAGGGAACAAGGAAATGCGCTCCATGGGTCAAAATAGGTTATGCTACCAAAGTGGAGGAACTCATGCAAGAGAAAGCATCCTGGAGGACAGTTGTTTGGAAGCTATTCAACCCTTTAGAAACAAAAACACTAATGTGGTTGGTACATGCTCTTTACGATCACTTCTTAACAACAAACTAGTTTCTTGCAAAAAATATACTCAGGTCAAGGATGGTTTCCTACTTAATCGGATTCTGATATCATAGATTTATTTGCAGATGATGTGGTATTGTTTTCCTCATGTGCTTCATCTACTATGATGTAGTTGATATCTGCCAACACTGAATCTGACATACATAATTGAAGGAGTACATGGTTATTCATATAGTTAACCTTCACTAATGAACGCTCTCTGGGAGTGTATGTAGTGAAACAATTAACAGACTGTATGCCTCCATAGCATCCTTTGCATTCTCCCACAACTCTTTGTTGTACAGACATTGCGGAAAATTTCCTAGGTTGTGTGCATACCAAGGAACCTTTGATGGAAAAGCTCGAGTCTGCAAGATACTACACCAAAGAAGGAAGGGTGCACTACTCCATATTTCTACTTCACACTCACCTTTATCTTCAGATATGAAGTTGTGGGCTTATAAGGACACTAACCAGTGAGGGAGGAGTGCACTCACAGTATGGAAGGGAAACACACAAGTCAAGCAAAGAAACCAAACTTCCTCTCATCCAATATTTGTGAAGTGGACTCTATTCTAAGCCAATTTTGTGGTAGTTATGAGGTTGTATTGCTGATTTCAAAGGGCACATTTATATATCTAATTCTTTGGGAGGTCAAACCCCTCCATTAACAGTTACTTTCAGTTGCAAAGGGGCATGACCAGGTAGTGAAGAAGAGCACACACATTGGATGTGAAAATTTGCTAGTATTTACTGCTATTTCCTAGCTTGAGGAGGCCATACCATATAGGGACATCATTTATCTCTTTTATTAGTCATATACATTGCTCCTTGGCTCAAAACATGACCATTTGAAGGGATGTTTCACTATTCAAAAAGGGGATCAAGCTAGAGGAAATACACAGGTCAGGAAAAAAGAAATATCAAACCTCTTTATTTCAGTTTGAAATTGTATTTTCCAGCTGCACTTACCACTATTAGCTGTGTAAATAAACAGCAGTCATTTCCCTTTGTATCTATGCAAATATTTTCTATGTTTGTGTTCAATATTGCGGAGGGTTATTGTGTTATTAACATCTGAGAATCATAAGCATCCTATCCAAAAGCTTGTTAAATTCTCCATTATATGGATATATGAATGGTGAATGAAAGAAATCAGTTGCACATGTTTTAATGCAATCTCATCAATCTATTATTCAAATTGGAATTCTACCAATCTGGGTCAATTCAGAAGTTATGAATCATGCTTGCATTACAATTTTGAGATGAAAAAATTGCATATTTGGAAATATTACAATTTCGGTTTGCTGGATTTGGGGAAAAATCGTCCCTGAAAATAAATCCAGAAACGAGAATATTCGGTTGGAGATTAGGCTAATCCGTCAAAATCCATAATCAGACCAAAATTTCATTTTTGCTTGCATACTTTCACAATTTTATCTGATTATGATTATTAGTTGGTGGTTTCATTTGGTTCATAATGTTTGCAGCTTGGGATGGCAGATAATTCCAAAGGAAATGATGCAGCAAACGTAAAATATCTTCCTCAGATGATAAAGCAAGAAATGAATCTCATCGATGAACAATGTGGAGAAGTCAAAGGAGATTCAAAAGATGAGAAAGCAACAAATGATCTCCAAAATGACAACCAAAAGTCCATACAGGTATGAAACAAGGAAAAGTAATAATCAAATAACTTAATGACACTTTTGGATAAACATTCATTAATTCTTGAATTAGTACATAAGTCTCATAGGACCTATTATCTACACCTCCTTATATGTCACATATAGTTCTCCTCTGAATAAGTTCTTGATCTTATGCTCTCAAAATTCAATATACTATTAGGTCCTTAGTTTTAGATGAATTATGTAATTGTCTTCTACTAGATGAATTATGTAATTAGCTTCTACTAACCATATTGCAGGAGAAATACTGGAAATCTTATCGAGAGGAGGTCATGAAGTTGTATCAAAGTGAAAATTCCAAATCTGCTACAGAAGATGCTCTCACTGAGCGTCATGTTGGGCAGAAAGAAAAATGTGAAGAATCATATGAAGAAGAGTCTGTCCAGCTGAACCCTTTTGCAACAGGTTTTAATACTGGTTATAGATTTTTATCTGAATTTTAATAGGATTTAGTTGTTTTTTAACAAATAATTTCCTGGTAGCTTAAATTCATATTAATTATCAACGTAATTTCACAAGAGTATCAAAATATTATTAAGGATAGGTGGATGATATAGCATATTACAGGTTATAAAAATAGTGTAGCATTGGCAGGTTTTATTTTGATAGTAACCATTCTTTGATTATTAATCAAACATTACTTACAAAAAATTTATTTAAAAAAGGAAGACCACACACAACCACCAAAATCAAATAAAGAAAACTCAAAAATGAATTGGCTTATCATCAACATGCTTTTATTTCTTTGCAAAAATTGTCTTGTCATAGTATATGCGTTTACGAGTTATTTGCAACAGTGAGTGCATGATAGTAGCCCATGTACTATGTTTTAAAACAAGGGTTCAACTACCTACAGCGGTAGTGTATATATCTCCATTGTTATGAAGACTTGAAAAAGATGGCTTACGAAGTAATGTTTTAACCAATCATTTCCAATCACACTTGATCCACATTGACTTACATAAAACTTAGCCTTTTACTAAACATGCATATGGATTCATGGATGGAGGTTTTCTTATGACTGTTATTAACACATTATTCAGATTATTTTAATTAAAATAAAAGACATACCATGCAACCTCTACAAGTACTAGAAAAAATCTATTAAAGAAAACCCTAAAAAATGGATTGGCTTGGCATGTATTTATTTTTATGCAATAATGTATTTTTCTTCATATATGCATTCACAATTAATTTGGAACAAAAAGTGTATGACAATGGTCCATGTACCATGTTTATAAGAAAGGATTCAACTACCTAGAGAGGTAGTTTATATATCTCAATTGTTATGAAGACTTGATAAACATGGTTATGAAGAAATTTGTTAACCAATAATTTCTAGTCACACTTTACAGATGGATTCAAAAAACCATAAAGTTTTACTAAACATACAAAACCATTGACCAAGAAGGAGACAAGTAGGTAAACACGCAAAACCATTCACCAAGAAGCAGACAAGTAGGTAGAAAGCATGGAATCTATCTACTATAAAATTGTGTCCTTGACAACAAACATGTAGGGCTCTTGGAATTGCTTCTTATTGATAGATTGTCTCGAAATGAAGATTTACTAGATATAAATCCCATTGAAGTACGATCAAATCGAAGTTTAATACTAAAACATTAAGAGGAAGCAATTATATGAAATAGTATAAATTCTAGAATCCAAATTCAAGTCATAATTGCGGGAAAATTTATATGAAACAAAACGACTTTGCCTATTACACAAATTGCATTGGGTTTACATGAAATACTTGGAAAATTATGGTGCAAATCCATGCAAGAAGGAATCAAGGACACCTTTCCTCAAATTCTAACGATGGCTAATTGAAGCTGATAAGTGTCAACAAACCCAGCTGTATATCCTATGTATCCCCTATAGAATGCAATTTTATCCAAAACTCAACACCTCTGATAATAGGTTGTTGGTTCACTGGTGAGGTTGATGGATTGTTAAGCTATGCAACAGGTTTCAATCTCATTGTGGTCTGCACCCATGAATGGTACAACTTTCAAAGAGATAAGGTAGGAGGCAATTCAAGTAATTTGGTTCTTTGGAGTATGTTTCCAAAACACTCACCTAAAAAATAGAATTTATGACTTTGATATTTGCAAAGTTAGTTCAATATATTTCAAGCTAAAAATCCACAATTAAGTATATTCATAAGTTATATGGTTGGATGTATGTTGTTGCATTACCACAGATCAAACAATCTGTATGGTGTGGGAATCAGAACTCACACAAGTGTTTTGTCAAACACTTCAGAGATATATTGCCAAAACCATGAAAATTTCCCGTAAAAACTATAAAAAAACTGTGACAATCAACAATTACCTAATGCCAACTACACTTATGTTATTTGGGTTTGTTTGCTTCATCTCTATTGCTCGTTTAGATGAATTGGGTATTTGAAACTTATATGTTTTTTTACATTGTTGCAGTAGATTCATGGGTAACAAGATATAACCTAAGATTTTCGTTGCATCTGGTGTTGTTATAGGAGTCGAAAGTAAAACAATTGATAAGGATAAAAATTCCAGGACGAAAAATTAAAACTCGATTGATCTCAGAAAATAAAATCATTCTCCATGCAATGATGCACCTAAAGAGATGGCTCGGATAATGGGTGGAGTGCAAACGGGGGTTAGGCCGGTTAATTGAAACCAGGTGCCCCTGCCTCAGAGATAGCAAAGAAATATTCTGTGGTTCCTATATCGATAAGGGTTTAGTCCGGATTTTTCTCTGCACCGTTTCCCCTTATCCCTATTTTTATAGCCCTCTTAGCTTTTGAAAAGGTGATGGATTGTTAAGTTATCCACCAAGTTTCAATCTCATTTTGGTCTGCACCCAGGAATGGTACAACTTGCAAAGGGATAAGGTAGGAGGTAATTCAAGTAATTTGGTTCTTTGGAGTATGTTTCCAAAACACTCACCTAAAAATAGACTTTGGGACTTTGATATTTGCAGAGTTAGTTCAAGATATTTCAAGCTAAAAAAATAGACTTTGTGACTTTGATATTTGCAGAGTTAGTTCAAGATATTTCAAGCAAAAAATCCACATTTAAGTGTGTTCATAATTTAGATGGTTGGATGTATGTTGTTGCATTACCACAGATCAAACAATCTATATGGTGTGGGCATCATAACTCACACAAGCATTTTGTCAAACACTTCAGAGATATATTGCCAAAACCATGAAAATTTCCTTTAAAAACTATAAAAAACTGTGACATTCAACAATTACCTGATGCCAACTACACTTATGTTATTTGGGTTTATTTGCTTCATCTTGATTTCTTGTTTGGTTGAATTGGGTATTTGAAACTTATATGTTTGTTTTACATTCTTGCAGTAGATTCATGGGTAACAAGATATAACCTGATATTTTTGTTGCATCTGGTGTTGTTACAGGAGTCGACAGCAAAACAATTGATAAGGATAAAACTTCTAGGCTGAAAACTTAAAACCCAATTGATCTCAGGAAATAAATTCAATCTCCATGCAGCGATGCACCTAAAGAGCTGGCTCAGATACTGGGTGGAGTGAAAAAGGGGGTTAGGCCATTTGATTCAAACCGGGTGCCCCATCCTCAGAGACAGTAAAGAAATCTCCTCCAGTTCCTATATCTATAAGGGTTCAATTCGGATTGTTCTCTGCATCGTTTCCCCTTATCCCTATTTTTATATTACCTCTTTTTATAGCCCTCTCGTCTTTTGAAAAGGTGCCCATTACCCTTGGTTTTTGAAAGGCCTGATAATTCTCCTGTGTTTCAAGCATTTAATAGGTAATAAAGTTTGGTCTTTTCGACACATAAACAAGCATATCACTTGACCTAGCACTAACTAGTAAACAAACATAGATAACATTTACTTGTTCATTAAGAAGTGGAGCTAGTGAAGTCTTCTTCCTTGTAGCTTTCCCTAAGCTTGAGGTTATTTCTCACTTGGTGGCTTGGCTAACGAGGATACCAATAATACAACCCGACCAACCTTATTATTTCTCTTTATTGCTTGTGAGTCAGAACAAAAACAAGACCAACACCAATAACAAGTAGTGTGCGTTCAGTTGGAAAGAGAAAGAGGAACCACTCATTTATAGTTTATAAATTAAGTATCAATATTAGGAACCAGAAAGTAGTATATGTAAAGCAACTAAATGATGAACTAGTATATATATCTATGTTTGGTATCAATAAAAAGTTGTGGCCCATGCTGAAGCAGCTCACAAAGAGGATTATGGTGACGATGATGACGACATAGAATGGGAATAAGCACGTGTGGATTATGCTCCAATGAGGAGAATGGAAAAAGGGATAAATTGAAATTTAAAGACTAAATGAATGTGTGTAAATTGAGAATTTGTAGGCTAACACTAGCAGGAAGTCTAATGATCTATCAGAACTTGACCTCCAAACATCAAAATGATAAACAACCATCGAGTAAAGAACGCCAAGTAAAAAATGATATGGGAAACCTTTCGTGTGGTGGCTGGCTTCCAACCCCATCCTGCCTTCCTTCAAATCATGAGGGGTTGTAGCATGCATTCTTGGGGTTGGAGACTGTGCCCCTCCCTATGCCTCTCTATTGTTTCCTTCCATTAATGTCCCTATGAAAGGGAAACCCTCCCTTGACAACTTCATAGGATTAGCACTATATTTTTCCATTGTCGCTATCAGAACCACTAATGCCATAAGCGAGAAAAAATTCTCAAGACAATCAATTTCTTAACCCTAATATTACCAAAAGATTAGTCTTGATACATAGAAGGAACCGAAAATGAAAGAAACTCCACAATTGCTAAAAGCAATTGATCTTACAACCAAAATTTCAGAATGGAAATACCTTCTATAGGGTTTTGAAGGCAGAACACGAGTTATGGGTTTTAATGAAAATTATTTAATTAAAGTCTCAAAATAAAAGAAAATAGAGAATGTGAAGCACCTTTGATAGGTCAGGGAGATTCCATGTCCTCAGGATATTAAGCTCTAGAACCAAGCTCCAGAACCAGTTGCTCTATAGTGGGCATTCTTTTTTCCCGTGCGTTCATTATAACAAGTAAATGCAATCAATTTTAACCATAAAGGGGTAATCGTCTTACCTTTATATTCAATATTTAAAATGGCAGTTGTGCTCTTTCAACTTTTCTTCATAAAGATCTTAATTAGAATCCAACCCTAAAGTGATTTCTCAAATTATTTTTGATCTATTTTTTTTTTATAAAAAAAAAATCATACATTTTAATTAATTTATATTTCTATCAAAATAGATAAATATAAATTTAATTTTTTCATATTAATATATTATATAATGTTTAACAATAATATATTTATATATGAAAAGCATGTTATATTAATTATTATATGTTAAAAACCTATTGAATTAGATGAAAACCTATTATTATTATTATTATTATTATAAATTTGAAAATGGCAAGATATCATTAAAATGGGAGGGAGTATTTTTTTATTAAAATAAAAGATATTGTCATTTACGTAACTAGGGGGAAACTTTTTTACTTTTCAAGAATAGGCACGATGATGACACTGATGGGTAGGTGTCAATGACAATTTATTGGTGGACATAAATTTTATAGATTTCACTGTCAAGATCAAAATATGACTTTAACTTGCCGAAATTTTAACTGATTGGCGAGAGGGTCAAACACACTCAAAATTTGGAAAACAAAATATGAGCACGATCGATGAGATTAGCTAAACTAATTTATACCAAAATGGAGACATGAATATGCATAATGAAAAAACCTTTAAGCTACCAATTCAACTTTATAATGACATGACAACACATGAAATATAACTAGCACAATTAAAAATGACAAACATTAATGACTAATTCATATTCTTCTAGCTAGTCATTTTTTATGTCATGACTAAATTAGTCATTTATGTTAGTCACTTTTAACTCTGCCACTTATTATCTTGTTATATTTGTTAACTGGTGACTAAATTAGTCGTTAATTTTAGTCGTTTATAGTTGGGTCAATCAAAATTGCTCACATTTAGTAGTACATCACTTGAAAAACCTGTGGTGACTAGAATTTTAAGTCATATAGTCACTAATTCCTCATTTTGTAATAGTGTTTAGAAGGACAGGAAGACAGTATTCCTATAAATGTCCTTTGTCTCAAACATTACTTCACTTAAGCTGTAGGAACACTTTGTACATATTTAGAACTCTATTTTTTCTTGATTCTTTTAGTTTGTTTATTTTCCTGTTTGCTTCACCTTATTTCATAGTCTTAGTTTGTTTTCTTTTAATAAACCAACTCAATTTTTGTTGCTTGGAAGTATAGGCATATGATTAAACTCAAAATATTTGGATGTCAGAAACTGCTTATAGGAACGAGAAAATGGTAAAGTTCGATCATGATAAGATTCTTTAACTATTGACAGATGATGGAAAGGGAAGATAATATTTAATACCACATTTGAATCATTGTAAAACCTATTAAATAACAAAGACTCATGAGGTCTGGAGTAATATCTTGGGGTTCCATCCATTCTCACATTAATACATGTCTCAGGAAGCATATCATGATGGATCCACAGAAAGGAAGCAGTTCTGACGGATGTATGGTATTCAAAATGATCCCATTGCTACAAATGAAAGAGGAAAAAAGGATTATATTGAAAATTCAATTTTATGAAATATTCAGTCTTCAATTTTAAAAAAAACGTTATGCTAAAAAAAATCATCAGACCAAAAGGGTTGTCAAAACAACAAATATCAGCAAGGTTCTTCTCCATCCATGAGGATGATAAGAAAACAAATTTGTCACACACAAAAGGACATTGTGGATGGAAGAACCTGTACCAAATTCACAAAGTAAAAGAAGCGCTCAAGGAAGACTCAAAAGATAGTTTTAGTCATAAAGAAAGCATCAAAAGAATGCTTATAGCATGGGAATGAGGAACAAATGAATACATATGTCTTAGTCTGTTACAATCCTATGGAGTCGTATCTGGTGGAAACTTAAAGGCAGGGGATAAAATGAACTTCTTACTCTGGCCCTAGGAGAGTTATCAAGACACTGAACTCTTGGTTACCTTACTCCCAAAGGAGTGGTATAAAATTTGATGCTTGAAAGTTGCAACCCTGAATAAGTCTAGTTTAAAGAAGTCTCGGGAAATACATTTAAGTAATCATTGAAAATTCACAGTACAGTACCATATGGAAATATTGTTGTTCAAAGAATGTTTTTTCAGAGATCTGTATTCACCATCTAGTCGTCAATTGTTGTTGTTGCATTTGCTTCCCCATTTTTTTTACATTTCAGGGCCCCTTCTTCAATTTTTATATTAAAATCACGCTTACACTTGTTTCCCAACTCAAATAAGCCCTCACTGCATACCTGGTCTTTCCTAGAAGCTTGAATAGAAGAATTTTCCTAATCCTAAAGTGTCAAGTTGTTAAAAAAAACTTAGGCATGACCTTGGAAAGATGCCTTATATGAAAAAATCCGCTTTCGATTTGAGATCAACGACCAAGGACGAATCCAAAAAAATCAACGGTATAGGAAAATGGAGGAAAGGAAAAGGTGGAAGAGGAAAGATCAAAGTTAACCTCAAGAAAGTTGAAATCCCACTTTCTGAAGTCTGCAGTGTGAGTTTCATTTTATTTTTGGTCATGAAAGTTGGTTAACCCACTTTCTAATTTCCTCTTTCCGTAATTGATGGAAGCAGACATTAGAGGAAATTTCAACTCAAAATGGGCCTCCTAAGAAAAATAATAAAATAATATTTATTAATTTTTGAGGAAGAAAAGAAAAAACATACTTTTTTTGTTCGCATTTTCCACATATATCCCTGTATTTTTACTCAAACTTCGATCAACAGAGCTCGTTGGATGCAAAATTAAATTCTACATCCAATGAGTATCCACTCTACATACTTTTGATGGACCCCGCTACCAAAAAAATAAGAAATATCTGAAAAAACGTGATGATGACATATCATCAAAAAACTACTTTTTTTGTTCGTATTTTCGACATATCTCCCTGTGTTTTTACTCAAATGTTTTTTCAGGTATTTCTTGTTTCTGGGGTAATGGGTTCCGTCAAAAGTATGTTGAGTGGGTACTCGTTGAATGTGGAATTTAATTTCTCATCCAAAGAGCTCTCCTGATCAAAGTTTGAGTAAAAACATAGGGAGATATGTCAAAAATACGAACAAAAAAAGTAGTTTTATTTATGATACCTATCCCCAAATTTATATTAAAAAATTGTTTAAGACCTATACGGTATTTCAAATTTAAAGCAATTTCATTGGCTAATGCATGATGACATAGAATTTGAGTTATGGTTAAAAGGTCCATTTTGAGTTGAAATTTCCTATAATGAAAGAGGAAAGTGGAAAGATTAAGTTTAACTTCTGAAAGTTGGAGAACCCGCTTTTCGATTTCCACTTTCCGCAATCCGCGAAAGTGGAAAGATTAAGTTTAACTTCGAAAAAAAATGACATCCTGCTTTATGTTCTTTTCTTTCTGGAAGGCGCCCACAAAGATCAACGGTCAAGAAAAGCGGAAACAAAAATATCAAAGTTTAATTTCGAAAAAGTTTACATCCCTCTTTACATTTTCTGAGGTTTGTGATCAACTTTGATTTTAGATCAACGGTCGAGAAGGATTCTGAGAAGATCAATGAATCAGAAAATAATTAGAAAGTGGAAAGCGCAAATACAAAAATCTGGTTGCGAAAATTTAGAGTTCCACTTTGCGATACCCATAAGATCGACGATTCAGAGAGATTCTGCATAGATCAATAGTCCAAAAAGATCTCGTAGAAGAAGGCGGAATCATAAGGATAGAAGGAGAAAACCAAAAACAAAAAGATAGAAGTTAATCTCGAAGAAAGTTGACATGTCGCTTTCTGATTTCTACTTTCTGCTATTTCATGAAAGGAGTTGTCGGGGGCCACATGATCTTACGGATCATATCAAACCCGATCCATATTTTGAGATGATCTGATCTATTCAATCTCTATTTTTTTTTACTATGAACCATTGGGGAAACTGAGAAATATTTCTCTTGAAGCTTAAATTTAGTCAAATTGCTTATCATTATACTTACAATTTGGCAAACTATTGTTGTTTCCAGATCAGATTTATCTCTCATTGTGTCTTCTTTATGTATCGCAGGTATGATTTATCACCAAGTTCCGAGGTGAGAAGTGTGAAACGGACGCAGAAGCAGAGGATAAATCACCAAGAGACAACACACGTGGAGGAGCATCAACATGACTGGTTCTTGAGCCAAATGAATAAGATGTAATCGCTTGAGAAGCTAATGCATAGGCCACGTGTATTTCCCTCGGGGCAAGGCCTGTATAAATTTGTTTTGTTATATGAAACCGTTGGACTTTTCCCATGTTAAATGAATAAGAAGCTTGGGAATATCTAGGGTTAGGGGGAATAAAAAGGTCATAGCATGACGGATCTAGATAATAAATAGGGGTGCAAAGAACCATAGAAGGAACTTTTGGCTATGGACTATTTTTTAAAAGAGATAACTCCTTACTAATAAGAAGGATCAATTTGCTGGAACAAAGGCCTACACAGAGATTTACTCAGAATGTGTGGAATGCATCTTGTAGAACTATTTCTTCCTTCTTTTGTACATAATACAGTGAGATTGTTCTAACTTCTTGGAACTAATCCTTTGGTTATGAATGGTTTGCTGTCTGTATAAATGTTTGTTTAATGAAAGGGTAATAAATGATTTAATTATATAAGTGCTATCTTTGGTATTATTTATGTTGTGAATGTGATTATTGTGTTGGAACAACTATCTATTAGAATTATATGAACAATTTTAGTGTATTACTCTAAAATCTAAATTTGCTCCCTGCAGGGATATAATAGCTTAGTTTTAGATTTATATTTGTTAGAATAATCCGTCGGGATTATTGTAAATAAATAATAAATAGGAATATGAATAGATAGGAAGGTGAAAAGGTTGGTTCTCAACCGCCATTGTAATGTATAAATATTTGCTTTGGTAAGGGAATAATATTGATCGGGAGTTATTACCAACAAGTGGTATCAGAGCAGGGCTGTCTGCCATAACTCCTGCTGCATTTCTGCCCATTACTGGCATTCTGCTTGCCAATCCATTGCCAGACTGCTCCATCAGTCTGCCAGTGGAGTCGCATGCAATGTATGCGTTACTCCATCTGCCTGAGTTTATTTTCTGCTAGAAATATTATGGTATACCTAACCCTAATTTTTTTGTGAGTGAGATAGAAGCTGCGTTCTCATTTGGAACTGCGGCCTCCACCTGCCGTCACTCCCTCAATTCTCTGTGTTCTTTTTTGTGATTATCTGCATCTCGTCACTCTCTTATCCTGAAACATTTTTATCAATGTCTACGAGAGGTTCTAGATGCCATTGAAGGGCAACATAAAGTTCCTTTGGTATCTTCCACTGTGCCAGGTCTGTGTCCAATCTGGGAGGGTCGTGAGCCACCCCTTTGCTAAATCTGCGAAGAATGAAGAGACTGTGGTCTTGCTACTTTGTTAAATGAAGAAGCTATTTGTATTTGACCGTTGGGAACGAAAACCCTAAATTTACCCATCGTAAATTCTGCAAAAAAATTTCAAAGTGGCCCGTGAATGCTGTGCATGGAGCTGTAAAGACTACATTGGCGACCATAGTGGGAGACTTCCTACGTGAAGCTCGTATATATATGGTGTAAGCTGGTAACGGTGTAAGAGCTTCCACTAAATTTCAAGATTTCTGCTTGCTGCGTGCTCTCATTTTTCTGAGCCTCCCAGTTATTGATTTGCGTCCCGACAGAGGTTCTCTTGGAGATTTTTATTTCATCAGTCGCCAGATCGTGTTCCGGCCGAGGTTCTTTTGGTGATTTGAAGGGGGAAAACGGGTGCCTGCATTGAAGGACGCCTGAAAACTAGTGCCTGGATTGGTATACTGGTGATTGCATACTGCATTGATATAAAGACTGTGGAGATAACTACGTTGGAGCCTGCGTGGAGAGTTGTAATATACTTGCGTTGAATACCTGCGTGAAGAGTGCCTTCACGCGCTGGAGGAGACAGCTGCGTGGTGTTGAGAGTTGGATTGGAGAATGCGTTTTGGGAATGCGTTGAGATTATAGTGTGTCTGATACATATCATATATATCTGCGTTGAAGACAACGTTCGTGAGGCTGCATGGAGAAGAAATGGTATTGCTGAATGATATGTAATGCTTGCTATGTTGAAATATTGTTAAAACTCGTGGAGGTAGAACGATTTTCTTGGATTGCATAATACCTAACAGAGCTAAATAACTTCAATACGGCTCTGTCAATAGCTATTGTTCTGCCTGTAGGTTGATATTTTGATATATTTTGATATATTTGGTATCACCGTTGAAGACTACGGTGTAAAGAGATATATTGCTGCGACCTGTATACACTGCATATTACTGCGATTATTATTGCTACAATCTGTGTATAGAATGCATTGAAGTGGGTTTTGTAGAAATCGCCCTTCTGGAGGAGGTGCTACTGTTCTGTCATTATTAAAACCCGTGTGCTTCAATCTGTAACTAGGGCAGTGTAGCTGTCTGCCATTAATCTTATTGGAGTAGTATTGATTCATAAACCCTAATTCCATTGTCTACGTTTTGAGCTGTCTGGACCTTTGCTGTGACCGAAGTTGAAGAGCTGCCTGAGCTGCGTGGAGCTGAATGTGAAGATTATTGCCTTGTATTTACTACTGCTGTGGCCGAATTGACGATTGACATTACCAATTGCATGAAGACTGCTGAAGACTGTGTTTTATGCTGAATAATAACACATATTGCTAGTGTATGATATAGCATGGAATTGCTGCATTTCTTTTTCTTTCAATTTGTAACTGTGCTTTGAAACTAAAGCTATAACCTGCATGAGAAGATTGTTGGTTAACTGTAGCATACACTGTATTGTAAAAGTGCAGAGACTCAGACCTGCATTGTGTAGAATAGTGCACAGAATTTATATATTGAAATGATATAGAAATTAAATATAGAGCAGCTGCAAGATTGTTTTGATAGGGCTGTTAGGCTGCAGAATCATATTGTAATATGTAAAGGAGCAGGAATCTAAACCTGCATCCCATATTTTTTTCTAAAGCATTCTATAAGTTATAGTTTCCAGATTAGAGATGCACTCTTTGGCCTCTAGTATTGGTGCTGCCCTAGCTGGCAAAGACCAATCCAAAGACCCTTCGAAGGGAGATTGCAGCAAGAGAGGCAGAGGGGGCAGAAACAACTCTAGAAAAAGATCAAAGTGCAAGCGTTGCGGAAAGACTGGGCACACATCAGATCAATGTTGGGCTTCATGGGACTCCATCAAAGACAAGCACAACCAAAAGATAGATGACCAAAATGCTAGTAGATCTTCTAATTCTTGTATTGTTGCACATTGTAATCTTGGATTTAATCAAATGACTTCTCCTTCATCTTATAAAGATTGTTGGCTGCTTGATACTGGTGCAACATCACACATGACATTTAGAAAAGACTGTTTTGAAGAACTGAATG
>LPNX010225159.1:573726-636369 GCA_001517045.1 Pseudotsuga menziesii
ACAATAGAAGCAGAATATGTGGCTGCAGCTAAAGCAACGAAAGAAATAGTATGGCTCAGAAATATACTTGAAGATTTGCAAGAAAAACAAGAGAGCTCCACTCCATTGTTGGTCAACAATACTTCTGCAATCAAGCTAGCTAAGAATCCTAGATTCCATGATCGAACCAAACACATCAACACAAAGTATCATTTGATTCGACATCATGTAGAGGCCAAGACAGTCCATCTTCGACATTGTCCCACAAATGATCAAATTGTAGACATCTTCACCAAAGCGCTTGGACGAGAAAAGTTTGAAAGATTCAGAAACATGCTCGGACTTACGAACACCCCTTCGGATTAAGAGGGGGATTGTTAGAATAATCCGTCGGGATTATTGTAAATAAATAATAAATAGGAATATGAATATATAGGAAGGTGAAAAGGCTGGTGTTGAGGCCTGGAAATTCGCAGGCGGCAACAGTAAGGGATTCTCCCCAATCAGCGTTCCCAACTAGTCCGCTGACTGTTTGGCATAGGGAATCCGTCCGGTTTGCGGTCCGGCTACCGTAGGTCAAGTAACAAACAAAGGCTTTACCGGTTGCGGCCCGGCCCACCGAGTTTTGTTTTTTTTTATTTAAATGAATGATATGCACATGCCTAACTAAAAGCGGGGTGATCCGGATGCGAGGAGCAGTCACAAAGTGATGCACAGGTTCTTACCTCTCGTCTTAAACTCACAAGCAACCAAACCAGATACGAGCAGAAATAAACTAACTACCTAGACTATCCCTAGGGAGCGAGGTTGTAATCTTAACTGAGCAATACAATATCACATACGGTAAGAAAAATCACAGATAGCTGATACTCCTCTTACAGCACATGAAAAACTTATAAATATTCAAATAACCAGATAGCCAATCATTCTATAACAACATTCATTGCTCTTAGTGCAAATGCATCCTAGAAAATGATGAAGAATAGTTAACAAGAACTTCGGTTCAAAACATCAAATATCCTTACAGCGAATGAAATACAGCTGAAAACGAAATAGTTCCTCTTCAACATTATTCATTGAATTGCATTGGTACATTTCACTTCTTTACTCTTTCCAGCAGACCAAATTGCAGTTCACTTAGCAAAACGAAATAGTTCCTCTTACAAGCCAACCATTACAAAATTTTCTAAGGAAAAATCCCTTTTCCAGTCTTCATTCCCATTACTTAAACTACCAATGCTGTCCCTTGGTTCCCCCCAGTGCATGACCTTTCAACGCCCTTGACGATTCAGTTTCTTCTCTGGCCGTTGCGTTTTCCTCAATAATTTCAATAGACGCTTTACCCTCTGACAGTAACTGCTGAAAACGCCACATCGACGCCTCTGTCATCCACTTGGATCTTCCTTTCCCTCGCCTTAGGCCGTTCTAGCGACCCATGTGATTCTCCCTACATACAATTTTAGCGTATTATCCGCTAACTTGAGACATTGGGCATCAAAAACTTTTAACTATGGTAAAAAAAATAAATCCACAAGAGCTGGCCTGGTTCATCCGGGCGAAACTTCATGGTAAAATGAATTGGCGGTCGGGCAGTACTTGGGTCGGATGGGACGAGGCCTCTGCACCAGATGGGAGAAGGCTCCAGGAGCTGCAACGGTGGAGGAGTGTAAGAAACGAGTGAGTGGCAAAGCAGGCGACCAAGGTAATCGGGCAGCGGAGAGAAGTGGATCGGAAGATAGAATGCTCCGACACCCGCAACGGCGGACGGGACGCAGGTCAGAGACAGGAGACGAGGGCGAAGAAAATTTCGGGTGAGGGACAGCGGGTCGGACGTCGGACGAAACTCGAGTCGGCAGCTGACTTCATCTCCCCAGCCGCAACGTCGGGTAAGTAGAAACTCTGGGGAATCGATTTGAAACAATGAATCGGGCGTCGGGTGAAAAATCAATCGGGCGGAGAGTTTGATCCATGATCCGCAACGGCGGCTGAGTGAGAGCTCAGCCTCTTCCGAAAGAGGCCCGATCCAAAGGAGAAAAACAACAGCGCTAAGGTTCGAAAGTGGCTAAAACATCAAAAATTCACTAAGGAAAACTTTCATACTCTATGGGCATTAAGAACAGACCACATAACTTATATCAAACTGAACGAAGCGAGCAAACAAGAGGGACGCTCAACTTCAAACGCAAAGATATGCTCAAAGGCGCCAGACTTTCAACAATCGACCCAAGTAAAAAAATGATAAGGAGGGGTCCCAGAGTTTAAGTGAAAGACTAAAATCGGGGAAAAAGGTTGCGGCAGCAACAACTGGCGATTTCCTGGTGAACCTAGATCTCTGTGTGGTTTCTTCCTTGAAAAGCAGACTGTCCTACAGCAAATATATCCAGTGAACTCTTCCAGCTATACAGATTTCTCAATAACAGAAGTGTGTACCTTGATCATTGATATTGGTCCACTTTGGGCGGTGAAAGTCAAGATTCTATAGTCCGGATAACTCTGCTGAGGCCAAAATATGAGTTCATTATTAATTTTTTTTTTCTCAGGTAGCTGATAACATTGGACACCACAGGATTGTAGCAGGTAGTGAACAAGAACGTTCATTTGTTCCTCATTCTCATGCCTTCTTAGCAGCTTTTGTGCTTTTTAGATCTGCCCTCTTTTAATGAGGGTCTTCATGCATTCCTTTCTTACTGAATTTTCATTCAGGATCCTCTATCCCATAGTGCCCTTTTGTGTGAGTGATGTCCTTAAGGTTTCAGCTCACGGACGGAGAGGATCATTGGCAAATTAGTACTTTATGATCTCGATTCAGCTTTGGAGCATGATGCTTTTGTAGGAATTTTGACTCTTATCTGCCTTTTGGCATTTATTTCCTGGCATGGGATCATTTAGATTTAACACCCTGTTCATCTTGCTCTTCACCGCGGGTCCTCTGTCATCGTTCCCTTAGATTACAAGTGTAAAGTGCGCGGAGCCTCAGCATAGTATTGTGGACTTTCGAACCTGATTGACCTTACAGGAGATTAAGCATGACCTCAATGCACGCAAATATTTCGAGAAACTATTTGGTAGAAGAAATTCACCTGGAAAACCACAGTCTAACTATTCAACGAATGTTTACCATCTCTAGAAATGTGAAGTTCCCCAAATAACCACGAGTTAACCACCTTTATTGAAAACAAAAACTCACTTAAAACAAATGAAAGCCTTACTCAACATAACTTATTTATGTACAAGTCAGCAAATTCAAAAAACAACTTAAGAAAAATAAGGTTTGAGAACGAGACCATTAACTGGCAGGTTCTCTTCCCATCCCTGTAAATCCTGTAACATATAGGTGGTGGGGCCAAGTTTAGCGGTGATTTGAAAAGGACCTACCCATAACTATTGGAACTTAGTGTGCTTCCCTTTCTCATCATGGGGATGATCCCATTTGAGAACAAGGTCTCCTACTTCCAAGTCCCTTTTTCCGGATTTATGTTTGTCAAACCATCTTTTGACTACCTCTTGCTGTTGTTGAAAACGTTCTCTAGCTTTGGATCTGGCCTCCTCTGCATTCAGAAGATTGTATATCCTTATTTGGAGAATTTCATCATCTGACCCCCTAGACTCTTGAGCTAGTATGGAAGATGGGAGCAGGATGTTGGGGGGAAGGATGGCTTCCTTTTCGTACACCAGGTTAAAGGGTGACACTCCCATGGCAGACCTAGGGGTAACTCTATCAGCCCACAGGGCATTGGGTAAGGCTGAGTGCCCACTTCGCTGGTTTTCGATGACAGTCTTCTTAAGGATTCTGATGAGGTTTTTATTTGAGGATTCAGCCAGGCCGTTTCCTTGTGGATAATAATTAGCAGAATAGTGTAATTTTATTCCTTTCTCATGAGCAAATGCAGTAATCTTAATGGATGAAAAATATTTAGCATTATCAAAAACTAACGAACTTGGAACCCCAAACCTGGTCATGATATGGTCTTGTAGAAAGTTGATGACTTCGTCTTCATTTATCTTGCGCAGTGGAATAGCTTCGACCCATCGGGTGAAATAATCCGTGGTGGTAAGAATATACTTGTGTAGCAGGGAGGAATTTGGCTTTATTTCTCCAATGACATCTATTCCCCGTTGCTCGAAGGGTTCTGTGATCATTACAGGTTTTAGAGGTGCTGCTGCTCTAGGTTGTCTTTCACCGCATCTTTGGCAAGTATCACATTTTTGGATGTGCGCATGGGCATCTCTGAAGAGCGTTGGCCAATAGTAACCGGCCCTAAGGATTTTATGGGCTGTAGTGTCTCCTGAATAATGTCCACCAGCTGGTCCATCATGTAATTCAGACATTACTTTCTCAGTGTCTGCTTTTTCTAAACATCTTAGAAGGACCCCATCATGATTTCTTCTGAATAGTATGCCTTCTACGAGTTGGTAGGAAGATGACTTTAGGCGCAAGGCTCTTCTCTGTTTGGAACTCCAATGTTCAGGCAATACCCCTGACTGCAGGTAATGTACGAGGTCTCTATACCAAGATTCAGGAGCTGTGAATAAAGGACAAACATCCATTACATGCAATTCAGCTTCGTTATCCCAGGCATGTTCTTCACTATTACTGCTTCCAGTCATCAGTTTGCATAGCCCCTGACCCTTCACTATATTGGCTGGTTTGAATTCCAAATCATATTCTTGGAGAGCTGTTACCCAGTTGCCTCTTCTTTCTCCCAATTCCTTCTGAATGAGAAGGGATCTCACGGTTGGGTAAGGGACTATTACCTTGGTTCGATTCTTTAGTATATAAGGTCTGAATTGCTTGACCGCTTTAAATACTGCGTATGCCTGTTTGTCAATGGCTGGGTAGTTTAATTCATCCCCTTGTATCCCGGTGCTCATAAAAGAGATTGGAAATTCGTCACCTCCCTCTTCCTTCTGCGTGAGTATAGCTGCTAGTGAATCATCGGACGCGAATGTATACATAATAAAATCCTTGTCGAAGTCTGGACTTTTAAGAGAGGGCGCATGTGCAACAGCGGTCTTGATTTTACTGAAAGCATTCTTTTCAGTCTCAGTCCACTTGAACTGTGCGTTTTGCTTGACCGTCTGCTGCAATGGTTTAACAGTCTGGGCAAAATCAGGCACGAATCTTCTTACGAAGTTTATTGTTCCCATGAAAGATTGCATTCCCTTCTTATTATGAGGCATGGGAATTTGTTCAATGGCCTTAATCCTTTCTGGGTCTATAGAGATACCATCCTTTGAAACTATATGCCCTAGTAACTTGCCTTCTGTGACAGCGAACACGCATTTTTTTGGATTTAGGGAAATGCCATATTTCCGACAACGCTCGAAAATTTGCTTTAGATGGAACGCGTGCTCCCCTCGTTTCTTCAAAAATATTGTGATATCATCAAGATAGACCACCACACTTTGTCCAATCAGTCCACAAAAAGCTATGTCCATAGCTCTCTGAAATGTTGCGCCCGCATTAATCAGTCCAAAAGGCATTCTTCTATATGCGAACGTTCCCCATTTAGTTTTGAATGTCGTCTTCAATCTATCTTCCTCGGCTACCAACACTTGATTGTAGCCAGAGAAACCATCCAACAATGAAAACATTTCAGAGCCGGAAACCGTTTGTAGCAATTGCTCCATGGGAGGTACCGGGTAGTTGTCTTTGTCTGAGGCGCGATTTAGATTTCTGAAATCTACGCATAGCCTGATCTCTCCCGATTTTTTCCTGACAGGCACCAGGTTTGACACCCATTCAGAATTCCTGACTTTAAAGATAATCCGAGCGTCCAGCAATCTCTTCACCTTGCTTTGAATTAGCGGCTCCAGCTTTGGGTGCATTTTCCTCAACGGCTGTTGATATGGCTTGACGCCTGCTTTAATAGGGATGATGTGCTTGATAATGCTGGTATCGTAGGTGTTTAAATCTGCGTATGTCCATGCAAAGATGTCTTTGTACTGTTTAAACAAACTGAGGAACTTGTCCCTTTCTGCTGGTGAACAGCACTTGCCGAGGTTCACGAACTTGGGCTCTGTTTCAGTCCCTAAGTTTATTAACTCAAACTGTAAAGTTGAGCTGTGTGTCTTCACGTTAGCTGGTCTCCTAAATTTCTCATTTAAGTCAAACATTTTTTCCAGCGTCCTGACTCCTTTGGGAATAAAATTGTTATATTTCATCTCAGCCTGATGTTCTTCATCATCTATGATAGCCCCTTTAAAAGTCTCATCATTTGTCAAGCATTCGATTATCTGCTGATCATCGTCAAATACTCGCAGATTAGTGATCATGTCCGGCATGGAAGGCCTGAAAAGTAATTCAATAGAGCATTTATTATTAGTGGGAACCAGCCTGGCAGCTGATGTGGCTAAAAGATCAGCGGCTGCATTTTTTATTCTTGGAATTGAAACAATATTAAACGCATGAAAACATTTAAGCAATTCCCATACCTCATTTTGGTAAGCTTTCAAATGAGGGGAAACACAGTGTATTTGATTTTTTATTTGTTTCACAACTATTTCTGAGTCCTCGAAAACTTTTAAATTACAAACCTGTAACTCAATGGCCTTCTTGAGTCCTTGCAACAGTGCTTCGTATTCAGCTGTATTGTTAGTACACTCAAATTCTAACCTATAGGACAAGAAGTATTTATTTTTTTGTGGGTCAATAAGGATGTAGCCGGCCCCTGATCCTTCTAATGTTTTTGAGCCGTCAAAATATAAAGTCCAACAAACATTGTCGACTGAAAATGAATCTACTCCTACAGCTAAATCTACTATTTTATAGTCAAGCTCATCAGCCTGAGAAAAACGAAGGAGATCAGGCTGGGTGTTAGATGTGCTGCTAGCCTCTTCCGCTTGATAATTCCCTGGTTCTAGTTCAAGAAAGTAGTTTCCCAATACAGATTCAACTGGTACATTCTTCCCATCCAATTAAATCACATTGTACTTCATATGAGGCTCTCTCAAAACCTTGATCTGATTAGGACTCCCTTTGTATGGCAACCAAAGATGTGACCAATCTGTGGCAAAATACCTATTTAATTTGGCTGACCAATCTCTTCTCAAGACCAAGCCGTAAGCATCTGGTATGTCCACCACTACAATGTTGATGACTTGGCACACTCTATCATCGGATGCCAAGCGAATTAGCACGTCTTCCATCTCGCCAACTACCTTAACGTTGGTCCTATCCAACTGTACCACTTTCCACGTGGTTGGCTTGGGCTGCCCATTTATTTTCTTACATACTGATATGGGCATGACATTAATCGATGCTCCCAAGTCCGCTAGACAATTGTGCACGTTATGATTAAAAATTTCGAATGTCAAGAGGAAAGGTGGGTGTTTGTTCTTGGACTTACCTCCAGTATTAGCTTCCCCGATTTCTTCTTCCTCCCGAGGCTGATTGTCTATGGGCGACTTTTCTTCTGCTGTTTCCAGCGCTTTCAACAATTTTTCTTTCTGCTGAGGCACTTTGCACATTTCAAACAGCGGAACGTTCGCCTTTATCTTCTTTAAGTATTCAACAATATCATATTTGATTAGTTGTTTAATGGACTGAGATTTATCAGCGTTCGCATTCTCTTCATTTATCCTGAGCGGCATTCTGTTTTGCTTCGGATTCTGGCTGGTAATGGTGAATTCCAGAATCTAATCAGCCAATGATTTGTCTTGGAATTTCTTTTTTATGTTTCTTTGCAACCTTCGAATCTTTGGGAGCAGAAAACTGTCATCACTAACCTCCCCTTTGCTCCTAGTTGTGACGTTAGCCTCCCTGATATCTTTGCGTCCCTGCGTGCTTTCTTCTTCTGTATCTAGTACTGAAATAGAACTCCATAGGGCCATAGTCTCTTCTTCCTGTTCTTTTGTATACGTTGAAGCAACATTTTATTTCCTTTCATCATCATCTTCTTCTGTTAATCTTGAATCCAGCATCTGATTCATGACCAATGTCATCGAATTTATCCATTGTGGACAGTTCTTTTCGGAATGGGGCTGTTGATGGAAAGTACAAAAATTTTCCATCCCTATTTCTGTCAGATTCATAGATGCATTTTTCTGAGGAGGAGTTTGTGTCTGGTTGCTATCCTCCCTTTTCTTATAATATGGTCTGAAAAACTTTTGTGCTTCCTTTTCCTTTTCTAAGTCTATGATCTTGTTAGACAGTTTCTGTACCATTTTGGCCATACCTTCGTAATCTGGTGTTTTCTCCTCTTTGGGTTTAGTAAACAACAGCGTTCTTCTTTTCTCCCCTGACTGTTCAGGATAATCTTCAATGCTCTCCCTTTCTGCTTCCACAACTTCTTCCTCTTCATAAGTTTCTGTCAAAGTGGGTTTGGCCCTACCTTTAGTGAACATGGCCAAGTCGGGGCCTAGAGCTGATGTATAATACTCGATTAGGACCTTTTTCGAAGGTTTATTTGCATCAGAGAAGTTTTTAAGGTATGCTGTAAACCTTTGTGTAAAACTGTGCACTTTTTCCTTCTTTTCTTTTTTCAAAGCACAAAGTCCTTTCATAAGGGAAGCATGAGTCTTTTGGACTGCATACTTACTTCTGAACATTCTCTTGAAAGTATCCCAGTCTGGGATCGAGTTGGCGGGCAATCCAAAATACCATGAAGCTGCAGCTCCTTTGAAGGTATGAGGAAAGAGTCTACACACCACATCTTCGTGTTCCCCAGCCCTCAAACCTTCTACCGCCAAGTAGAAACTCTGTAGATGATCATCCACCAGGATTTTATCATTTGGGTCAAACTTGGGCAGTAGCTTCTCAAAGGCCTGGGGTAGGTCATGCAAAGGTGGGGTCAGATTTAGAGGTGATCTAGCCTTCCATGCGGGCGGTGGAGGATTAGGTGGGGGTTGATTGGCGTTAACATCGGCCATGAGTCGGGGTGGAGAATGAGGAGGTGAAACAACAGGGGTGGTAGGATGTGAACCAACAGGTGTGTGAACAGGAGAGCTGTAAGGAGTGTCTGGGCCTACTTGGTTCAAAGGCAATTCAATCTCTTGTAAGGCAGTCTCTACAAGCTCTTGCCAGTCTCCAACCAACACCAAATCTTCTATTACAGGACGGTCTTTCTTCTTGTACTCTCTTCTAGGCATCTCGGGGATAATTGGCAAACCTCCGATCTTCTTTGCATAAGCACAGGTATGTCTTCTTAGATCATTTACAATTTCGTTGCGAACCGGATATAGATGTTCTTTATTTTCTTCTTCTGGAATTGGATTTCGTGGTCCACTACTTTCAGAACTGTAACCAGCGGAATAATCTCTGTAAAATGGGTTTCCTCGGCCAGCCATGCACTGGCGGCCCTCCTTCTAGCGCCAAAACTGTTGAGGCCTGGAAATTCGCAGGTGGCAACAGTAAGGGATTCTCCCCAATCAGCGTTCCCAACTAGCCCGCTGACTGTTTGGTATAGGGAATCCGTCTGGTTTGCAGTCCGACTACCGTAGGTCAAGTAACAAACAAAGGCTTTACCGGTTGCGGCCTGGCCCTCCGAGTTTTGTTTTTTTTTATTTAAATGAATGATATGCACGTGCCTAACTAAAAGCGGGGTGATCCGGATGCGAGGAGCAGTCACAAAGTGATGCGCAGGTTCTTACCTCTCGTCTTAAACCCATAAGCAACCAAACCAGATACGAGCAGAAATAAACTAACTACCTATACTATCCCTAGGGAGCGAGGTTGTCATCTTAACTGAGAAATACAATATCACATACGGTAAGAAAAATCACAGATAGCTGATACTCCTCTTACAGCACATGAAAAACTTATAAATATTCAAATAACCAGATAGCCGATCATTCTATAACAACATTCATTGCTCTTAGTGCAAATGCATCCCAGAAAATGCTGAAGAATAGTTAACAAGAACTTAGGTTCAAAACATCAAATATCCTTACAACGAATGAAATACAGCTGAAAACAAAATAGTTCCTCTTCAACATTATTCATTGAATTGCATTGGTACATTTCACTTCTTTACTCTTTCCAGCAGACCAAATTGCAGTTCACTTAGCAAAACGAAATAGTTCCTCTTACAAGCCAACCATTACAAAATTTTCTAAGGAAAAAGCCCTTTTCTAGTCTTCATTCCCATTACTTAAACTACCAATGCTGTCCCTCGGTTCCCCCCAGCGCATGACCTTTCAGCGCCCTTGACGATTCAGTTTCTTCTCTGGCCGTTGCGTTTTCCTCAATCATTTCAATAGACGCTTTACCCTCTGACAATAACTCCTGAAAACGCCTCATCGACGCCTCTGTCATCCGCTTGGATCGTCCTTTCCCTCGCCTTAGGCCGTTCTAGCGACCCATGTGATTCTCCCTGCATACAATTTTAGCGCATTATCCGCTAACTTGAGACATTGGGCATCAAAAACTTTTAACTATGGTAAAAAAAATAAATCCACAAGAGCTGGCCTGGTTCATCCGGGCGAAACTTTTGGGTAAAATGAATTGGCAGTCGGGCAGTACTTGGGTCGGATGGGACGAGGCCTCTGCACCAGATGGGAGAAGGCTCCAGGAGCCACAACGGCGGAGGATCATAAGAAACGGGTGAGTGACAAAGCAGGTGACCAAGGTAATCGGGCGGCGGAGAGAAGTGGATCGGAAGATAGAATGCTCCGACACCCGCAACGGCGGACGGGACGTAGGTCAAAGACAGGCGACGAGGGCGAAGAAAATTTCGGGTGAGGGATGGCGGGTCGGACGTCGGACGAAACTCAAGTCAGCAGCTGACTTCATCTCCCCAGCCGCAACGTCGGGTAAGTAGAAACTCCGGGGAAGCGATTTGAAACAATGAATCGGGCGTCGGGTGAAAAATCAATCGAGCGGAGAGTTTGATCCATGATCCGCAATGGCGGCTGAGTGAGAGCTCAGCCTCTTCCGAAAGAGGCCCGATCCAAAGGAGAAAAACAACAGCGCTAAGGTTAGAAAGTGGCTAAAACATCAAAAATTCGCTAAGGCAAACTTTCATACTCTATGGGCATTAAGAACAGACCAAATAACTTATATCAAACTGAACGAAGCGAGCAAACAAGAGGGACACTCAACTTCAAACGCAAAGATATGCTCAAAGGCACCAGACTTTCAACAATTGACCCAAGTAAAAAAATGATAAGGAGGGGTCCCAGAGTTTAAGTGAAAGACTAAAATCGGGGAAAAAGGTTGCGGCAGCAACAGCTGGTTCTCAATCGCCATTGTAATGTATAAATATTTTCTTTGGTAAGGGAATAATATTGATCGGGAGTTATTACCAACAATATTTAAAGAAGTGATTGAGCCTCTTGTTCATCAGACACCTTCATTTAGCTCAGGCATCTACATTTCATTCATTTAAACAAAAAATTACATAGATCGTGGACTGGGCCGCAACAGGTAAAAGATTTAAACAACTTAATCTATGGTAGACAGACCGTAAACCCAACAGATTCCCCACACCAAACGGTGGATGATCTAATTGTAATTGTTTACTGGGGAGGATCCCTACTATTGGTACCTAGGATTTTACAGGCATCAATAGGTTCATTTAAAATTAACCTCAGCATTGTGTAAATTTATTAAGCAAAATACTTATATTCTTGATCTAGATTTCTTCTGTAGATTAATGAATGGTGACCTATTTTCTAGTGCGTTGCTATTTATGCCATTTGTTTATATAATGGTATTTCTTGTAGACTGCACTAGTGTTTATTTTTATGTTATGTCTACTTACGTCATACTTGTTTATAGTGTATGTTTGACTTAACACACAACCTAGTCTTGTTTAAGCTAAAAAGTTGTGGCTAACTTACCTTAGCTTCTAAAGGGAAAAGAGTGGTTGGATTTACTAACGACCCAACAAAAAGGTATGAAGGACTTTTATGAACTTGGGATTACTTGGTTCATTATGACTAAGACATGAAAAACACTTTGTTCACAAGTACTAAGAACCAAGCCTATGCCAAGTGTATGGTTTAAAGAAGTAATTTGATCAAGAATTAAATGTTTAATCTTTAAAAATAAAACAAACTTAGGTTATTTATGCATAGGGGAAGGAATAAATACAATCGAAGAGGAAATAACGACTATAGGGAGTGGTAATTCGATTTAAATACTAGTGGAGGTGGTTGCAACTTTAATTAATTCCATGTGAATGCATTGTGTCACCTTCCATGCTGACTCAAGCATAAAAAATAATTTTTATCTCATTTCAAAACCCTCTTTGTATGAAAAAATGGAGGATGAGGGGAGTGAGATACCTAATTGTTGGTTAGCATAGGCGTGAACAGTGGGTTTACAAATGCGCCATTGTTGTTCAAGTATGTGCCTCTCAAACTAGCGCATAACTATTGCTCTATATTTTTCTTTCTTTACTGAAGCATTTACTAAACCATTGTTTGATTTTGGTGCAGCGTATAAACAGGTTCTGTGATTTAGAGGAAGGGAAGATCCTCAGGAAAAACTTGGTAAGCCCATGTTCAAGTGCCCTTTAACTATGGTTGGTCATTTTTCATTTCAAAAATGTTTGGGGATGTTCTATTTGTGGTTTTAATGGCTTGACATTTGTAGTTACAAGGGTTTGTTGGAATTCTCTCGGCTTTACTACATGTTAAATGTAAGGGATTTTCAAATGGAACGATGCTTAGGAAATCTGTAGGTTTTAGCGTTTATGATCCTGTTTATGCGTTTGATGAATTTGTAATTTAATTTTGACCATGGGTGAAAAACCTATCTAAAATTCAATTATGGAAATGCAAGGTTGTATAGTCGTTCTCTTTCATGTGCTCTGTATTGGTTTAAATGTTGAAAGATGGCTGAATGATGAAGTATTTTGTGGACTGATATTTGTTGCATTTTGAAGTTGTTTAATGTCTCTGTACCATCCCATATCTAACACTGTCGAGGTAAAACGATTTTTTCTTTAAGCTTGCTCTGTGTGTTTTAAGGAATATCTAGGAAGATGTAGTTGATTTGGTTTACATAAAATCTTTATCTCAATTATGTTACTTTTGATTTATGAGTCGTGGTATTTTCAAGTTTCTGGGTAAGCATTGATGGTGAGAATGTATTCTGTTATGGTAGAGATGTTCTGCGTTAGCTGTGCCATTTCCAACAATGGCACCATGGGTAATTTTTTTTGTAAATTATTTTGAGTGGAAAACCCTTTTATTTTTTTTACTTCTCTATAGATGCATGATAAAATCCCTAATTCTATTTTCATATTACTCTTAATTTTTATTGATGAAATTGCATGCCAATTCTTGAAGTGTGGCCACTCCTTCTAAAGGATGGATCACAAAGAAGCTCTACGGGATTCAATGTTTAGTAGGAGGGGCATCCTGATACCTTCGTAAATATTATTTAATGTTTTATGTAATATCTCCTTATTTAAAAAAACAATTAAGTGTGGCTTCCAGTCAGTGCTATGCGTAGTTTTATGGAGTCAATCTTTAAATTCTGGAAACTTTTGAAAGAGTAGATTTTGGACTCCAAGGGTTTCGACATGTTGTAAATTGCTTATGGTTATTTATTATTTCTAAATTTGGCATGAAAGAGTTTATTTAAAATCTAAGTTTATAAACCTTGCACAAATGATTTGTAAGTAGTGTTAAGTGTTTATTCTAGATTAATTAAATAGAGCTCCAGTACGAGCTTGCTTTGCAGGAGTGATTTTTGTTTGAAAATGACTATGTCCTATATTTCAAATGTTTAGATAATTATTTGATTTAGCAACTATGTGATCTAGGATTATGATTCATATGCTTGAGGATTCTGTGTGGAATCAACAGTGTTCATGATGTTTGGAAAGCGATTAACATAAACTTTATCAGAACATTAATCCTATATTTTAACCTAAAGCATAAAACATTTTTTAAATATTTGTATTATTTTACTATGAAGGATAATTTGAAAATTTCAATGAAAATCTTGATAACTATAAATATTAGCATGTAAAAATATTTAAGAGCAGATACAAAATCTGATATAAAAGTAAGCCTCTTATATGCAGTTGCGTGGCTTGTAATAGCTTTATCGCCCTCCACACTTCAAACACAAAATTAATAGGAAATACTTTGCTTCTGACTTGTGGTGTCGTAACTGGATGACCTAAGAACAACCACATTCCTCCCAACCTTGAGCCAAAATATTTCCTGGTTCTTAATCATATCCGCCCGAGTTGGCTCCAACATGCAAGAGAAAACTAGAACACCTAAGGATGAGGCTATTGTTATTTTTGATTTTATGCCTTGTATTCTCTAAGTACTCGGTTTGGAAATTCTCTCCAATCCCATCCAGAAAATAATGATCAGATCCCATTCCCTCTATTAGTTATTTCTTTTATAGATCTTCTTTGGAAAGGGGAAGTTGGTTATCTTCGGTTAAATCAAGATTTTAATACTTTCTTAAAAATAATTCTTTGTTTGAATTATATGTAATATATCTTAGAAGATAATAATTTTTGATAACTAGGAACTTTCTATTACTTCCTACTTGAGTTTAGAAAAGAATTTTAATTTATTAATTTAGTTTATAAAATAACATTTATATAGAATTTTACTTAGTAACTTTTGTTATATTTTATTTCTTTAGTTATTCAAAATAGCTTTATATATATATATATATATTAATTAGTCTTACTTATTTAATTTATTCATCTTTTATTATGCATGCATTAAATAGTATAATTGTTTATTCAATGCTTCCTTAGTTGATGTTAATTCTTTAATAGGGCCTCATCTGGGGTTTGGTTAGTAAACTAGGATATGTAGCCCTAGATTTCTTTGTATGTTGGATTACCTCGTATTCGTGGCAGTATATTGCAGTCCTTTATGAGAAATAGATTGTGATTTCAATTAATCATCTCGAATAAGTATGATGAAGGTTGGTTCTATTCATATTCTTTCCAATTCAATGCCCTTAATTAAGGTAACCCTTAGTTCTATTCATATCTTATGCTCAACACTATCAAAAGGGTGTTACACTAGTGCAATTCCAGAGCCATTTGCTCAACACTAGTACTAGGATGCATTTGTACAATACATCTAGGGATACAATGGCTAGAGATATGATGCTCTAGAAGTTATGCTCAACATAATGTTGGAGTGCTCTAGGGCTTATGCCCAACAATTTTATCCTTTACTCACTGGGTGTTACCTATGTACTCCATATCTTACGCTCAACGTATAGCCTCATAACCCATGTGCTCCAGGGATTATTCCCAACAATTTTAGCCTTTACTTGTTGGGGTTACCTATGTGCTCTAGAGATTACGCTCAACACATAGCCACATAACCCATGTTTTCTAGAGCTTATTCCCAACACATCATAGAAACCAATCATGTATATCACTATTATGCACAATACAACACAAAAAGATCATCTCAGTATATTAGGGCTTGTTCCCAATCACATAATAAATAAATCAAGTACATTGGGTCCTATTCAATATACACATCAATAGTCCTTGTCCAACAGGTCCTATTCCCAATATATAATTGTAAGTTTTGTCATTACACTAAAAAATGTAGATGTTGATGAAAATTTGAAACCTAGCACAAGGCCCTATCACCAAGAGTGGCGGTTAGTCCACTTGTTTTTATATTCCTAGAGGTGCGACGGTTATACCATGTGGAGGTACCCGATACTCCAACACCCCTCCTACGACGTAGATTGGGGGAATTGAAACTAATACTTATGCTCTGATACCATGTGGAAATTGAACCCAAGAGACCCAAGAGATAGAACAATTACACTCACAAAATTACTAATCAGACATGCAAAATTCACACCAAAGGAGATTGAAATTGGAGCATAACACTAATCTGTATTGAGTAAGTGTACAATAGACAACCTTAATAAGAAATAGGCTTCTATAATATATAATTACATGAGAGAATTGAATGCTAAATATGCCATTCAAAATAGTCAAAAAGCAGGCTTACCAAAACTAGTCAAATCCTCCATAGGTGCATAAAGCAGTTTCCAAATCTAGGTAGATGCTCACGAATTGGATAAGTCAAGTGGTAAAGCTAAATAGGGATGGAAATACAATTCATACATGCTTTTATTTGGATAAAAGTAGGGAGGATGATGTGGGAAAAAAACAAGGCAACTACACCTAGTCTAGCTTTTCCTTTTTCCTTAATTCAGAAATAAAACAAGGCATCTTTTCAGAAAAAAAAGAAGATATCCACTTTAGAGAATCTGGAATAAAGCAGACATTCTAAATTGGGTTTCCAGGATGTTTCCCAATTTCTCCATGACTCAATTTTAGCATGTGTTTAATTCTAGTACATGTAGAAGGAAACTAACATAGAATGGAATCTAGGAAACTAGGTAATAAGACAAAAATAATTAAATTAATGTCTAATGTAGGTAACTATGGGTTAATTATTCTAACACTCCCCCCTTAATCCTAAATTTATGAGTAAATATCAGAAAAATATAGGGCCTAGCAACAATTCTTAGTCACCCTTTACATACTGCTTGTCCATACAACCAAGGAAAGAGGCAAAAACCCAGTGGGAAAATCCTCCCTTAAACATGGACAATATATTTTTTTTTTTTGGAAATATTGTCATCAATCATGCTTCACAGCATGATCAGCAATCCCCAGCAGTGATTTTATATTTCTGAATGTCTTCTCACAAAAAAATTTGGTGAAGATGTCTGATACTTGTTCTAAAGATGCACATAAGAGTAGATCAATGGCACCAGCATGCACAAGTTGTCTGATGTAGTGCATATGGATCTCAATGTGCTTGTTTCACTGTCTTTGAATTGGATGATTACAGATTTGAATGGTGCTCTGATTATCATAGTAGATAATAGTTGAAAACTCTGATTCTAAGCCACATTCTCTAAGTATCCCCTGCAACCACAAACATTAAGTTGTTGCATTTACAACTCCTCTATACTCTGCTTCTGTAAATTAGAGTGCTATGGCACTCTGCTTCTTACTTGACCAGCTGATTGGTCCTTCTACAATAATGAACACATATATTGATGTAGACTTTCGATCTGTGTTGTCACCTACCCAATCACTGTCAGTAAACCCAATCAAATCAAGATCAGATTTTTCTTTGTAGAAGATCCCATGAGTTCTTGTTCCTTGAACAAAGTTTAGGATCTTTTTGGATTCTCTCCAGTGGATCTCAAGAGGCTGATCTATGTATCTCAAAGTCACACCAAATGCATAATATAGATCAGGTTGAGTGTGTGTAAGATAAATCTAACACCCAATCAACTCCCTATATAGTGTATTATTTACCATAGGATAAGAACCTACTTCTTCAAGCTTAACTCCTGAAAGGAAAGGAATCTTGCTTGGCTTGAAATATTTCATGTTAAAATGGTTCATTAAATCCAAAGCATACTTGGACTGATGTACTTTGATTCCATCTTGGGATTGAGCAATTTCTAGACCCAAGAATTGGCTCAACAATCCCAAATCTGTCATACAAAATGCATGGTTCATTGCATCCTTCCAAGAGGCAATCTCTTTCTTTGAAGTTACTGTAATCAGTAGGTCATCCACATACAAGATAATAATCATCAAAGAACCATGAATCATATTGAAATATAAATTAGGATCAAACTTGCATCAAACAAAACTTAGTGATAGAAAAAAACCATCAATCTTGGCATACGAAGCCCTGGGGGCTTACTTGAGCCCATACAATGATTTCTTTAACCTGCACACTAAATATGGATTAGAAAAAAATCCTTCAAGTTTCTGCATGTAAATATCTTCATTTATATCTCCATTTAGGAAAGCACACTTCACATCCATGTGATGCACTTCCCACTGCTTCGAAGCTGCAATGGCTAGAGCTAGCCTTATGGAGTCCATCTTTTCCATTGGTGAAAAGGTTTCATTGTAGTCAATACCATGTACTTGTGAGTATACCTTGGCTACCAATATTTCATTATATTTCAAAGGTGAACCATCAGCATCAAACTTAGTCTTGAAAACCCACTTACATTGAACTAGCTTCCTCCCTCGGGGAATATCAATGAGTTCCCAGGTGTTGTTCTCCTGGAGCGAGCTTAATTCTTCGTTCATGGATGTTTTCCATATTGGATCATGTGCTGCATATTAATATTTATGTGTATATGATTTTACCATGAGATATCCCTTCTTATCAAATAGAGTATCTTTCACACAAAGGGCACTCTCAAATTGAGATCTAGTCCTCCTAGTGTCACTAGGATTTCCAGCTAGTTCCCCAGCTATATGAATGGTCTTTTCTGCCCATTTTGGTCTTGTAGGAATTTTAGGATCTGAAATAAAATCATCATTATCAGGAATATTAGAATAAGAAAAATCATTAGTCTCTTCACTTACAATCAATGGTTCTGGTGGTGAAGAAGACTCTCCAACTTCAATTAGCTACTAAAGGCTCTTCTTGGAACTGAACACTTCTTTCAATGAAATATTTTTTAGCACTCAAGTTGATCCGATTTCACCATTTGTAATATTCATAATACCCAACAAATAGGTGCTCTTGGCTTTGGGGTTGCAAATCCTTCCTCTTTTCAGTTGGAATTCTAGCCCAATCCTTTGAGACAAAAATCCTGAAATGGGTCACATATGGATTGTGCCCACTCTAAGATTAGAAAGGATTAATACCATAAATATGATTATGAGGTACCCTATTTTGTATGTAGGATGCACATTTTATAGCCTCTGACCAAAAATTTGGTGGCAAAGTCTTCACCTCCATCATGCAGGTTGCCATCTTCTTCAGTGATCTGTTCTTTCTCTCAGCAACACCATTTTGCTGTGGTGTGTAAGGGATCGAATGCTACATATAAATACCCACATATTTACAATATTGAATAAACTCATACTTGACATAATCACCACCATTGTCAGATATGAGGATCTTGAGTTTCCTCCCAGATTGGTTTCCAACCAAGGCTCTAAAGACTTTGAAGAAGTCAAAAACTTCAGACTTATGCTTTAGGAAGTGAACCCAACAATACCTATAAAATTAATATATGAAGTTCAGTTCATATTTGGATTGAGTCATGGAAATATGAGGGAATGGACCAGCAATTTCACTGTGGATCAGCTCAAGAGGTGCAGAGGTTCTCTCATGACTAGCTTTCTCATACTTGTGCTCTGGGTGTTTTCATAGGATACAAACTTGACAAGATCCCTTAGAAAACTTGATATTTGGTAACCCTATGACCATATCATTTTTCACTCAAATCAGAAATATACTTGTAGTTAATATGTCCAAATATTTCATGCCAAATATTTCTTGCTTCATTAGCATGAATCAGAAGAGCAGAGGGGTTTGAGTAGGGTAGAAAATGGGAAAACTTGTATGCCTTCGAAGTGTGATCAACAACACCTTTTTCTATGACTTTACCATTGAAAATATCAATGATTTCAACATCATCAGGGGAGAATATGACCTTCTTTGGAGACCTAGTATGAGTCATCTGATACACTGACAAGAGATTAGAGGCAAGACCTGGAACATACAACACATTATTGAACTTACCATGGTCAAGATCAATCCTTCCCTTTCCTAAACTGTCAATGAGAGAGTCAGCTCCCAAAACTATTGGTGGACCTTTTGACATGTCAAGAGAGGAGAATGTCATTTTTTTGAAACCATATGTCTAGAAGCTCCAGAGTCTATGATGAAGCTAGGTGAGCTTGATGTGCCAGCAACCAAGGCATGTAATCTCTCTCTGTCCTTTGAATTTGATTCTCCTTCCCGCTTCTTTGAGCAATTAGGAAGGGATATGTTATTCTTCTCCAGGAGTTGGGTCAACATGTCAATTTGCTTCTTCATGCAAGAGCTCTCAGCATGATATCCCTTACTGTAGTATGCACACTTTCTCATTTCTCCTTTGTTCTTCTTCTTATGAGAGTTCTTCTTAAAAACTTGGAGCTCCTCTTGAGACTTGTTCTTGTCTCTCTTTTGCTCAGGTAGATTTTTATATTTTCTCTTGCTTTTTGAATCCACCCTTGAATCTCCAGCAACCAAAGCTTGGCATTTGGAAGGTTTGATGGTGCCCATCATCACCAACATATCTTTCTCTTGTGTGAGGGATTCCATGAACTCTGCAAGCTTAGGAATCTTCCAGGCTTGAGCTGTCAACTTGGTGGCATGTAAGGTTAAAACAAACACTGAATAGTCAGGACCAAACTTAGAGAGTATGGCCAATACTAGTTTATCTTCCTTCTTTTCGATCCCACACTGTTTCAACTGCAAAACAAGGGCCTTAAACTTGGAAAAGTAGAGTTGAAATGATTCGAAGCTACCGAGACTCAAGGAGATCAGCTCATTCTTGATTTCATGTCCTCTCATCTCATATGTCTTTCCAAAAATCTATTCTATCTTCTCCCACAATTCATTAGGTGATTTCAATCCATCAAGATGAAAGAGGAGGTCTCTTGAAATTCTCAGACACAAAATACCACAGGCCTCCCTCCTGTTGTGCCATTTAATTTTTTCTACAACTGCATTGGGATCTTCCTCAGTTGCCATAGTCACCCTGTAGAGACCTTTTGCTCTCAACAGAATCTCCATCTCAGCTTTCCACTCAAATAAATTGAATGGAGTCAATATGATCTTCTAAGATTGGTCCATAGCTCAGAAACTATGCCCTCCAGTCAGTAGAATGCGCTCCCAGTCAAGATGTCGAACCTGCAATAACAATTTAGAAGGAGAGAAATAGATCTACAAAGGATATGATACCATGTAAGGTTTTCCATTACACCAAAACCTGTAGATGTTAATGAACATTTGAAACCCAACATAAGGCCCTATCACTAGGAGTGGTAGTTAGTCCACTTGTTTTTATATTCCCAGAGGTGTGGCAGTTATACCATGTGGAGGTCATCGATACTCCAACAATATTTATATAACCAAACAGTAAAACATGTGCATTGAGGCTTATTGTAATTTCCCTAATTTTGACCTTGACTATATTGGGCATGAGCCCCACTACCTATGGTTTACTTTGATGATTATGTTTATGTCTATATATTGGGTGTATGCCCCTCTGCACATGAGTTATGTTGATTAGATAGATATATTGGGCATGAGCCGATGCCCATGTTTTATTGTATTGTATATTATTATATATGTTGGGAATACTCCCTAATGGACAAGGACTATTGTCGTGGTACGATGTACTAGATTTATTATTATGTGATTATCACTAATGTATATACTGAGATGATTATTGTGATTTATTGTGCATAATACTGCATGCATGATTGAGTTCTATAAGTGTTGGGTGCAATCCATGAAGCACATAAGTTATGAGTTATGAGATTTTGTGTTGAGCATAAGCTCTAGATAACATGAGTTATAATATTGGAAGTGTTGGGAATAATCCCTGGAGAACTCCAAATCGATGTTGAGAATAAGCTCTAGAGCATCTGATCTTTGGCCATTGTATCCCTATGTGTATTATACAAGTACATCATAGTATTGGTATTGAGTGAGAGGCTCTGGAATTGCACTAGTGTAACTCCTAATTAATAGTGTTGAACCTATGCTCTGAATAGCGCTAGGGGTTTCTGAAATTAAGTTTGTTGAGTTAGAATGACTTTGGACAACATTAACCATCATCATACTTATTTTAAATTGATTAAATGAATGTTCAAATCTACTTCTCATAAAGGAATGGAAGAACTACAATGAAATATGAGGTAATCCAACATGTAAGGAGGATCTAGAGCTACCTAACCTAGTTGATCGACCAAACCTCACCTTAGGCTTTGATAAAATAAATAATGTAAGCTAAGGGAAGCATCAAAATAAATAAACTATGATATATGACCCATGAATAAATATTAAGGATAATATGTAAAGTTTAAGAAATATATATATATATATAAGAAATAAAGATAAATAAAATAATAAGTGAGAGGATATGTAGTAATTATAAACAAAAATAATTAAATAAATATTCTATTCTAAAGCTCAAGTAGGAACTAGTAAAAAGTTTCTAGTTAAACAAAATAGCTATTAATTCTATATAAATCAAATTAAAGATTTTTTTCAAGAAAGTAATGAATTATTGATTCAGCTGAAGTTTAAACCAACTTCCCTTTCCTAAAACATTTTCTATAAGAACAAAGCCAAGAGAAGGATTAGGGATCTGATTATTATTCCTGAATAGATTTGGAGAGAATTTTCCAAAACCAAGCATTCTTTTATAGAGCCTGATTTTCAAAATAGGAGTAGCCTCACCTTTAGGAGTTTTATATCACTTGCATGTTGGAGCCAACTCAAGGGGATACGAATTAGAACCGGGAATGATTTCTGGTCATGGTTGGGAGGAACATGGTAGTTCCAATGTTATCCGGTTATCATTCCTATGGTCAGATATTACAAGTGTTTTATTAATTCTGGGTGTTTAAGTGTGCAGGGTCCTTTAGCCATTAAAAGCTACATATTTGTAGGTAAGATATTTCTACATTTTCAAAGCTATTTTAATTATACTTACAAGTTGTAATTATAGCCATTATGCTTTGTATTAACATCTATAATTTTACTGTCATCAGTTTGAATAAATGTTTCAAGTTTGTTTTATTAGTTAAATTAGAATTCTTAGTTTTACTACTTATATAGATTTTAGGGTAAATTTCCTATGATGTTATATTAAACTAGTTTCAAAATTTTATATACATGTTAGGGTTTATCCTAGACCCAACCTTTAGTTTTATAATGAAATTAATAACTAGACCTTTTACAAATCGTACTAAAACTATAAACCATACATCACAACACCAGTCTCATTTACAAAATAGAGTAAAAAATAAAATCCTTAAGTATAAAATTACAGATAATTCACAAGGGTTCACGACCTTAATAAAATAATAAAACCTCATTGAATAAATTTATCCATCAAGAAAACTATTAACCAGAGTCATGGACCAGGGATCAATTCTCTTGGAAACTCATCATATTATCAATCCTACAACATCACTAAAACTTAGTATATAAAAATATATGAAACAATCACTGCTTAAAGATACTTAACCAAAATAATAAACAAGATAAAAATGACACATAATCAATAACCACGGATCGAATCCCTTAACCAATCAAAAACCATATAAAGGATGCGCAATAGTCGCTGCATTACATATTGAACAAGTAATATTACAGTCATTCACGATATCCATTAAACTATCATTTTTCCCCAAAGAACAAATCCCCAGCCATCCTATACAAAGGATTAGATAACCTATTTAAACAATGACATATTACAATTTCCAATAATGAAAAATAAAAATATCTATAAACTATTTATGCTACAACAAGATAAGTAAATCACCAGCAGAGTCATGATCATTCCTCTAAAACAAAGGTCGATAGCGTGTCAATGTTTTTAAGAGGAAAAATTTACATTTTAAAACCAAAATATAAACACAATAAAAAATATAAACAATATCCATTCACCCAATATCGAATCTCATAATCTCTGATTGGGAATGTTTAACAATTGAAAAAGAAACAACACGAATCCAACATTAAAAAAATCAACTATCGAATCCCATAAGCTCTGGTTAGGATCCTTGAAATTATTTAAAAGAAATACTAAATAAAAATTGAACCAAACATAGAAGCCACTAAACATTGACTGTAATTATGTCGAGACTGGGCGATGCTAATACTAATGCCATCAAAACTGCAATATTAAAACAAAACAATGATGTCATTATCATCTTACACCAATGAATATATCAAAAAATATAACGCTAAACAGAACTAGGGTTTCCCTCGGTCACATACAGAAATGCATCCCAATAAATAGATACAGTGAAATGATAAGCAAACAGCTAGGAATCTATCACAAAATCAAATCGAGCATGAAGCTAGGGATTTTCCATTTGTCTTTATAAACATAAGAGAAACTCCCAATTGAAAAAATATAATAATTAACAGAGGTTAAACCCATTAAAATGATAAAACATTCCATAAATCACAATGTGGGCTTAAAACCCAAAAATTATATCCACAGTCAACAATAAACTACCAAAATGACATTATCATAGTTCCATTGCTCCGCAGTGGCACTGATATATTCTTAACCACCATATAAATTAAATCACAGTGCTCACAACAACAAAGAGATGAAGTAAAACAAACAAAATACCCTTATAAAATTCCAACACAAATGTTTTAAAATTACACATTCGTGTCCAAATTTACAAACCCCCGAATGGGATGTGAAACACCATATCCAAACCCGTGATTTAATACTGAGCATCGTTACTACTTCCCCAAACCTTGATGAATCCCAAATTGGATTCCTATTAAAAAATTCTAATAGAGAACCCCTGCAACCCTTGTAAACATCCAATCAATTGGGTAAAGGCCCTCATTATGTGGGATTACCAGGTATGCTTTGACGACCATCTTCCTTGCCACACTCACAGATCTTCCCCACACTCGTCCAACCCTTCAAAGAGAAAACCGACAATGGAATCAGAAGTATGCTATTCCAAAATGAAGGATTAAAACAAATATTAATCCCACAAGATGTAAACATACCTGCAACAACTCGTTAAAACATGACAAAACTCACCTTTGTCAGTGTAGCACCACCATGTAGCTCACCCCCCTTCACCAACAACAAAAACACTATGTAAAGGATGGCTACGAAACCCTAGCATGGGTTTTATGTCTTGTGCTAGGATGGAGGAGATGCGAAACCCTTCACATGGGAACATTTACCATGCCATCTATCCTCTACCATGATTGACATTTAAACCCTCCCTCTATAGTTTAATTTTCATGATTTTGTGTGGATTTTTAATACCATACTAATCCCTTAGTGTTTAGGGCTAGCAATCTTTAGGTGCTAGGTATTTCACCTTTTCTTTCACACACAGGTAGCATAGTTTTAGCAGAGAAATGTCTGCAATACAAATAGATACGTCATGGATTAGTTCACGAGAACTAAGTAAGACAAATTTCACAGTATTTCCTTACATTTCCGAGTGAGTCGTTAGGAAAAATATAGCCACTCCTCCCCTTTAAATAAATAGGTGATTTAGCATGATCATTTAAGAAAAATAAGAAACTAGATAACGTAACATGTAATCAAACATGAATAAAACAATAAGAGAGCATCAATAAACTAGATAAAATATACATAACTACAAATACATCAGTACATAAAAGAACAAAACTGAACATCATTGTAAAACAGAAAACCATACAAGAATAGAAACAGAACATGAACATAGGTACAAATCCTATACAATTTTTACAAATATGAAGTTAAGTTTACATGTCCCTTAATATCTTAGCAGTATTATTATCCCTACAAAAACATTTATTTACAGATTTTAGGGACATTACACTTATGCCTAGTATATCTATATAACCAAGATAAATCCTGTGCGGTGGGGCATACACCCAATATATAAATTTAAATGTAACATCAAAGTAAATAATGTGCAGTGGGGATTATTCCCAAAATAATCAAGGTCAAAAATTCGGTATATTACATAATAAGTGCTAAGTATTTATTCTGGATTTACGGAATAGAGATCCAACACGAGCTTTCTTTGGTGGAGCGATTTTCGCTTGAAAACAACTATGTCCTATATTTTAAATGGTTTAAATAAGTATTTGATTTTTAAAAGCTTTTGATTCTAGGATAGATACAATTCCTATGTTTGAGGATTTTAGGTGGATTGAACGTTGTTCAAGATGTTTGGAAATAAATTATCATAATCTTTATTAGAGATAAATCCTAGATTCTAACATAAACCATAAAACATTTGTAAAATCTATCGTATCCCTACAAATATCTTTAAGTAAAACCCAGGGTACCATGACTAAATAATTATGTCAATGGATCCACAGAAATAAATGTTTATTCAAGTTTATGAAGGATAATTTGTAGGTTTCAGTGCAAATCTTGATAACTGCAAATCTCATTTTGTAAACCTATTTAAGAGCATAAACAAAATCTGATATAGGGTAAACCTCTTACGTGGAGTTGAGTGCCTTATAATAGCTCTATCACCCTGCACACTTCAAACAAAAAATTAATAGGAAATACCTTGTTTCTGACCTGTGGAGTGGTAACTAGATGACCTCAGAACATCCACGTTCCTCTCAACCTTGACCCATAACCGTTCCTGGTTCTTAATCAGATCCCCCTGAGCTGGATCCAACATTCAAGAGAAACTAAAACACCTAAGGATGAGGTTGATGGTATCTTGGATTTAAGCTATGTATTCTCTAAGTAATGGGTTTGGAATTCTCCCCAATTCCATATAGAAATAATGATCAGATCCCATGCCCTCTTTTAGCTTTTGCTTTTATAGATATTCTTTGGAAAGGGGAAATTAGTTATCTTCAGTTACATCAATATTTTAAGACTTTCTTGAAAATAAATCTTATTTTTATTTATATGGAATATATCTTAGAAGATAATATTTTTTTATAACTAGGAACTTTCTATTACATCCTACTTGAGTTTAGAAAAGAATTTTAATTAATTTATTTATTTTATGAAATAATATTTATATAGACTTTTACATAGTAACTTTTGTTATATTTTATTTCTTTATTTATTCAAAATAAGTTTATATATATATATATATATATATATATATATATATATATTATTTAGACTTACTTTTTCAATTTATTCATCTTTTTTATCCATTGTAATATCCTGAATTTTGACCTTGATTAAATTGAGCATGTGCCCCACTACCTATGTTTTACTATGATGATTATGTTTATGTCTATATATTGGGTGTATGCCCCACTGCACATGAGTTATGTTTATTAGATAGATATATTTGGTTTGAGCCAATGAACATGTTTTATTGTCTTGTATATGATTATATTTGTTGGGTATAGGCCCTAATGGACAAGGAAAATTCTCGTGGTACGATGTATTGGATTTATTACTATACAATTAGCCCTAATATATATACTAAGGTAATTATTGTAATGTATTGTGCAGAATACTGAATGCGTGATTAAGGTCTATAATTTGTTGGGTGTAAACCCTGAGGCATGTGAGTAATGAGATTTTATGTTGAGCATAATCTCTAGAGCACATGAGTTATGAGATTTTGTGTTGAGCATAAGATCTAGAGTGCATGAGTTATATGATTGGAAGTGTTGGGCATAAGCCTTTGAGCACTCCAAATTGATGTTGAGCATAAGTTATGGAGCATTATATCTTTGGCCATTATCTCCCTAGGTGTATTATACAAGTACATCTTGGTATTAGTGTTGAGCAAGAGGCTCTGGAATTGCACCAATGTAACACCCAATTAGTAGTGTTGAGGTTAGGATCTGAATAGAACTAGGGGTTACTGAGATAAGGTGTGTTTAGTTAAAACGACTATGAATAGAACCGACCCTCATCATACTTATTTTAAGTTGATTAAATGAAATTTCAAATCTACTTCTCATCAAGGACTGAAATAACTACCATGAAATACGAGGCAATCCAACATTCAAGGAGGATCTAGAGCTACCTAACCTAGTTGAACAAACAAACCCCACATGAGGCCTTGATAAAAGAAACAATGTAAGCTAAGGGAAGCATCAAAATAAATAGACTATGATATATGATGCATGAACACATATTAAGGATACTATGTAAAGTTTATATAATATGTATATAAGAATATATATATATATATATATATATATATATATATAACTAAAATAATAAGTGAGAGGCTATGTAGTAATTATATACTAAAATAATTAATTAAATATTCTATTATAAAACTCAAGTAGGGACTAGTAAAGTTCCTAGTTAAACAAAATAACTATTAATTCCATATAAATCAAATTAAAGATTATTTTCAATACAGTAATGAATTCTTTATTCAACTAAAGTTTAAATCAACTCCCCTTTCCTAAAATATTTTCTATAAGAACAAAGCCAAGAGAAGGATTGGGGATCTTATTATTATTCATGAATAGATTTGGAGAGCATTTTCCAAAACCAAACATTCTTATACAGAGCTATATTTTCAAAATTGGAGCAACCTCACCTTTAGGAGTTCTATATCACTTGCATGTTTGAGCCAACTCGGGGGGATCTGAATTAGAACTAGGAACGGTTACATGTCATGGTTGGGAGGAATGTGGTAGTTACAAATTTACTTGCTTATCATTCCTAAGGTCAGAGATAGAAAGTGTTTTATTAATTCTGGGTGTTTAAGTGTGCATGTTCCTTTAGCCATTACAAGATGCATATTTGCACATAAGATATTTCTACATTTTCAAGCTATTTTGATTATGCTTAAAGGTTGTAATTATAGGCATTATGATTTATATTAAGATCTTTAATTTTACTCTTCATCAGTTTGAAAAAATGTTTCAATTTTGTTTTATTAATTAAATTAGAATTCTCAGATTTACTAGTTATATAGATTGTGGGATAAATGTCCTATCAGGTTTATATTAAACTAGTTTCAAAAGTTTATATATATCTTAGGTTTTAGTCTAGATCAAATACTTAGTTTTATAATGAAATTAATAACCATACCTTTTACAAACTGTTCCAAAACTATAAACCCTACATCACAGCACCGGTCTTGTTTATAAAACAGAGTAAAAAAATAAAATCCTTAAGTAGAAAATTACAGAGAATTATCAAGGGTTCACGACCTTAATACAATAATAAAACCTCATTGAATAAATGTATCCATCAAACAAACTATTAACTCGAGTCATGGACCAGGGATAAAGTCCCTTGGAGACTCATTGTATTATCAATATTACAACATCGCTAAAACTTACTATATAAAAATATACGCAACAATAATTGCTTAAAGACACTTAACCTTGAACTAATAAACAAGCTAACAATTACACAATTAATAATGAGGGATTGAATCCCTTAACCAACTAAAAACCATATAAAGGATGTGCATCAGTCGCTGCTTTACACATTAAACCAAGTAAGATTACAATCATCCATGATATCCATTAAACTATCATTTTTCTCCAAAGAAAAAGTCCCTGGCCATCATGTACAAAGGATTGGATAACGTATTTTAATGCTGACATATTATGTTTTCCAACAGAAAAAATACAAATATCTATAAACTATCTATGCTACAGCAAGATAACTAAATCACCAATAGAGTCATCATCATTCATTTAAAACAAAGGCCTAGAGCCTGTCAAAGTTTCTAAGAGGAACATTTTACATTATAAAACCAAAATCTAAACACTGTCAAAATTATAAATGATATGCATTCACCCAAGATCAAATCTCATAATCTCCGGCTGGGAGTGTTTAACAATTGAAAAATTCTAAATAACATGAATAAACATTAAAAAAATCAACTATCGAATCCCATAAGCTCGGGTTGTGTAACATCCCTCAAATTTCATAAATAATTTTGTTTTTATTTACTGCAATTAACCTAGATGTTATAATTTATCATCCATTTAATTAGTTGTAAGATTCATATACTTAATATATTATTAGCTTTCTTTAATTTGTGAACTATCGTCATGAATAACTTTGTGACATGACAAAACTGACTTAAGGAATAATAGTTGAACTTGATAGTTTGCCGTTGTCGTTTGTTTGATTCTATTGTAGAGCTACACAAGGGATGGGTCATCGTCTTACTTACTCGTCACAACTAATGCATGAACCTATGTTTTACTATGCAGAGGCAGTGAGGTACCTCGTCACTACAGTTGAAGGAAAAAATCTATGATAAGATGCCATACGAATCAATGACACACAAAACTAAGGTTTGGACAAGGATATATTCCTAAACCATTTTTCAATGTTCAAAAGCCATAATACATCGTAACTATTTTATCAATATAAAAATTTAATCGTAATTATAATAATAGCTGAACTTTATCATTGCATATTGAAATACAATAAAAGCAATACATTGTAACATAAACTATGATATTACACTATTCCCCTCTGTGGTAGGTTATGCCAAATAAATTGGGTTTGAATTTGATGCGATGGATTGTGAGTCAGTCTTAACTTCAATATTGACTTTATACTAAGTACGGACATGATGAAGATTTGTTTTTAAGGAAGACCATGTATTGTTGATATGGCCTCGAGATGTCAGCGAAAAGGGTGATGTCAAACCCTAGTGGTTTTCAATGCACCTTGAAGAAAGAGCAAATCATTTCGATTGGGTTTGGGTAAGGTATTCAATGTTCTTTCCATTCTGTTCTTCTACTCCTAAGTGCTCTACTATGCACTACTTCATGGTGAACAACGATGATGGAGGCGTCATTCTTGGCCCTTGATACCTTACCTCTTGGTTCCAGAAGGCTTTGGTTGTTAATGGATTTCTTTCAATTTACAAAGTCACAAACATTGAAAAGAGTAAGCTTCTTTGTGCTTCTAAAATAGTTTTTTTTCTTTTCTCTTCTTACTAAACGTTTCCACCACTATCAATAAAATTTGTAACTCTTGAACTGTAAAAAAACGTTGCAGGTTATTTATAGGTGGGTTACTCTACAACGAAGATCTTGTTTTGAAAACTAGCCAAGAGATTCTTCCAGCCGATCATACTCATCGCTAAAACCTGCGTGGCCTTAAGGATTCAAACTTGGTCTCGTAGTATGTAAACATTTGGTTTTCATATTTGTACAACCTGTCATTGTGAAAGTGATATAGTTTATTTGGTATAAATGTATATTTACTGTAATGGTATTTGTAATACATGTGGAGTCTTTTAAATGACTACTCCACTCTGTGTATTTTTTGTTGGTTTTAAAACTTGTTAATACTGTAAGTACCCGCGAGGGTTTCGATATTGAAAACTCAGTTTGTTTAAGTGACTATGTAATTTAAGAATGTAAATCAATAGTTATCCATGGAGTCTTGAGACTATGCCACTTTCTTTTGGAAGATATGCTAATTATAAATAATTCTATATTGTTTCTTGCCAGTTGTATCTATGCACAACCTTCAGTTTTGTTGACCCGTGAGGGCTTCATAACTTAGTTGGTTTTACATCACTGCGGCCATGAGCCTTACTATGTCGATTTTATTTTTGGGCGTAGAAATCCACTCTAAAAGACATTTTTGTTATTTTAATGGGTAATCAAACTTGCAGTGTTGGGGTTTGTACTCCAGATCGCTCGTCGTGTGATAGTAATAACTTTGCTTTGATATAAAATAGAACTTGTTTTTGATATCTGCTATTAAGAAACTATTGTAAATACTGTTCGTAATGTATGAATCCTTGAGGGCTTTACATATTTCTTAGATTTTGTTTCAATACTCAAATTGTATTATTGAGTTAAGATCGTAACATCTTTACTTGGAAGTAATGTTTTGGGCTATAATCCATTGTTGCAGTTCCTTATTGTTTGTTGATAAAATAGTGGATATGTTATGGAATAAATCCCGTGAGGTTTTTTGTGCACACTCAGTGATTTTTTTAATATAATGTATTCTTCTTACATTTCGTTTATTGAGTCCTTCAATTGGTTTACCAATCTTATTGCCAGAACTCACAGTGAAACCATAATGTACTAACATAAGAGCTTTAGTTTAAAAGAATATCTGGTTATTTTACTGTTTAAAGTTATCAATAAGGTTTTATTAATTAAAAGAATGGTTACTCAGTCGTTATCCTTCTATTGACAGTTAGTAGGATTTTGAAACACTTAAAATGAAAAATAGGATTTAGCTGTAAAGACCCTATTGATGCTCTTCCAATTTATAAATGGAATAAGGGAGCCATGATGGCCAATAGTTAATAATACGACTGTGTAAATGAGTTCAATTAATACAAAAGATCCTAGGGTTTCTTCCTTTTGTTTAAAGACTGTGAATCCTTTTACTTTGAGTATTTAACTTCGTTTATATAATTTTAATAGGCCATGAAAATGTATGTAACTTCCATTATTGTTCAAAATAACTTATACTCTGTTAGATAACCATATAGTTTCGAAAAGAAATAATCCCTAAGGCTTCCTGTAGCTTTCTTCTACAAGAGTAAATACTGCAGAAAAAACACCATCCCAACACGAATCCTGTAACCAGTTTTACGGTCTTCCAATAATCTCAACTTAGTTTTAATAACAATTTTAATCGTTAAGAAAACTAGGCTTAATATGCCCTCGTGTGAACTAGCTTATTTATTTCTATTCTAGATTAATTCTAGAGTTTGTTTTTAAGAGGCAAGACACTTATCGTGGAATGATTATTGTAAATAGAGTATTAAGGAGGAACTTAGATCTGTACACATGTTTTTTTATTTAGCTTGAAGTTAATGTGTTTGAAAATTGTAAATAATTTAACGTGCACATAAAATAAGAGACTGTGTATTTATTTTCTTTTCTTATTTCTAGGTTTAAATTCTTGGTGTATTGAGAGTAACATCTGTTTAGTTACTACATAACTTACCTACAAAATATCAACCTTATTCCTATTTTTGTGCCTATACTTATTCTGTAATTGAAGGTTCGGTTTTACTAATTGTAATTGTTTGTAATTGTTTTTTATCTTTTGGATTAAGAGTTGTAGCTTAACTAATTACCATGTCTTCTAATTATTAGTGGATTGTAGAAAATATATATAAAAGACTTTTATTCTCTGTAATAAGGAAGATAAACAATGCTTCAATCATTCTGGTGCTACTATTCAAACATAATTTCATATATTCCTGTAATAGAGTATGTCACTTCGGTGAGAGGAATAATACATGAGATAATTTAACTATATTTATCTATCAATTAGTTTTTATGCAAATACTTAATCAAATAATCATTGACTAAATATTAATTAACTATAACTTCATTTGAAAATAATTAGACCTTACATAAACAGAAGTAATACAATAAAATAATACAGATATAGAGTTGGAACCTAGATGTGTTGTAGAAAAGGGACTAACACCCAAGGGAGACTGTTCCACCCATCCTTTTCCTGAAGCAACCAATGTTACTTACTTAGGACCCCCAAGCCTGTTCACTCAACCACTGGGACAAAGATCTCTGCCACACAACAAAATTCTGCAACAAAAACACTCAGTAGCGGAATTAACTAAGTAAATCACTTTAGCTATCTCCTCATCAAATTCCTTGTGGTCTTGACATTTCAGTTTGCAGCAATCACAAGGTTCATTCTCTCAGAAATCAAAATGAGTAGTGAGCATCTTGCTCAATTTGATGGTTTATATAATATCTCCTAGGTCTTTGGGCCAGTTTTGGAATTCAATGAGCCACGAGCTCAGTTCCCCCTCTTAGGGAACATGACCAATTTTTTAGGGATTATGCTCCTGCAACAGCCAGAAAGTGAATGCTAGTGCTTCCACTTGTCAACCATCCTTTTATAGTTGTACCTTCCTCCTAGTGAGTTAGTGAGAACTCATTTAATAGTCTCCCCTAGATAGGTGCCTCCTTTTATTAATTAATAAAATAAATAATTCTTCAATTACAGTTATCCTTGAAACACTTGGTCATAAACTTTACAATAAAAATTAACATAATGTTTTTACTGAAACAAATAAGAAATATTTATTTTTCAGTTTTGGGTATGTTACAAACACCCACCCTTAAGCTCAAAATCGTCCTCAATGTTGCTTAAGTTATTCTGATTCTTCTTGGAATAGATTTGGATGTGCCACCCTCTATTCACTCACTAATTCCCAGGTTGCTTCATCTGGACTAAGGTGTTTCCACTTCACCTTTACCTGCCCAAAGATGCGATTTCGGAGAAAAATTTCAATCCTGTCGAGAATACAATCCGATTCCACCAAAAAATATCCTTCTGGTTCTACCTGAATCACATTCCAGTCAATCACATGAGTAGCATCATGTATATACTTTTTCAAAATAGAAACATGAAAGATGTTATATATTTCAAGATTAGGTGGCAAGGCTAACTAATATGCGACTTTCCCAAATTTTGTCAGTATTTTGAATGATCCACAATACCTGGGTGCTAATTTTGCACAACTCCCTAGTTTAAAGGAGCTCTTTCTGGGTTTCAACTTAACAAACACATTCACCTACTTGGAATTCCTTCGAAGATCTTTGAAGGTCAGCATAACTCTTTTTCCTGTCTTGATCAGTTTTCAAGTTGTGTTGGACTTGTTTCACTATTAGTTCCAATTCGTTTACCATGCCAGGTCCTAACATCAATCTATCTATTGGATTAATCCATGTAATAGAGTGTTACACTTTCTACCATATAATATTTCAAAAGGAATAATCTTTGTTGAAGCTTGATAATTGTTATTATAAGAAAATTCAACCAAATGCAAATAGTATTCCCACTTCTTGGGATAGTCTCTAACATACATTCGTAAAATTTCTTCTATTGCTTAATTGAATCTTTCTATTTGTCCATCAGTTTGCAGGTGGTAAGCAGTATTGAAATTCAATTTAGTACCTAATCCTTTAAATAAAGTTTTCCAAAAATTACCAGTAAATTTGAGATCTCTGTCAGAAATTATTATCTTTGTAATTCCATGCAAACGAAATGTTTCTTTCATAAAAATGTCAGCAATATTAGCAGCTTTATAAGTTGTTTTAACAAGGATAAATTGTATTGTCTTACTTAGTTTTTCCACAACTACCATTATTGAATCATTCTATTTCTAGTTTTTAGATAAGCGAGTTACAAAGTCAAGACTGATGACTTACCATTTCCAATTTGGAATTGGTAATGGCTATAAAATACTTGTTGGTTGTTGATGTCTAGCTTTAACTTGCTGACATTCGATACACCTAGCTAAAAATTCAGCAACTTCATTTTTCATATTAGGCCAAAAGAATTATTTTCTTAACATGGTTATAATCTTTTGATACCCAAAATTTCCAAAATAAGAACTTTTATGTAATTCATTCAAAATAAGCAGCTTAACTTCCAGTATATTTGGCACATAAAGTATATTGTGTACAGTATTATACCTTTTTCATTAAAATTGTAATATGTAATTATATTTGAATATACATTCTGAGTTACCTTTTCTTTTAAACTCTGGAATTCTGGGTCCCTCTTTATTCATTTTTTCAATTTATCTTCCAAATCAGTTTTATAACTGTTAATGACAGCTACAAAACTTGTTATTGCATTTCTGCTTAAGGCATCAACCACTTTACTTTATTTCCCTTTAATATGTTTGATTTTGAAATCATACTTGCTAAGTAAATCTAGCCATATATCTTTCCTCGCGTTTATATTTTGTTGATCAAACAGATATTTGAGGATTATGTTATCAGACATTAACAAAAATATTTTATTGATTAAGTGATGGCACCACATATTTAAAGCATGTATTATGGAATCAAACTCTAAGTCATAAGTTGTGTAGTTATTTTCATGAGTTTTTAATTTTCTTGACTCGTATGCAATTACATGACCTTCTTGTGTCAGTACTCCACCAAACCTTCGTTGCATGCATAAGTGCATATGATGAAATCATTGTCTGGATCCTCTATTTTTTAGAATGGGTAAAGTGGTTAATAATCCTTTTAATTTATTAAAAATTTCTTCGCATTTATAATCCCAAACAAATTTATTACCCTTTTTTCTATAATGAGGTTATAGGATTTGCAATTTTTAAAAATCCTTCAATAAATTTTCTGTAATAGCCTTTTATTCCCATAAAGGATCGTACATCAGTTATGTCCTTAGGAACATGCCAACCAATTATAGCTTTTATTTTATCTAGGTCCACTGATATCCCTTCTTCGGATATTACATTCCCTAAATATTGTATCTTATCTTTATAGAATTCACATTTGCTAAACTTGGCATATAGTTGATTTTCTCTTAACACTTGTAGTATTATCTTTAGGTGTTCATTATGTTCTTCTTTTGCATTAGAATAAATTAATATGTCTTCTATAAATAAGACTACAAATTTGTCTAAATACTTACTTAAGACACTGTTCATTAAGCACATAAAGGTTGCTGGAGTGTTAGTTAGCCCGAAAGGAATAACCACAAACTTGTAGTGCCCATATCTTGTCTTGAAGAAGTTTTAAAGATGTCTTCATCTTTAATTTGGATTTGGTGATACCCAAATATTAATTCGATTTTTGAGAATATCGTTTCTCTCCGTGTTTGATCAAACAAATTATCAATGTGGGGAAGAGGATACCTATTATTAATCGTCATTTTATTAAGTTGACGGTAGTCTATACATAGACGTAAGGTACCATCCTTCTTTTTAACAAAAAATACCAATGCTCCTCAAGGAGATACACTTGGTCTTACATAATGTTTATCTATTAACTCTTGTAATTGTAATTTTAATTCGTTCAAATCCAAGATATTCCTTCAATTGGGAGCCTTCAAGTTAGGTACCACCCATGATACTAATTTTATTGTAAAATCCAGATCTTGCTTGGGAGGTAATCCCGGAATTTCTTCCAGGAATACATCCGCAAAATATTGAAGGATCGAAATATCCTCAAATATTGGTTTATCTTATTTACCAATTTGACCATTGTTTATTATGTGTACATTAAAGACTTTAAATCCATTCCTTATAGCCTTTTTCATCGGCAAGGATGAGATTTGTCTAACAAATATTTTCCTGGGTATTCTTGTGAAAGTAATTCTTTCTCCTTCATTATTTAAACAAGTAAAATATTTCTCGAAACAGTTTAAAACCACTTGGTGTTTTTTTATCCAATACATTCCTATTAGGACATCGTAAAATCCTAAAAGTAACACATTTAGCTTGACCTGAGTTTCAAACTAACTCATAAGCAAATTACAACTTTCAATATAATTTACCACCTTTCTTTTAGTTCCTGTGGCTAACTAGACCGGCAAGGATTTTTCAAACTTTTTGAAGGATAAGTTGCACTTTTCCGTTATGTTAGGAGATCTATAACTTAATCTAGCACCTAGATCAATAAATATGGAAATGTAAAAATTTTGTATCATACCTTTCACTTCCACCATGGAATTCTGATGATCTTCATGTTGGTTCCCCATAGATGCATTTATCGTGTGCATCTCGTTTGCCACATCTCCAATTGTTTCCTCTTCCTGGATAGGTGTATGTTGCTAATGTCCCCCTTTCGATTCTGATAGTACTTGGTGTAATGCGGTCCTCAAATTCTTAGCATTTGACAGGTTCCCTTTGTTCGGTATTTTTAACAAAATTGTTAGACATATCCCTGCCTTTTGGTGCTGCAGTATTATGAGGTACGTTTTTCTTAAAATCCGTTTTCTGATAGTTATTCTTGGAGAAGTTCTGAGATTTACTCGCAAAACTCTTATTTGACTTAAATATCTTCTTCTCTAGGAAAAATGACTTCTCTTTTTAGTCTTCTAGTTAGGTAAACTTTCCCTTTTCTTACTCTATTCATAAAAGAAATCAACCTTTCTCATAACTTCCTCTAAAGTTTTTGTATTATCAAACTCAATCATATCTTTGAAGCTAGCAGGTAAACAAGTTAAAATCCATTGGATATTAGGCTTTTCATATATTATGTAAGGTACATATCTTAACAGACTTAGAAATTTGTTGCTCAACTCTTTCATGGACATGGAACCCAGTTTTAATTCATAGAAATCCTTAGCCCTTTCCTTGTAGCATTGTTCAGATAGAAACTTTATTTTAAAATACTTCTTAAAAACTCTCCACATTAAGTATTTCTCTTTCAAATTTTTTACCCTTTTTATATCTTGCCACCAGATATCATCTTTCCTAGCCTTTAGTCTGTCAGAATAGTTGTAAATATGGAAATATTTCTTCATTCATGACAGCTAAGCTTCTTCTTCTTCACCTTTCTCTACTTCCCCGTTAAACATGGGAGGCTTTATTTTTTGAATTCCCTAGAAATTTCTATGTAGGGATTATAATTCCTTCTCCTATTTTAATGATCACTTTCACTACTGTCACTTATGTATTTATACCTTCCCTTGCGTGACCTTGTATTAACCTCTGAAGAAGATTCACTATCATAATATTTTTCTTTCTTTCCTTTATGTTTGTAAGACATTGTTTCTTAATTAGTTTCAAAAATATTTCGAGCTTATCTTTTCCTCTGTTATGCATATTGTCTAGTAACATTTGATTCATCTCCAAAATTCTTTCATTGACTATTTTTACATTTTTTAGTTCCTATTTTACCTCCTTAAATTTTTGTACTAACTCTGGATTGTTTATATCTACATAAAAGTTGTCAGGATTGTTATGTTGAGAACCATTTTCTACAGATGCTTCAGCACCTTCCATTTTCTTGCAAAACAAATTTTATATTTTTGGATAGAAATAAATGCAAATAAAATTAGCATATTGGTTTTCTTACTTATATGTGAGTGAGCCAATTAGGCCCAATGTTTGGAAACTCACTCTGATACCACATTTAACATCCCTCAAATTTCATAAAAAAAAAATTTATTTACTTCAATTAACCTAGATGTTATAATTTATAATCCCTTTAATTAGTTGTAAGAGCCATATGCTTAAGATATTATCAACGTTCTTCACTTTGTGAAATGTTGTCATGACTAACTTTGTGGCATGACAAAACTGAATTAAGGGATAAGGGTTAAACTTGATATTTTGTCATTGTCGTTTGTTTGATTCTATTCTAGAGTTGCACAAAGGATGGGTCATGGTCTTACTTAGTCATCATGACTAATGCATGAACCTTTGTTTTACTATGTACAGGCAGTGAGGTACCTTGTCACTACAGTTGAAGGTCAAACTCTATGCTAAAATGTCATACGGAGCAACGACACACAAAACTAAGGTTTGGACAACGATCTATTCCTAAACCATTTTTCAATGTTCAAAAGCCATAATACATAGTAACTATTTTATCAATATAAAAATTTAATCCTAAGTATACTAATAGTCGAACTCTATCATTGCAAATTGAAATACAATACAAGCAATGCATTGTAACATAAACTATGATATTACACTATTCCCCACCGTGGTAGGTTAGGCCAAAGAAATTGAGCTTAATTTTGATGCGATGGATTGTGAGTCAGTGTTAACTTATATATTGACTTTATACTAAGTAAGGAAATGATGAATATTTGGTTTTAAGGAATACCATGTATTGTTGATACGGCCTTCATCTGTCAACAAAAAGGATGATGTGAAACCCTATGGTTTTTCAATGCACCTGGAAGAACGAGCCAATTACTTTGATCGGTTTTGGTATGGTAATTGTTTTTCTTTCCATTCTGTTCTTCGGCTCCTAAGTCCTCTACTCTCCACTACGTTCATGGCGAACAACGATGATGGAGCCATCATTCTTGGCCCTTGATACCTTAACAGTTTGCTACAAAAGGCTTTGGATGTTAATGGATTTCTTTTAGTTTACAGAGTCACCAACACTGAAAAGAGAAATCTTCTTTGTGCTTATAAAACTTTTTTTTTTGTTTTCTCTTCTTACTAAATGTTTCCACCACTATCAATAGAATTTTCTAACTCTTGAATTGTAAACAAAAGTTGCAGGTGATATACAAGTTGGTTCCTTTGCAACGAAGGCCTTGGTTTGACAACTAGCCGAGAGAGTCTTCCAGCTGGTAAGACTCATGGATAAAACCTGCATGGCTCTGATGATTCAAACTTGATCTTGTAGTAGGTAAACATTTGGTTTTCATCTTTGTATAACCCATCATTGTGAAAGTGATATAGTTGTTTTAGTATAAATGTATATTTACTCTAATGGTATTTGTAATACATGTGGAGTATTTTAAATGACTATGCCACTCTGTATATTTTTTGTTGGTTTTAAAACTTGTTAATAATGTAAGTACCCATGAGGGTTTCGATATTGAAAAGTTAGTTTGGTTAAGTGACTGTGTAATTTCAGAATGTAAATAAATGGTTATTTGTGGAGTCTTGTGACTATGCCACTTTATTTTGGAAGATATTATAATTATAAATACTTCTATATTGTTTCCTACCAGTTGTATCTATGTGCAACCTTCAGTCTTGTTGACCTGTGAGGGATTTATAACTTAGTTGCTTTTACAGCACTGCGGTTGTGAGCCTTACTCTATCGATTTTATTTTTGGGCATAGAAAGCCTCTCTAAAGCATAGTTTTGTTATTTTAATGGGTAATCAAACTTGCAGCATTGGGGTATGTCCCCAAGCCGCTCATTGTGTGATAGTAATAAGTTTTATTTGATATAAAAGATAACTTGGTTTCGATCTCTGCTATTAAGAAAATATTGTAAATGCTATTAGTAATGTATGAACTTGTGAGGGATTTACATATTTCTTTGATTTTGTTTCAATACTCAAATTTTATTATTGAGTTAAGATCGTAACATCTTTACTTCGCAGTAATGTTTTGGGCTATAATCCATTGTTGCATTTCCTTACTATTTGTTGATAAAATGATGGATATCTTATGGGATAAATCCTGTGAGGGTTTTTATGTACACTTCTTGCTTTATTTAATATAATGTATGCTTCTTACATTTCGTTTATTGAGTTCTTCAATTAGCTTACCAGTCGTATTTCCAGAAATCGCGGTGAAGTCGTAATCTAGTAACATAAGAGATTTAGTTTAAAATCATCTCTGGTTATTTTACTGTTTAAAGTTATAAATAAGGTTTTATTAATTAAAAAAATGGTTACTCAGTCGTTAGCCTTCTATTGACAGTTAGTAGTATTTTTAAACACTTAAAAGGAAAAATAGGATTTAGCTGTAAGGCTCCTATTGATGCTCTTCCAGTTTATAAATGGCATAAGGGAGCCATGATGGCCAGTAGTTAATAATACAACTATGTAAACAAGTTCAGTTAATACAAAATATCTTAGGGTTTTGTCTTTTTGTTTAAAGAGTGTGAATCCTTTTACTTTGAGTATTTAACTTTGTTTATAAAATTTTAATAGGCATGAGACTTTATGAAACTTCCATTGATGTTGAAAATAGTTTATACTTTGTTAGATAACCACATTGTTTTGAAATGAAATAAGCCCTAAGTCTGTGTGTAATTTTCTTTTGCAAAGATAAAATAGTACATAAACAACACCATCTTGAACTGAATCTTGTAACCAGTGCTACGGTCTGTCGATAATCTTGACTTGGTATTAATAACAATTTTAATCATTAAGAAAATTGGGATTAAGATGCCCTCATGTCAACTATCTTAGTTATTTATATTCTAGATTAATTCTAGAGTTTGTTTTTAAGAGACAAGAGACTTATCTTGGAAATATTATTGTAAATAGAGTATTAAGGAGGAACTTAGATTTGTAGACGTGTGTTGTTTATTCAGCTTGAAGTTAATGTGTTTGAAAATTGTAAATAATTTAATGTATACATAAAAGAAGATACTTTGTATTTATTTTATTTTCCTATTTATAGGTTTAAATCCTTGGTGTATTCAGAATAACCTCTGTTTATTTACTACCTAACTTACTTATGAAATATCATCCTGATTCGTATTTGTGTGCCTATACTTATTCTGTAATTGAAGGTTCAGTTTTACTCACTGTAATTATTTGTAATATTTTTATCTTTTGGATTAAGAGCTAAAGATTAACTAAATACCAAGTCTTCTAATTATTAGTGGATTGTAAACAATATATATATAACACTTTTATTCTCTGTATTAATGGAGATACACAATGATTCAATCATTCGGGTACTACTATTCAAACATAATTTCATATCTTCATGTACTAGAGTATGTAACTTCAGTGAGGGGAGAAATACAAGAGATAATATAACCTCATTTTTCTATTAATCAATTTTTATGCAAATACTTAATCAAATAATCATTGACTAAATATCAATTAACTATAACCTCATTTGAAAATAATTACATTTTACTTAAACAGAATTAATATAGTCACATAATACATATATAGAGTTCAAACCTTGATTTGTTGCAGAAAAGGGACTAACACCCAAGGAATATTGTTCCACCCAACCTCTTCCTGAAGCTTCCAACTTTACTTGCTTAGGACCCCAAATCTTGTTCACTAAACCACTAGGATGAAGATCCCTGCCACACAGCATATTTCTGCAACAAAAACACTCAGTAGCAGACTTAACTTAGAAAAAAACTTTATCTATCGCCTCTTTAAATTCCTTCTGTGCTTGACTTTTTAGTTTGTAGTGCAATCACAATGCTCATTCTCTCAGAAATCAGAATGATTAGTTAGCCTCCAGCTCAATTTTATGGTTTATATATGATTTCCTAGGTCTTTGGGTCAGTTTTGGAATTAAATGAGCCACCAGCTCAGTTTCCCCCCTTAGGGAACATGACCACTTTTTTAGGGATTATGCTCCTCCAACAGTTAGAAAGTGAATGCTAGTGCTTCCACTAGTCAACCAGCCTTCTATAGGTGCTCCTTCATCCTAGTGGGTCAATGAACACTCATTTAACAGTCTCCCCTTGATAGGTGTCTCATTTTATTAATTATTAAAATAAATAATTCTTCAATTACATTCATCCTTGACCCACTTGGTCAGAAACTTTACAATAAAAATTAATATAATGTTTTCATTGAAATAAATAATAAATATTTATTTTTCAGTTCTTGGTATGTTACAAACACCCCCCCTTAAGCTCAACATCGTCCTCAATGTTTCTTAATTTATTCTAAGTCTTCTTAGAACAGACCTAGATATGCAATCCACTGATATCACTCTCTAATTTCTAGGTTGCTTCATATGTACTGACATGTTTCCACTGCACCTTTACCTATCCAGTGGTGCGATTTTGGAGAAAATTTTCCTTCTTGTCGAGATTAGCTGGCAAGGATAACTAATATGCCATTGGCCCCACTTTTACTAGTATTTCGAACAATCCACAATACTTGAGTGCTAATTTAACACAACTCCCTAGTTTAAAGGAGATCTTTATGGGTTTCACCTTAACAAACACATGCTCACCTACTTGGAATTCCTTCAGAGTTCTTTTAAGGTCAACATGACTCTTTTTCCTGTCTTGAGTAGTTTTCAAGTTGCCTTGTACCTGTTTCTTTGTTAGTTCCATTTCTTTTAACATGCCAGGTCCTAACATCAATCTATCTAGGGATTACTTGATGTAATAAGAGTGTTACACTTTCTACCATATAATATTTCAAAAGGACTAAGCTTTGTTGAAGCTTAATAATGGTTATTATAATCAAATTCAACCAAGTGCAGATAGTCTTTCCACTTCTTGGAATAGCCTCTAACATACATTAGTAACATGTATTCTAGTATTAAATTGTCTCTTTCTATTTGTCCATTTGCTTGCAGGTGGTAAGAAGTACTGAAATTCAATTTAGTGTATGATCCATTAAATAAAGTTTTCCAAAACGTACCAATAAATTTAGGATCTTTGTCAGAAATTATTTCCTTTGGAATTCCATGCAAACGAAAGATTTATTTCACAAAAATGTCATCAATATTAGCATCTTTATAATTTGTTTTAACATGGATAAAGTGTGCTGGCTTACTTAGTTTATCCAAAATTACCATTATTGAATCATTATGTTTCTGGTTTTTAGGTAAGGCAGTTACAAAGTCAATATTGATGACTTCCCATTTCCAATTTGGAATTGGTAATGGATGAAAAAGACCTTCTCGTTGTTGATGTTCAGCTTTAACTTGCTGATATTCGATAAACCTAGCTAAAAATTCCGCAACTTCATTTTTCATACTAGGCCAAAAGTATTGTTTTATTAACATGCTTATAATCTTTTGATACCCTGGATGTCGAGAGTAAAGAATTTTATGTAATTCATTCAAAATCAACAGCTTAACTTCCGATATATTTGGCACATAAAGTCTGTATTTAAACAGTATTAGATATTTTTCATTTAAATTGTAATTTGTAATTATATGTTTAGATACATTCCAAGTTTCCTTTTCTTTTAAACTCTGGTATTCTGGGTCCCACTTTCTTCCTTCTTCGAGTTTATCTTCCAAATCAGTTTTATAACAGCTAATGGCAGCTACAAAACATGTTACATCATTTCTGTTTAAGGTATCTGCCACTTTATTTTCTTTCCCTGTACTATGTTTGATTTTTAAATCATACTCGTTAATGAAAGCTAGTCATCTAGCTTGCATCGCGTTTAGATTTTGTTGACCAAACAAATATTTTAGGATTATGTTGTCAGACATTAACAAAACTATTTTACCGATTAAGTGATGGCACCACATCTTTAAAGCATGGATTATGGAATCCAACTCTAAGTCATAAGTTGTGTAGTTCTTTTCATGATTTTTTAATTTTCTTGACTTGTATGCAATTGCATGACCTTCTTGTGTCACTACTCCACCAAACCTTCGTTGCATGCATCAGTGCATACAACAAAATATTTGTCTATATGTTCTATTTTTAGAATTGGTGTAGTGGTTAATAATCTTTTTAATTTATTAAAATTGTCTTCGCATTTCTGATCCCAAACAAATTTCTTACCCTTTTTTTGTAATGAGGTTTTAGGATTTGAAATTTTTTTAAATCCTTCAATAAATTTTATGTCATAACCTGTTATTCCAATAAAGGATCATGCATCAGTTACATCCTTAGGAACAGGGAAATAAATTATAGCTTTTGTTTTATCTGGGTCCACCGATATCCCTTCTTCGGATATTACATGCCCTAAAAATTGTATCTTATCTTTATAGAATTCACATTTCCTAAAATTGGCATATAGCTGATGTTCTCTTAACACTTGTAGTGTTATCTTTAGGTGTTCCTTGTTTTCTTCTTTTGTCTTAGAATAATTTAATATGTCGTCTATAAATACAACTACAAATTTGTCTAAATACTTACTTAGGACATTGTTCATTAAGCACATAAAGGTTGTTGGAGCATTAGTTAGCCCAAAAGGCATAACCAAAAAAATATAGTGCGCATATCTTTTCCTGAAGGCAGTTTTAAAGATGTCTTCATCTTTAATTCTGACTCGGTGATACTCAGATATTAAGTCAATTTTTGAGAATAGCGCCGCTCTATGTATTTGATCAAAAAGATCATCAATGTGGGGAAAATGATACCTATTCTTAATCGTCATTTTATTAAGTTGAGGATAGTCTATACATACACGTAATGTACCGTCCTTCTTTTTAACAAAAAGGACTGGTGCTCCCCAAGGAGATACACTTGGTCTTACATAATCTTTATCCATTAACTCTTGTAATTGTAATTTTAATTTTTTCAACTCCAAGATAATCATTCTAAATGGATCCTTCGAGTTAGGTAACTCCCCTAGTACTAATTCGATTGTAAAATCTAGATCTCGCTTGCGAGGTAATCCTGGAATTTCTTTTGGGAATACACCCGCAAAATCTTGAAGGATCGAAATATCCTCAAATACTGGTTTATCTTCTTTACCAATGTGTTCATTATTTATTATATATACAGCAAATACTTTACAGCCCTTCCTTATAACATTTTTCATCTACAAAGTTTATATTTGTCTAACATATATTTTCCTCGGTATTCATGTAACAACAATTCTTTTTCCTTCATTATTTAAACAAGTAAAAGTTTTCTGAAAACAATTTAAAATCGCTTGGTGTTTTTCCATCCAATCCATTCCTATTAGGACATTGTAAGATCCGAAAGGTAACACATTTAGATTGACCTGAGTTTCAAAATGACTCATAACCAAATTACAACTTTCAACATAATTTACCACTTTTCATTTAGTTCTTGTGGCAAACTGGACCAGGCAAGATTTTTCAAACTTTTTAAAGGATAAGTTGCACTTTTCCACTATGCTAGTGGATATATAACTTAATCTAGCACTTAGATCAATCAAGATGGAAACATAAAAATTTTGTATCATACCTTGCACTCCCACCATGGAAGTTTGATGATCCTCCTGTCGATTCTCCAGAGATGCATTTATCGTGTGCATCTTGTTTTCCACATCTCCAATTATTTCCTCTTCCTGGATAGCTATATGTTGTTGATTTTTCCCTTCCAATTTGGACAGTACTTGGTGTAATGCGGTCCTTGACATTCCCATAATTTGATAGGTTCCCTTTGTTCAATATTTTTAACAAAATTCTTAGACATATCCCTGCCTTTTGGTGTTGCCTTATTCTGAGGTACTTTATTCTTAAAATCAGTTTTTTGATAGTTATTCTTGAAGAAGTTCTGATATTTACTCACAAAACTCTTATTTGACTTAAATCCTCTTCTTCTCTGGTCAAAATGACTTGTCGTTTTAGACTTCCAGTTAGGTAAACTTTCCCTTTTCTTACTATGTTCATAACAAAAATCAACCTTTCTCATAGCTTCATCCAAATTTTTTGGATTATCAAACTCAATCCTATCTTTGAAACTAGCACGTAGATAGCTTTAAAATCATTGGATTTTAGTCTTTTCATCAATTATGTAAGGTACATATCTTAATAGAATTAGAAATTTGTTGCTCAACTCTTTCATCGACATGGAACCCAGTTTTAATTCATAGAACTCCTTAGCTATTCCTTGTAGTATTGTTTAGGTAAAAACTTTATTTTAAAATACTTCTTAAAAACTCTCCAGGTTAAGTATTTCTCTTTCATATTTTTGACCCTTTTTATATCTTGCCACCAGATATTAGCTTTCCCGATCAAATCGTAAATAGTCATCATGGCCTTTAGTTTATCAGAATAGCTGTAAATATGGAAATATTTCTTCATTCTTGACATCCAAGCCTATGCTTCTTCACCTCTCTCTACTTCCCCGTTAAACATGGGGGGATTTATTTATTTGAATTCCCCATAAATTTCTTCGTAGGGCTTATACTTTCTTCTCCTAGGTTTATGGTCACTTTCACTACTGTCACTTATTTATTTATACCTTCCATTACATGACCTTGTATTAACCTATAAATAAGATTCACTATCAGAATATTTTGTTTTCTTTCCTTTATGTTTGTAAGATGTTGTTTATGAATCAATTTCATAAATATTTCACTTGTCTTTTCATCTGTTATGCATATTGTCTAGTAGCATTTGATTCATATATAGAATTATTTCATTTTATATTTTTATAGTTTGTAGTTTCTCTTTTAACTCGTTAATTGTCTATAGTAACTTTGGATTGTTCAGATCTACATAAAACTTGTCATCATTGTTATGTTGAGCACCATTTTCTGCAGATGCTTCAGCACCTTCCATTTTCCTGCAAAACATATTTTCTATTTTTGGATAGAAATAAATGCAAATAAAATTAGTATATCGGGTTTCTTAATTATATGCGAGTGAGTCGTTCAGGCCTAGTGTTTGGAAACTCACTCTGATACCACATGTAACATCCCTCAAATTTGATAAATAAATAAAAAATTTATTTACTGCAATTAACCACGATGTTATAATTTATAATCCCTTCAATTAGTTGTAAGAGTCATATACTTAAGATATTATCAACTTTCTTTAATTTGTGAACTTTCATCATGACTAACTTTGTGACATGACAAAACTGACTTAAGGGATAATGGTTGAACTTGATAGTTTCATTCTATTCTAGAGCTGCATAAGGGATGGGTCATGGTCTTACTTAGTCGTCATGACTAATGCATGAACCTCTATTTTACAATGTGTAGGCAGTGAGGTACCTCGTCGCTATAGTTGATGGTCATACTCTACGCTAAGATTCCATGCAAAGCAACGACATGCAAAACTAAACTTTGGACAAGGATCTATTCCTAAACCAACTTTCAATGTTCAAAAGACATAATACATAGTAACTATTTTATCAATATAAAAAATTAATCCTAAGTATACTAATAGCCAAACTTTATCATTGCAGATTTAAATACAATACAAGCAATACATTGTAACATAAACTATAATATTGCATTATTTCCCACCGTGGTAGGTTATGCCAAAGAAATTGGGCTTGAATTTGATGTGATGGATTGTCAGTCAGTCTTAACTTTGATATTGAATTTATACTAAGTAAGGACGTGATGAATATTTGGTTTTAAGGAAGACCAAGTATTGTTGATACGGCCTCCAGCTGTCAGCAAAAAGGGTGATGTGAAACCCTAGGGGTTTTCAATGCACCTTGAAGAATGATCCAATCACTTCGATGGGGTTTTGGTATGGTATTTTTTGTTCTTTCCATCCTGTTCTTCGACTTCTAAGTGATCTAATATTCACTACTTTGACGGTGAATAGTGATGGTCGAGCCATCATTCTTGGCCCTCGATACCGTAACACTTAATTCCAGAAGGATTTGACTGTTAATGGAGTTCTTTCAGTTTACAGAGTCATCCACGTTGAAAAGAGTAAGCTTCTTGGTTCTTCTAAAACTATTTTTTTTGTTTTCTCTTCTTACTAAACGTTTCCACCTATATCAATAAAATTCTCTAAATCTTGAACTGTAAACAAAATTTGTAGGTGATTTATAGGTCGGTTCCTTTACAATGAAGGTCTTGGTTTGACAACTAGCTAAGAGAATATTCCATCTGGTAAGACTCATGGCTATACCCTGTGTGCCTCTTGTTGTAGGTACAGCAGATCCCATGTTATCCAAAACATGGGAGCCCCAATTTCACATACAAAGGTATTTTTTCTTAATTCCTTAAGTTTTTTTTGGGTCCCCATAACGTTTATCATGGTTTATGTAAATTAAATTAGCTGAATTTTGGGAATTAATGCATGATTTGTGTGCTTTTGGCGAGTTGCGGAAGACTATATTTTGTAAGAATTGTTTCATCCCGCAACCTACATCTCGCAATTGCAGAATGCAAATTGCGATTTTTTCATCCTGCAACCCGCATCTTGCAATTTGCAGAATGTGGAATGCGGAATAATTTTTGTAAGTATAGTGTGTCATCTCACAACTCACAACCCACAAATTACAGAATGCGGATTGCAGGATGGTTAATAAAATTTAAATCTCGCGTTATGACCCTGCATCCCACAAGGTTTAATATCGACCGTCCTTTTATTTTAATCCAACGTTCCTAATTTGACCCGCGGAAAATCTATATATAGGTTGGTATTTTACGATTTTTTTACCACTTTACTGTTGCAAATTATTGTGCTACGTGAATTTTCTCTATGTTTTTGTCAAGAAACATCGTCAAAGTCCAGTCTAATTATAGGTTAGTGTCTTAGTCGTTTCTTCATTCAAATTGATTACTATAGTTTAGCATGAATTAGCTTTGATTTCTCACTTCGCGTTGTTTTTAAACATAGTTTTCTCCAATTTCCAAGAATGACCAGAATTAACCGCTGCAAAAGACTCCAAAAGGATATGTTAACCAAGTACCCAAAATTTGGTATTTTATCGGACACCAGTGGTAGAATCACTGATACTTACCAGATAGAATGGCCTAGGGTTTACGCAATTTTTAACAATGACGAATTTTCTGATATCCAAAACAACCAGTTGGCCTACCAAAGAATCAGGGATTCTGGACTTCACTCCATTGCTGCTAGACCTGTTATCCTCCCCTATAATGACATGATCAAAAGGATCGTGGAACATGCAAACCCTAAATACCATTCCTTCAACAATAGTGTAGGATCACAGCTAGCGAATTTCAGTCCCGAGGTATTTACCTAGGCTTATGGCCTTAAACCGGCTAGACAACCCCTCAATGCAGAATTTTCCCAATCCTCCAAGACTAGGTTCAATTTCAATGAAATGTTAAAATATTGAATGTACGAACCTAGTAAATTCTCATAGAGGACCAATGACCTTTACCCTGCCACTCGATTCAAAAAACCCTATTCCTTATTGGAAGCCATGTTATGCACACTAATTGGCCTTCCTAATTGTTCTGTGTTCAAGGCTGAATGGGCTCCAATAGCTCACCATGTTTTAACAACCGGTGATTCTTTCATGTGGGAATCCATCTTGTTACTAGAAATCAAAACCTCTATCCAAGACTACTAGAAGTCCACTGCTAGAAACAAGCCCAATTTCTTCTTTTCGGCCTTCATTTTTTATGTATTTTGCACTGAGTTGCAATATCCCAATTTGGGATGGAACTAAACTTTACAGGCTTCCCCAGTGCCCATTTATTATTCAGAATTGTGGGATACTAACTATTCAACCTAGTTTTATGATATATGTGAACACTTCCTCGACAACATCTATTTTTCAATCTTCAAAATTTCATTGCTATAATGGGCGATTGGTATGTTGGTGAGTCTTTTTAGTATATCAAGATTTGGGGTGGAAACACTGTTCACATACTGCCCAAGATTTTCCCTGATAGGTTGGTCCTAGAATAAGTGTCTTTCCAAACTGTCATTGATGGGCTTTATAAGAAACTCGTTGTCCCTAAAAGAAAAGGCTGGCCCAAATTCCCTTTGAACCTTGGATCGTTGGTTATCCCAACTTCAACATGGGTTGCAGTATTGGGTGAACAAATAGTTTCCTTGAAGCTCGGTTTTTCTAGTAAGAGAGGACATGATCCCAAGGGATTCCTCGATGCTCACTTTATGCAATACCATATCAAAATTGCTTATGCGCATGAGGAACTTCCCGATGATTCCATTTACCAGGGTGTCAATACTTTTTCTGAAGTCTTGGCTAAATCCAAAAGCAAAGATGAGAAAAGTCACATCTTATAGCATCAAAAGGAACTTAAAGACAAGATTCATAGTTACGGAGCTATGCAAATGGACCTCTTGGAGAAAATCAGAAAGGACAAAGAAGAAAATGAAGCCCAATCAATGCAAGTTCCATCAGTGGTAACCCATCTAGATGGGGACAAAGGAAAAGGTCTAATGGGATACTTTCCAGAGGAAATAATTGCTCAGCAGTTGAAAGATTTGATGCATACCTCAAAATAGTCAAAACAGAAGCTATCAGTAATGACCTCAGTACTGGAGACTCAGGAAGCTACAGCTGCTCAGACTGTTGTTGATACCCAGGTGACTGCTGCAGTAACTCAACCAAATTATGATCAAGAAATGGCTGAGAAAAAGGCATTTAAAAGACTGAAGGTGCAAGTTTCTTCCTCTCCAACTCCTACTATAAATTTGGTTGATTCTGACTTAGAAGAAGAAATAATAGCCTCCACGCTTGTCACTGAAGATGTGGATCAATATTTGCAACCATTCATAGATTTGATTAATGGTGATGGTGAGAAATATTTTCTCCTTGTCCCTACAATTTCATAGTCTACTTTTTTTTCTAGCTTCTAGTCTTCAGCATTGCTCCTTTCATCCATTCAGACTTTGTCTACTTTACCTGCTAGAGCAGCCCTATCACCTGCACTGTCTGAGTTGTATGAGGTTTTAACCTATACATTTGTATCTATCACATCTGCTTCTGTGCAAACCCCCATGCTACAACCAACCACTACAAAAGCACCATTTTTTAACATTCCTCTACACCTACCCTTAGTTACTCTGTCATCATCATCTAGTCCTAAAAATATCTTGATGCTTTCCCCACCACTTACAACTGTCAACATCCACTTCCCATTCTCTAAAAATTCAAACCCTCCTCTCCAACCTCTGAGGTAGTCACTATTCAAAACATTTTTCCTTCCACCACTCACATTACTATGCCCATTCCCCCTCTTGTCATCAGTTAGACATCCTCTTTGGTGTCTACAGTGATTGGGACTTTTGCATCCACTGAGCCAAGAGCTGTGTTTGATGAATAAATTTTCATCTCTCTTGGAGATTATTATTATTATAGAAATTCTGATAAAGCAGTGGTTGAAAAGGGAAAAAAGAGGACTAGTGATGAAAGTGGTATGGACGTATCTGTCACTAATAAAAAAATTGGACTCAGCAGTCCAATGACCCATAGGTAGATGCAGAAGATACAACTGTTGCTTTGGGTGCATTCATAGGTTCCAACCTCCATGCTGTGAACACCTTGAACAGGGAGTTTTATAGGAGAAAAGAAGAGATAATCAAGTTGAAGGAATAGCTTGAAAACACTAGAAAGGAACATGAGTCTCCTGTTGCTGATATTATGAAGACTTTCAAGGACAAGTATAATAAGTTACAGGTAAAAAATGATTCTCTTCAGGTTGAGCTACAAAATGAGAAGACTGCAAATGTGACATTTAAACAAAGGATATCCTCACTTGAAAAGCAATGTGAAGATGCACCTACAAGTGTAGCTTCCTATTCGTTCTCTAGTTTTTCACAAGAGGAATTTAAAGAATTGTCTATCAGAACAAATCAGGAGCATTATGAGTTAATAACTGACTTGTTCCAGAATTTGAATGATATTTATGAAACTCATATTGCTTTTGGTCAGATGGATGTTGTCCTTAAATATCAGGTAGCAAAGAGAGAGCAAGATTCTAAGGCTTATGATGAAATTATAGATTGGCAAAGGTATATGAAGTACAAGCCATAAAACATGATCATCCTCAGTAGCTTTCAGCTAAAGAAAGTTAGAACAGTACTATGTGCTTGGCTTGATCTTAATGAAATGGTTGAAGATACTATTAAAAGGGCATAGGGCATGTGTGGAACAAGGTGGTAGTTTGTTCACAGTATTATGGAGACATTTCTTTTTCCCATAGCAGATCTCATTGAGAACTCTTGTTCGCCAAGACTGATGATGGAGCAGGTTGAATGCCGGTGAGATGAAGCAAAGGAGAAATCTAGGGACTCATTCATATCACCACTGAAGACATGGATTAGTTAATTAGACAACCCTTGGCTATTGAGGGAAATATCCATATTTATATCCCCATATGGCATAAGTTAGCTAAAAATGAAATGGAAAATTATAAATGTGATGCTCAACTTGGTTTCGAATCAGCTAACTATCCCAACATTGAGGAATTGTTAGGGATTTGGAACAGATGGAGGGATTTTCTTTGATATTAGTTTTATTTAGATTTTTCAATACCAATTTGATGAGAATCTACTCCTTGTAACAATTATTTAAAGGGTGGGTTTTAGATGTAATAGGGACTTTTGGAAAAAGGAAAAAATATGGACAAGAGACTGGAGATACCTCTATTTACTTGAGGTTTTGTAATTTTTTGCAAACTTGATTTAATACAGTAATGATATCCTTTCATATCTCTTGTTATTTATTTTATTAAGTTTCCTTAACAAATTATGATTTTTCCTGTTTCTGATGGATCAATATTACTGTTATTCCTTTGCAATTAATGAGTTCATTTATTCACAGCCTTGATTTCTCTGTGTTAGTGATTTATGTACTGATAAAGTTTTAAAGAGTTTATTATGTTAAAATATTTATCTATTTCTGTTGATGTATTTGTAACTTCGGAATGTATTCATCTGTATTTCTTATCTATTGTAACCCGATGTTTATTTCAGGATGTATTTGTGATGTACTTGAGTCATGTCATACCCCGATGTTTATTCCAGGAATTTTTCTATAATGTGAAAGTCATGACAAGTCATTGTGGGTAACCCTCCTATTGGTCAAGGGTTAAAGTCCCCATAGTTATGGGGCCCTTGGGTTATTAGACTATCCTAGTGAATTCAATCCTAGGTGAGTCATTGTAATTTGGGGCAATAGTCCCCACCATTGTGTTACCCTCCTATTGGTCGGAAGAGGCAAAGTCCCCACAAGTTGTGGGGAACTAGATTTATTAGACACTCCTAGAGATGTCGGCTCTAGTAAGTAATTGTTAAGTGAGGCCGACATGATGGAGTGGGTTCCAAGTGAATGGAAGAATATAAATAGAGAGTGAGTCTCTCTATTTAGGACACACACACACTCACTCATTGGGGCGCATGAGTGAGAGAGGAGAAGCTCTCTTAGTGTGAGATCATCTTTATGTTTTTGGGTTTTAACTTTGGTGCTAATTCTATCTCTGGGGAAGTTGCAGGGTTTTATCCTTTATGGTTTCCCCGAGGAAAATTCTTTGTGTCTCTTGTCTCTTGTGTTGTGTTTGTGTTTTACTGTTGTGCATGTTATTCTCTCGGTTAAAGATCCTAAGATTATAATGGTAGCTTATATGATAAAAATATAACATGGTATCAGAGCTAACTTGAGAAGAAGACATTATGTAGCTGTAGAAGCTAGGGATTCTTAAGTTTTGGGTCTCTCTTCACAATCCATCAACAAAAGTATGCTAGGATGACTCTCCATTGAAGGGCGCATCTTTCTGTCGAAGCGGAATTTGATTCCAAGCATTTTCAGTTTTCGATGTGGAAATTAGTGCTTTCTACATAAGCTGAATTTTTGAGTGAGCCCAGCATAGGATTGTCCTGCTCATCAAAATCAAAGTTTAGAGACCTGGATCAATATTTTTGGTTGGGTTAAACTCTAGTAAATTCAAACCCTAGTTTGACCTCGAGCTAGAAAAACCCTAAATACTAAAAATGATAAGTTTTGGTACATTCGCTATATTATGAGATTGGCGAAGGCTCAGGAGCTGAAAAGTGAATATGCCGATGCTACTATCCTAATGAACATTGTGTCCAAAATGAAGCCTCATATTCATTATATTATGGGATATATGATCCCTCCAAGTTAGGGTTCCAGCCTCTTTCAGAATTGATCCCTAAACAAGACACCTGGGGATAATTGCTATATCTTGGGCTATAGAAATTTAAATTGAATTCTTGAAGCTGTTCCAGAAATGGCACAGAATTTAATTTTTTTGGTCCAAATTTCAGATCCCTAAAATGAAACAGTGACATGTGGTAGTCTGTACAACTTCGCTGTTATGAATAGTCCTCTAACACGTCACCTTGGGAAAATGATCATAAATCCCAATTGGTGAAACCACTTCTGATGAAACCTATGGTGTTGGATCAAGGATATTCGAGGTTACCTTAGTATAAAATTAAATACATAGAGGATCTTTCATTTCATATATATCATAGAAACAGTGACAGGAATTTCTGCAGAAGAAATTGGAAAACTAGGGCTTCTTGTTCCGATAACTTCCCTCCATTGTTTTCAGAAAAGGAGTACATTGGAAAGATCCATTTGAAGAGATATATCTGTCTATACAATCAAATATGAAATATTCCAAGTTTTGAAAATTAGGTTTTATGTGACAAACCCTAGATCAGCCGGCTCCGGAACCAGGACGGACACCTCAAATCGATAAGATCTAATCCCTTGCTATTTCCATTTGAGGTTCTCATTTCAAAGTGATCTATCACATCAGCTTGATGATAATCTTGGTAAAGTTGACAAATTCCAAGCATGGAAGTATATGATCTCTTTGAAGAAAATGAATTGAACACCTACATGAGTAGAGAGGTTCTAGTTCTATAGGGAGATGAGGCTAGAAGACTTACACAAGAAGAACTTGGTCAACGCCAGAAAGATCATTGTTGATTCACTCACGGATCAACTTGTACCACAAGTGTCTTCCCTAAAGACACCAAAGATGTTTGATTCCTTGACCAAGCTATTTGAAGGGAAGAACATACATTAGAAGATGACCTTAAGAAACTAGTTGAAAAATGTGAAGATCCAGAATGCAGAGACCATGCAGTCATAAGGGTCTCTCAAATCAAAGAACAACTCGAAGCAGTAAAAGAAGAAGTGAAGAATGCAGAAGTGGTGATGGCCACCTTGAATGGCCTCCCAGGATCATGGGATTCATTCATTCGAGGAATGTGTGCCAAAAGGAAGTGATTACTTTCAGTGGACTCTGGAAAGAAGAGGAAGCTCGAGTCATAAGAAGAGAAGAGAAGATGGGAGCAATTGAAGATCAAGCTCTCACCATCCAAAGAAGATCCCTCAAGCAATGAGGAATATGAAGAAATAAACTCCTAAAGAACCCCTTATCCACCATAGCATTTGGATAAGAAATGATGCTATCATGAATAAAGAAGACGATGAAGCTGAAGGCTCAAGAAGGATTCTACCCATGAAACAAATAAAGATAAGTATTCAATTGTCATTTCATGATATTGTTTTGTTATGCATTTGTTTACATTCAGTTGATGTATTATGCATGATAGGATGTTTGCATTAATGACAGTATACTACTAATATGCATGTGATGGGTAAGTAGCTCATGGTGCTATACAACTCTCCATTTCTACTTATCGAGAATGAAACCTCTTTGCTAACATATTGGATTAGTGCACAATCTCAATGTTGTCCTGGTAGAGATGGAAGGCATCTAGAAAGTTTCAGTGAGATATGGATGAATGTGGTATTGGCTAAAGTAGTTGCATGATCATATATTTATGCATAAGAACTTGCCAGTATGAATATTCCTTGTGAAATGTTTCTAACCATGCAAATGCATTTGACTTGTAGGAAAGATCGCATACATAATTGCCTACAAGCAAAGAAGAATGAGACTTGTTCCAAAAAACAAGTAACAACAGTTCAAGATGAAAAAATAATATGACGAATGCAGCAACATCATTGATGCAGAACCTTCCAAGAAGAAAGGGAAGACCATTTCAAGAAGAATGATGTCAAGGATGAAGTATCGTTACATGAAGGGAAGTTTGTAGTTCCATCATGCAGTAGATGGAAACATCGTGGGATACAAGGCAAGATTCGAAGAGACATTTGCAGCCAGTGGGAGTTGAGACACATGATAAGAAGAATCATGTGTGCAAATGAAATAAGACCTTGTATGAGCTCAGAAGACACCCATGGGATAACACATACATGATGAGCTTGATGAAGATATAAACCTATGCTACAAGGTTGATATAGGATGACAAGCTCACAGATGGGTGTGGGAAGAAATTTTGAAAAAGTTCAAGATAGAGGATCTTGGTATCCAATGATCCTAGATGGATACTACTCATCACTCCAGTACATAATGTTTCAGTGCATAGAGTACGGAAGATAGAGGGAGTATGATGCTCTGCTTCAGAGGGAGTGACTGCAGAAGATCCTAAGGTTAGACATGGTATGATAGGATGGATAGATTACTGATGACTCTAGGCTTTACTGAGAGTAAAGTGGATTCCAACCCTTCCTTCAAGGTTAAATGTGGAGGACCAATGATGCTCCTGTTATGTGTCGATGCACTACTTTATAGGTATGGAGGTGTGGCAAAGTACAGATGGAATCTTCCTTGGACAAGTGAAGTATGCAGTAGAGATCCTGAAGAGGTTTGGGATGATGGACTGCAAGGCTATGGCCACACCTATGGCATCGAACCTGAAGCTCTTGAACAATGCTTCATAAGAGTTAGTTGATGCTACGATGTATCATCAAATGATTGGGTCCTTGATGTACCTGACGAACATGAGACCAGATATTTTCTTTGTTGTGAACACATTAAGACATGTTCACCTGATGGTGGCAAAGCATGCATGGGTACAATTGATTATGGGCTCAACTACGATGCGAATCAGAATATTAACCTGGAGGGTTATGTTGATTTAGATTGGGCAGGCAGTGCCATCGATAGGAAGAGCACTTCAGGGTGTTGCTTCAGTATGGGAATAGGTGTGATCTCTTGGTTTTGGAGGAAGTAATCCTGTGTGGCATTGAGTACAGCTGAAGCAGAGAATGTCACAACTTGTTCAGCTAGTTGTGAGGTAGTATGGCTATGGAAACTACTGTCTAATTTATTTGATCTCCAGTTGGATGCTACTTGTATACATTGTGACAACCAAAGTTGCGTAAAGTTGTCAAAGAATCTAGTGTGCCATGACAAGTCGAAGCATATCGATATCAAGTACCACTATATCAGGGATATGGTGCAGAGGGGAGCAGTGAAGCTCTAGTATGTTGCAACAGAGGAACAAATAGCTGATGTATTGACAAATCCATTGGCTAGGGTGAAGTTTGAGTACTTCAGGGAGAAGCTTGGTGTTCTCCAGATAGAGGTTTCCTCCAAGGGAAAGTGATGAGTCCCATTTCCATTCTGACATGGTGAGAGGATTGGTTCCTTCCATGGTCAGATGTAAGGGCTGAGCCATTCTATCATGGTGAGAGGATTGGTTCCTTCCATGTCAGATATGAGTGCTGAGATCCATAGCCATTCTAACGAGTAGGTTAGATATAAGGTATGATCCATTCTATCATGGTGAGAGGATTGGTTCCTTCCATGGTCAGATGTAAGGGCTGAGCCATTCTATCATGGTGAGAGGATTGGTTCCTTCCATGTCAGATATGAGTGCTGAGATCCATAGCCATTCTAACGAGTAGGTTAGATATAAGGTATGATCCATTCTATCATGGTGAGAGGATTGCTTCCTTCCATGTCAGATATGAGTGCTGGCCATTCTGTCGAGTAGGACAGATGTAAGGGAAATTGCCATTCTTTGAATGGAGCTTCTTGGTTAGGTACCAGGAGAACTCGGTCTAGGATTGAGTAGCCATTTTGATGTGATAGAGGGATGTGTTCCCACTTAATCATATGTAAGGGCTAAACCATTCTGTCATGGCTAAATGATTAAGTTCCTTCCATGTCATATGTGAGTATTGGCCATTCCAATGAGCAGGTCGGATGTAAGGGCAACTGCCATTCTCTAGGAGAATGGAGGCACCTAGTGATTTACCAGGTGTCTCAATCGAGGAGGACTGGGAGCCTATCTGATGTGAATATAGGATTGGTTCCTACAAGATCAGATATGAGTGCAGAGCCCTTCCATCATTGTGAGCAGGATGTGTTCCCTCCTAGATGGATGTAAGTGCAGAGCCTTTTCATCATTGTGAGCAGGATGTGTTCCAGCCTGGATGGATGTAAGTGCAGAGCCTTTTCATCATTGTGAGCAGGATGTGTTCCCACCTAGATGAATGTAAGTGCAGAAATATCTCATCATTGTGAGGAGGATGTGTTCCATCCTGGATGAGAGTCTTTCATCATTGTGGTAGGATGTGGTTCCGACCTGGATGAAAGTATGGAAATATTCCATCATTGTAGTAGGATGTGGTTCCATCCTGGATGGAAGTACAGAACTCTTCCATCATTGTGGTAGGATGTTGTTTCGGCCTAGATGGAAGAACATAGATCTTCCATCATTGTGGTAGGATGTGGTTTCATCCTGGATGGATGTGAGTACTATGCCTTTCTAATGAGTAGGTCAGATATAAGTGCTAAAGAAGACCTACATGGAGGCTAGGCCTACAACCAACATGAAAAAGGGCTGGCTCTATAGAACTTCTTATGATGAGAAGAATCATGAGATAGCACCAGTGATGATCCAGATCCAGTGAAGATGGCCAGTGATGATCCAGATCCAGTGATGATGATCCAGATTGAGTGATGATCCAGATCTAGTGATGATGATCTAGATTGAGTGATGATCCAGATCCAGTGATGATGATCTAGATCCAGTGATGATCCATATCCAGTGATGATGATCCAGCAGTGATGATCTAGATCCGGTGATGATCCAGATCTAGTGATGATGCTCAGTGATGATCGAGATCCAGTGATGATCCAGATCCAGTGATGATCCAGATCCAGTGATGATGCCCAGTGATGATCCAAATCTAGTGATGATCCAAATCCAATGATTATGATCCAGATCCAGTGATGATCCAGATACAATGATGATGATCCAGATCGAGTGATGATCTAGATCCAGTGATGATGATCTAGATCGATTGATGATCGAGATCTAGTGATGATGATCCAGATCCAGTGATGATCTAGATTTAGTGATGATGATCCAGATAAAATGATGATCCAAATCCATATGAAGATGACGAGAACTCAATGATGATCCATATCATACAGAGAAGAAGACTTGTTCTGATAAATTATGTCGAGAGAATACCTTCCTAGTTAAGAGGGAGTGTTGATGTATTTGTAACTTTGGAATGTATTCATCTGTATTTATTATATATTGTAACCTGATGTTTATTTCGGGATGTATTTGTGATGTACTTGAGTCATTTCATACCCCGATGTTTATTCTGGGAAGTTTTCTATAATGTGAAAGTCACGACAAGTCATTGTGGGAAACCCTCCTAATGGACAAGGGTTAAAGTCCCCACAGTTATGGGGCCCTTGGGTTATTAGACTATCCTAGTGAAGTCGAAACTAGCTGAGTCATTGTATGTCGGGGAAATAATCCCCACCATTGTGTTACCCTCCTATTGGTCAGAGGAGGCAAAGTCCCCACAAGTGGTGGGGCACTAGGGTTATTAGGAACTCCTAGAGATGTCGGCTCTAGTAAGTAATTTTTAAGTGAGGTCGACATGATGGAGTGGGTTCCAAGTGAATGGAAGAATATAAATAGAGAGTGAGTCTCTCTATTTAGGACACACACACACTCACTCATTGGGGCACATGAGTGAGAGAGGAGAATATCTCTCAGTGTGAGAGAAACAGAGACTGCTGCTGTCAGGAGATCATCTTTATGTTTTCGAGTTTTACCTTTGGTGTTGATTCTATCTCTGAGGAAGTTGCGGGGTTTTCTCCTTTATGGTTTCCTCGAGGAAAATTCTTTGTGTCTCTTTTCTCTTATGTTGTGTTTCTGTTTTACTGCTGTGCATGTTATTCTCTCAGTTAAAGATCCTAAGATCATAATGGTAGCATATATGATAAAAATCTAACAATTTCTGCAAGTGATTACACAGTAAATTAAATAACATATATGTTAATTTTTTAATTGACATACTTAGATGCAGGTTGAACTTGAATGTGTTAATTTTAAGTTGATGTCAGTTAATTTTCATTAATTGATTATGAGTTAGTTGATAAGTAAATAATATTGTTTACATTTTTGTTAATTTGATTAAATGCTTATTTGTCTTACATCTCAGGTTGATTTGTGAATGAACCAAATACCTCTCTTAGAGCAGTGTAGGTCTAAATTAGATCTCCTTTTACTATTATATTACATTTTCCTTTTATTTCCTTCATCAATTCAGTTTTCCTTCACAGGAAGACAGATCCTTCCAAGATCTAAACTCATTGACTTAGAGAGTGCCAATGGAGGACAAATATTCGTGGGTGTTAGCGACAGTGCACACCAAAAAACTCGAGGATAGGGTAATACTTGCGTAATATTTCCTAAATCCTTTGGCTGGGTTTTCATCCTCTTTTGTGAGCCTTGAAACCTTTTCATCCACATACATACCCGAGGCCTCAACACCTATGAGGATTCAAACTTGGTCTCGTAGTATGTAAACATTTGGTTTTCATATTTGTACAGTCCGTCGTTTTGAAAGTGATATAGTTTCTTTGGTATAAATGTATATTTATTGTAATGGTATTTCTAATACCCATGGATTCATTTAAATGAATACGCCACTTTGTATAATTTTTGTTGATTTTAAAACCTTTTAATATTGTAAGTACCCATGAGGGTTTCGATATTAAAAACTTGGTTTGTTTAAGCGACTGTGTAATTTTAGAATGTAAATAAATGGTTATCTGTAGAGTCTTGTGACTATGCCACTTTATTTTGGAAGATATGATAATTATAAATACTTCTATATTGTTTCCTTCTAGTTGTATCTATGTGCAACCTTTAGTTTTGTAGACCAGTGAGGGCTTCATAACATAGTTGGTTTTATAGCACTGTGGCAATGAGCCTTACTCTCTCAATTTTATTATTGGGCATAGAAATCCACTCTAAAACACAATTTTTTTATTTTAATGGGTACTCAAACTAGAAGCATTGGGGTTCGGTCCCCATACTGCTTTTCGTGTGATAGTAATAACTTTGCTTTGATGTAAAAGAGAACTTGGTTTATATCTCTACTATTAAGAAAATCTTGTAAATGTTGTTAGTAATGTATGAACCCGTGAGGGATTTACACATTTCTTATATTTTGTTTCAATACTCAAATTGTATTATTGAGTTAAGATCATAACATCTTTACTTGGTAGTAATGTTTTGGGCTATAATTCATTGTTGCCTTTCCTTACTATTTGTTGATAAACTAATGGATAAGTTATGGGATAAATCCCGTGAGGGTTTTTGTGTACACTTCTTGATCTATTTAATATAATGTATGCTTCTTACATTTAGTTTATTGCATCCTTCAATCAGTTTACCAGTCTTATTGCCAGAACTCATGTTCAAGCCATAATGTAGTAATAGAAGAGATTTAGTTTAAAAGAATCTTTGGTTATTTTATTGTTTGAAGTTATAAATAAGGTTTTATTAATTAAAAGAATGGTTACTCAGTCATTATCCTTCTATTGAAAGTTAGTAGGATTTTGAAACACTTAAAAGGAAAAATAGGATTTAGCTGAAGGACCCTATTGATGCTCTTCTAGTTTATAAATGGCATAAGGGAGCCATGATGGCTAGTAGTTAATAATACGACTATGTAAATGAGTTGAGTTAATACAAAAGATACTAGGGTTTCATGCTTTTGTTTAAATAAATTGAAGCCTTTTACTTTGAGTATTTAACTTTGGTTATATAATTTTAATAGGACATGAGACTATATGTAACTTCCATTATTGTTGAAAATAATTTATACTCTGTTAGATAACCATACTGATTCAAAAAGAAATAATCCCTAAGGGTTCTTTTAACTTTCTTCTGTAAGAGAAAATACTACAGAAACAACACCAACCCGACCTGAATCCTGTAACTAGTGCTACGGACTGTCAATAATCTCAACTTGGTATTAATAACAATTTTAATCATTAAGAAAATTGGGCGTAAGATGCCCTCATATGAACTTGCTTAGTTATTTCTATTCTATATTAATTATAGATTTTGTTTTTAAGAGACATGACACTTATCTTGGAAAGATTATTGTATACAAAGTATTAAGGAGGAACTTGGATCTTTACACTTGTGTTTTTATTCATCTTGAACTTAATGTGTTTGAAAATTGTAAATAATTTAATGTGTACATAAAAGAAGAGACTCTGTATTTATTTTATTTTCCTATTTAGAGGTTTAAATCCTTGTTGTATTAAAAATAACCTTTGATTAGTTACTACCTAACTTACTTATGAAAGATCAACCTTATTCCTATTTTTTATATA
>LPNX010225159.1:637017-689769 GCA_001517045.1 Pseudotsuga menziesii
TACTATTCAAGCATAATTTCATATGTTCATGTACTAGAGTACGTCACTTCGGTGAGAGGAAAAATACAGGAGATAATTTTACTTCATTTTTCTATCAATAAGTTTTTATGCAAACAATTAATCAAATAATCATTGACTAAATATCAATTAACTATAACCTCATTTGAAAATAATTACATCTTACTTAAACAGAAGTAATACAATAACCTGGATGTGTTGCATAAAAGGGACTAACACCCAAGGGAGAGTGTTCCACCCAACCGTTTTTCTGAAATAGCCAAAGTTACTTTCTTAGGACCCCCGAGCCTATTCACTGAACCACTAGGATGAATATATATGCCACAGAACATACTTCTGCAACAAAAAAACTCGGTAGCATACTTAACTCAACAAATCACTTTAGCTATCCCCTCATCAAATTCCTTGTGTGCCTGAAATTTCAATTTGTAGCAATCACAAGGTTCATTCTCTCAGAAATCAGAATCAATAGAGAGCCTCCTGCTCAATTTGATGGTTTATATAATATTGCATAGGTCTTTAAGTCAGTTTTGGAATTAAATGAGCCACCAGCTCAATTCCCCCTCTTAGAGAACATGACCATGTTTTTAGGGATTATGCTCCTACAACAGCTAGAAAGTGAATGCTAGTGGTGCCACTTGTCAACCAACCTTCTACATCTGCTCCTTCCTCCTAGTGGGTCAGTGAACACTCATTTAACAGTCTCCCCTGAATAGGTGTCTCCTTTTATTAATTATTAAAATAAATTATTCTTCAATCACAGTCATCCTTGACCCACTTGGTCAGAAACTTTACAAAAAAATTAACATAATGTTTTTACTAAAATAAATAATAACTATTTATTTTTTCAGTTCTGGGTATGTTACAAACACCCCTTCTTAAGCTCAACATCGTCCTCGATGTTGCTTAAGTTATTCTGAGTCTTCTTGGAACAGAGATGGATATGAGACCCGCATATTGCTCTCTAATTCACAAGTTACTTCATTTGGAATGAGGTGTTTTCACTGCACCTTTACCTATCCAATGGTGTGATTTCGGAGAAAAAATTCCATCCTGTCGAGAATACAATCCGATTGCACTAGATAATATCCTTTTGGTTCTACGTGAATCAAATTCCATTCAATCACATGAGTAGCATCATGTATATACTTTTTCAAAATAGAAACATGAAAGACATTATGTATTTCAAGATTAGGTGGCAAGGCTAACTGATATGCCACTGGCCCCCTTTTGTTGGTATTTCAAACGGTCCACAATACATGGGTGCTAAATTAGCACAACTCCCTAGTTCAAAGGATCTCTTTTTAGGTTTCACCTTAACAAACACATCCTCACCTACTTGTAATTCCTTCGGAGTTCTTTTAAGTTTAGCATGACTCTTTTTCCTATGTTGAGCATTTTTCAAGTTGCCATGTACATGTTTCATTATTAGTTTCAATTATTTTAACATGTTAGGTCCTAACATCAATATATCTACTGTGTTACTGCATGTAATAGGAGTGTTACACTTTCTACCATATAATATTTCAAAAGGACTAAGGTTTGCTGAAGCTCGATAATGGCTATTATAATCAAATTCAACCAAGTGTAGATAGTCTTCCCACTTCTTGGGATAGTCTCTAACATGCATTCGTAACATGTCTTCTAATGCTTGATTGACTCTTTCTAGTTTTCCATCCATTTGCGAGTGGTAAGTAGTACTGAAATTAAATTTAGTTTCTAATCCTTTAAAGAAAGGTTTCCAAAAATTACTAGTAAATTTAGGATCTCTGTTAGAAATGATTACTTTTCGAATTCCATGCAAATGAAAGATTTCTTTCATAAAAATGTCATCAATATTAGAAGCTTTATAAGTTGTTTTAACAAGAATAAAGTGTGTTTCCTTACTTAATTTATCCACAACTACCATTATTGAATCATTATGTTTCTGGTTTTTAGGTAAGCCAGTTACAAATTCAAGATTGATGACTTCACATTTCCAATTTGGAATTGGTAATGGTTGTAAAAGACCTACTGGGTGTTGATGTTCGTCTTTAACTTGGTGACATTCGATACACCTAGCTTAAAATTCAACAACTTCATTTTTCATATTCGTCCAAAAGTATTCTTTTCTTAACATGGTTATCATATTTTGATACCACAAATGTCCAGAATAAGGAATTTTATGTAATTCATTCAAAATCAGCAGCTTAACTTCCGGTATATTTGGCACATAAAGTCTGTTTTTATAAAATATTAGACATTTTTCATTAAAATTGTGATCTATAATTATATTTTTAGATACATTCCAAGTTACCATTTCCTTTAAACTATGGTATTTATGGTCCTACTTTATTCCTTCTTCTAGTTTATATTCCAAATAAGTTTTATAATTGCTAATGGTAGCTACAAAACTTGTTACTGCATTTCTCCTTAAGGAATTAGTCACTTTATTTTCTTCCCCTTTAATATGTTTGATTTTGAAATCATACTCGCTAAGGAAAGCTAGCTATCTAGCTTGCCTCGTGTTTAGATTTTGTTGATCAAACTGATATTTTAGGCTTATGTCATCATACATTAACGAAAATATTTTATTGATTAAGTGATGGTGCCACATCTTTAAAGCATGGATTATGGAAACCAACTCTAAGTGATAAGTTGTGTAGCTTTTCTCATGAGATTTTAATTTCCATGACTCTTATGCAATTGCATGACCTTCTTGTGTCAGTACTCCACCTAACCTTCATTTCATGCATCAGTGCATACAACAGAATCTTTTTCTAGATCTGTTATTTTTAGAATGGGTGCAGTGGTTAATAATCCATTTAATTTATTAAAACTATCTTCGCATTTCTGATCCCAAACAAATTTCTTATCTTTTTTCTGTAGTGAGGTTATAGGATTTGAAATTTTTTAAAATCCTTCAATAAATTTTCTGTAATAACCTGTTATTCCCAAAAAGGATCATACATCAGTTATGTCCTTAGGAACATGCAATCAATTATAGCTTTTATTTTATCTGGGTCCACCGATATCCCTTCTTCAGATATTACGTGCCCTACATATTGTATCTTGTCTTTATAGAATTCACATTTGCCAAAATTAGCATATAGCTTATGTTATCTTAACACTTGTAGTATTATCTTTAGGTGTTCATCGTGTTCTTCTTTTGTCTTAGAATAAATTAATATGTCATCTATAAGGACGACTACAAATTTGTTTAAATACTTACTTAGGATATTGTTCATTAAGCACATAAAGGTTGTTGAAGCGTTAGTTAGTGCAAAAGGCATAACCAAAAAATTGTAGTGCCCATATCTTGTCTTGAAGGGAGTTTTAAAGATGTCGTGATCTTTGATTCTGACTTGGTGATACCCAGATCTTAAGTCAATTTTTGAGAATATCGTCACTCCGCGTATTTGATCAAACGGATCATCAATGCGGGGTAGAGGATACCTATTCTTAATCGTCATTTTTTAAATTTGATGGTAGTCTATACATAGACATAAGGTACCATTCTTGTTTTTAACAAAAAGGACCGCTGCTCTCCAAGGAGATACACTTAGTCTTACATAATTTTTATTTATTAACTCTTGTAATTGTAATTTTAATTCATTCATGTAATTTATCCCTCTTATATTCCCTAAGTATTTTGTAATGGTTAATTTTGTTGTACTTATTTTGCTAGTGAGGAGCTCAAGGACAAGGCCCCACCAGTAAGAACTGTGTAAGTTAAGAGATTTATTTCCAAAGTTCTAGACCTGAGAGACCTAAGACTTCCGTACAACATCAACGACGAGCAACAAATTCCACTAAGAGGGAAAGGTCATGGTTAACAAGGACTTGGGGGATCTAGGAAAGTGTAACCTACGTCCGTACAAGTTCGATATGGTAACATGAGGAAGCTAGCTACGTAACCAATGGTAGTTGCGTAGTGGTCCAATTATGGTAAGAGCAACGTTAAAGTACATGCATACATAAAAGACAAACATATATATATATATATATATATATATATATATATATATGTATGTATGTATGTATGTATGTATGTATGTATGTATGTATGTATGTATGTATGTATGTATNAGTACATACATAGATGTGAATCTAGATGTAGATATATATATAGGATCTCTGAGATAAACAACCGAAGAAATAGTTGTTTACATAAACAACTTATTCATATGATTTTGATATAATTAAGATCTATATATATATATATATATATATATATAAAACAACCGGCTTTTAATAAATATACATATATATGACCTCATCTCATCTTATACTACAATGACTAGGCCTTGGTTTGCACCATATATATGTGTGTGTGTGTGTGTGTGTGATTTGCAGTATATATATGTATATATAATTGAACTGCACTATGTATATATATAATATTTTGTTGCTAATTCTTATAAAATAGCATCCTCCTTTGTTTTCAGCTTTGCCACCAGGCGAATGGGGTTTTTTCTAAGGAAAAAGCCAAGCACATTAACTCCTTAAAATCTATAGTTAGAAAGGTGGGAGACATAGGGTTTCTTTTTCTTTTTAAGAATGTTTAAAGAGGTACGATTTTTAAGGAGGAAATCGTGCTAATTATTCCTGTAGCAAGGGGAAAATCCTAGGGTATGTCAGTGATTTGGGAAATAGCACCAACGGTTACCTCTTGGACAGTACGGATGAAGGCATGAGCGCTGGGTAGCAAAGGTTAAAAATCACTAGGATCTTCTGGTAGGGGGGAACCATTTTTTAGTGAGAGTCAAAACTAATGCCCTAGGTACAAGTTTCGAGGATGATGCACTTCAGAAAAGGAATTGGGTCTGTACTACTGTGATCTAAAAGTTGTGCTCCTCGATCCGCATCTGATCGGCTCGTCATGTCTCCATCTTCTGGTGTAATATTTGGAGAGCACTCCAGGGCTTAGGCGCATGTTTGTGGTCGTGTTTTTTATATCCCGGTGAAGAATTCAGGAGCATTTTCTCTTTGATAGTTGCAGCAATTCTGGTACGAATATTCATCAAATCTCCTAACTAAGAAGCCATGGCGGACGGGTATGCATGTTTTCATGTTTTCTATCTTATTTTGGGCAATTCCCATGGAAATGAAAATGAAAAATTTATGAGTAGGAAGAAACTTAGTTTCTGAGGTTGCTGTAGTGGTCAATTTTGGGTTTGCCAACCGATGATCATAGGTCACGAGTAGAATCCCCTGGTTTCATCATTCTGCAAAATCATAGTAAATATAACCGATGCTTATTTTACTCCCGAAATGAAGACTAACGGTATGTATGTGCCCTTTAAATAAAACCCAAACCTTTGTTGTTCCTTTAGAGGGAATTTCGTAAGAGCTTTAGCGGTGTCTACTGCTTGACTGATTTAAATTTCTGTGTATAATAAATTTGTCAGGTGGCACTAAATTAAAAACTTAATTGTTATAAGTTTTAATACTTAATCGATTACAGAATTTTACTATGTCCATGAAAGAGGATTGTGATCTTGGTGGAGGCTGTGGGTTATTGATCAGCTCATTTATATTTTCTTAGAATTTCTCCATTTTAACAAACCAAATGAACTGGAAAAATAATTCCTTCATAGTCTTTCAAGTAGGATCTCGAAAAATAGGTGGACATTAAGAATGCCGGTGGTTTCACAACACCTGTGTAGACCATTTTTCCCAATCTAGATTAAATATTTAATGGCTTATGTTCGATCTGATCTATATCTTGAATACTGTTGATCCGAACTTACCAATACCTCACGGTCTGCATGTCTAGGATTAGAGTTGAGGAGTCGCAGAAGCTCCAGAACTACAAAAGGTCTTGTAACCACATCGAATTAATAAAATCCATTTAATGTGGTTTTGTATCCTCGGCCAGATCATAGGTATATTTCTTGTTGTGCATTCAAGGCCGTTGCTTGGGGTTCTTGAGCTTATGGATAGCATATGAATTTTTTTCCCCTGAAAATAGTCAAAACCAAAATACAATATTATATATCATATGGGCTACGAGAAAAAGAAAGCAGAGCATTGTTGCTTTTATTAAATTAGGATTTTTATCTTGCGGTATAAACAATCCATAAGACAGGGGGTTTTCCCTCTATGTGTGGGAAATCACCGTGTGATTGAGTGAGAAACTGATCCATGAGTTATTCGGACTAAACAAAGATATATATATACCATTTTGATATGTTTTAAAGACCAGAACTTCGACATGTATTATATATGTGATTTAATATATATATATATATATTTGTATAATCAACTCAACTCGCCCTTATAAGAGATTGAAACATGAAATGGGTTGGTTATACTTTTATATCTACACAGCTTACATGGATAGATGTAAGTATGCTATGAACTACTAATGAACATTTAAACATAAGTATAATATGAATTGAAACATACCTGTGAAATATTTATATTCATAGTACATATAATTACCCCCAACTAGTACTTTAATGGTATGATGAATTGTTTTTAAGTTAACTGGTGTGTAGGTATTGCACTTGGGTTGAGTGTAGACCTTTCACTATGATGCCAAGAGTGGCATGTATACCATTACATAGTACTTATATGGTTATAGTGTATAGGGGGTTCAAAGTATGTTAATGGCAATAAAAATATGGATTAAGTACAAGGGAGGTTCTAGTATTAAGAGAAAACTTGGTTAAAAACATCATTAATTTATTTTGGTTGACCCATCATGTTTACAAGAATTAATTAACTAAGTTTATTAGGAATGGATTAGAGATACTCTCCACTGTAGATTATGCTAGATTGACAGAAAGAAAATATAGCAACATTGAAGTTGCGGATTTGTAACTTTTTTTAATGAAATAATAGTCACGGGATGTGACTCTCTTTGGTGGACGTACCCCAAGGATTGGGTGAACCACATATATTGCCGTCTTTGGTGTTTTGTGTCTAAATGTTGCAGTTCCTTGTATTTTTTTGTGTGCTTATCTTTTTGCTTCACAACATTTTAATGGATTAAATATCTTAGAAGTGATAAATCGAGAAATATTATTGTTATCATAATGACTTCTTGTTTACACACTAGTATTGTTTAAATGGCACTAAGATAGCAAAATACTTGTGGACTACACTTCTTGTGGTTATGAATAATATCTTGGGGGATTTACATTAAAGACAATTATCATCAACGGGATTATAATGTTTTACAATTGAAAGTTATAAGATATGCTATTGATATGAATGAAAGTGCATCTCACGTGATTCATTACTTAGAAAATAAACAATGAATAGTTCATCGAATCGATCTTTTTGCTTAATAGAATGATAGCCCAATAACTAGGTATCTTGATGATGGATACAGGGTGGCTAAATATTTACCTAAATAAATAATTAATCCCTTAAGAGAGATCCATATTGTTGGTCGAAGGTTAATGTAGATGAAAGTGTGGTGAAAAGAACATTGGAGTATGTTATCAAATGAATAAATAGGAATCAATCGGAATCCTAATAAATTGGATGTAAATTTGCATGAGGAGGATGGTTGTAAATTGTCGAATGATTATTACAATGCGTGTAGTTTTGTAATTATCGAATTTCATTGGACATGCTTCATTGGAATGCCATGTAAAATATGACACTAACATGATTGACGCCTTTTGAAGTTTTAGTGCAACGTAAACCTCTACCCCTTTTCCACACCTAATGGCATTGAGGTATAAGGGGTATGTTACAGTTCAGATCCAAGATATTCATTCGATAGGGAGCCTTCGAGTTAGGTACCACCCCTGGTACTAATTCGATTGTAAAATACATATCTCGCTTGGGAGGTAATCCTAGAATTTCTTCCGGAAATACATCCACAAAATATTGAAGGATCGGAATTTCCTCAAATCTTGGTTTATCTTATTTACCGATTTGTTCATTTTTTATTATGTGTACAACGAAGACTTTACAGACCTTCCTTACATCCTTTTTCATCTGCAACGATGAGATTTGTCTAACATATATTTTCCTGGGTATTCCTATGACAGTAATTCTTTCTCCTTCATTATTTAAACAAGTAAAACTTTTCTAAAAATAGTTTAAAATCACTTGGTGTTTTTCCATCCAATCCATTCCCATTAGGACATCATAAGATCCTAAAGGTAATAAATTAGCTTGACGTGATTTTCAAACCGAATCATAATAAAATTACAACTTTAAACATTATTTACCATCTTTCTTTTAGTTCCCATGGCTAACTGGACTAGCCAGGATTTTTCAAACTTTTTTAAGGATAAGTTGCACTTTTCCACTATGCGAGGAGATATAAACTTAATCTAGCACTGGGATCATTTAAGATGGAAACAGAAAAATTTTGTATCATACCTTGCACTTCCACCATGGAAGTATGGTGATCCACCTGTCAGTTCTCCATAGCTACATTTATCCTCTGCATCTCGTTTGCCACATATCCAACTGTTTCCTATTCCTTGATAGGTGTATGTTGCTGATGTTCCCCTTCCGGTTCGAACAGTACTTGGCGTAATGCGGTTCTTGAAATTCTCACCATTTGAAATGTTCCCTTTGTTTTGTATTTTTAACAAAATTGTTAGACATATCCCTGCCTTTTGTTGCTGCAATATTCTGAGATACTTTATTCTGAAAATCAGTTTTTTGATAGTTATCCTTGGAGGAGTTCTGATATTTACTCCTAAAACTCTTATTTAACTTAAATCATCTTCTTCTCTGGTCAAAATGACTTGTCCTTTTAGTCTTCTAGTTAGGTAAACTTTCCCTTTTCTTACTCTATTCATAACAGAAATTAGCCTTTCTCATAGCTTCCTCCAAATTTTTTGGATTATCAAACTCAATCCTATCTTTGAAGCTAGCAGGTAGAAAAATTAAAAACCGTTGGATTTTAGGCTTTTCATCTATTATGTAAGGTACATATATTAACAGACTTAGAAATTTTATTCTCAACTCTTTCATGGACATGGAACCTAGTTTTAATTCATACAACTCCTTAGCTCTTTCTTCGTAGTATTGTTCAAATAGAAACTTTATTTTAAAATACTTCTTAAAAACTCTACAAGTTAAGTATTTCTCTTTCATATTTTTTACCCTTTTTATATCTTGCCACTAGATGTCAGCTTTCCCATTCAAATTGTAAATAGCCATCTTGGCCTTTAGTCTGCCATAATAGTTGTAAATATGGAAATATTTCTTCATTCCTGACAGCCAAGCTTCTACTTCTTCACCTTTCTCTACCTCCCCATTAAGCATGGGAGGCTTTTTTTTTTTAATTCCCCATAAACTTCTTCGTAGGGATTATACTTCCTTCTCCTATGTTTACGGTCACTTTCAATACTCTCACTTATGTACTTATACTTTTTTCTTCCATGACCTTGTTTTAACCTCTAAAGAAGATTCACTATCAGAATATTTTTCTTTATTTCCTTTATGTTTGTAAGACATTGTTTCTAAATCAGTTTCATAAATATTTTGCTTATCTTTTCCTCTATTATGCATATTGTCTAGTAGCATTTGATTCATCTCCATAATTATTTCATTGTCTATTTTTACAGTTTGTAGTTCCTCTTTTAACTCTTTGACTATCTGTATTAACTCTGGATTGTTAATATCTACATAAAAGTTGCCACGATTGTTATGTTGAGAATGATTTTCTGCAAATTCTTTAGCACCTTCCATTTTTTTGGAAAATAGATTTTATAATTCTCGATAGAAATAAATGCAAATAAAATTAGTATATTTGTTTTCTTACTTATATGCAAGTGAGCCAATCAGGCCTAGTGTTTGGAAACTCGCTCTAATACCACATGTGACATCCCTCAAATTTCATAAATAAATAAATAAATAAAATTATTTACTGCAATTAACCTGGATGTTATAATTTATAATCCCTTTAATTAGTTGTAAGAGTCATATAGTTAAGATATTATGAGCTTTGTTTACTTTGTGAACTGTTGTCATGACTAACATTATGACATGACAAAACTGAATTAAGGGATAATGGTTGAACTTGATAGTTTGTCGTTGTCATTTGTTTGATTCTATTCTAGAAATGCACAAGGGATGGGTCATGGTCTTACTTAGTCATCATGACTAATACATGAACCTCTGTTTTACATATGTATAGGCAATGGGGTACCTCATCACTACAGTTGAAGGTCAAACTCTATGCTAAGATTCCATACGGAGAAATGACACACAAAACTAAGTTTTGGACAAGGATCTATTCCTAAACCATTTTTCAATGTTCAAAATCCATAATACATGTATAGTAACTATTTTATCATAATAAAAATTTAATCCTAAGTATACTAATAGCCAAACTTTATCATTGCATATTAAAATACAATACAAGCAATACATTGTAACATAAACTATGATATTACACTATTCCCCATTGTGGTAGGTTATGCCAAAGAAATTGGGATTGAATTTGATGCGATGGATTGTTAGTAAGTATTAACTTCGATATTGACTTTATACTAAGTAAGGACATGATGAAGATTTGGTTTTAAGGTAGACCATGTATTGTTGATATGGCCTCTAGCTCTTAGAAAAAAGGGTGATGTGAAACCCTAGGGGTTTTCAATGCACCTTGAAGAATGAGCCAATAAATTCAATGGGGTTTTGGTAAAGTATTCGTTGTTCTTTCCATTTTTTTCTTCAGATCCTAAGTGCTATACTCTACAGTACTTTCCCAGTGAACAATGATGATGGAGCCATCATTCTTGGACCTCGACACCTTAACACTTCGTTCCATAAAGCTTTGACCATTAATGGAGTTCTTTCAGTTTACAGAGTCGTCAACACTAAAAGTGTAAACTTTTGTGTGCTTCTAAAAAAAAATTCTTTTTCTTTTCGCTTCTTACTAAACGTTTCCACCACTATCAATCCAATTTGCTAACTCTTGAACTGTAATTAAAAGTTGCAGGTGATTTACAGGTCGGTTCCTCTGCAAGGAAGTTCTTGGTTTGACAACTAGCCAAGAGAGTCTTCTAGTTGGTAAGACTCATGTCTAAACCCTATGTGTCTCTCACGATTCAAAATTGGTCTTGCACTATGTAAACATTTGGTTTTCATCTTTGCACAGCCCGTTGTTGTGAAAGTGATATAGCTACTTCCGTATAAATGTATATTTATTGTAATGGTATTTGCAATACTTGTGGAGTATTTTAAATGACTATGCCACTTTGTATATTTTTTGTTGGTTTTAAAACTTGTTAATACTGTAAGTACTTGTGAGGTTTTGGATATTGAAAACTTGGTTTGTTTAAGTGACTGTGGGATTTCAGAATGTAAATAAATGGTTATCTGTGGAGTCTTGCGACTATGCCACTTTCTTTTGGAAGATATGATAATTATAAATACTTCTATAATGTTTCCTACCAGTTGTATCTATGTGCAACCTTTAGTTTTGTTGACCCATGTGGGCTTCATAACTTAGTTGGTTTTACATCACTATGGTCGTGAGCCTTACTATGTCGATTTTATTTTTGGGTGTAGAAAGCCACTCTAAAACACAATTTTGTTATTTTAATGGGTAATCAAACTAGTAGCGTTGGGGTTCATTCCCCAGACCGTTCATTGTGTGATATCAATAAGTTTTATTTCATATAAAAGAGAACTTGGTTTTGATCTCTGCTATTAAGAAAATATTGTAAATTTCATTAGTAATGTATGAACCCATGAGGGCTTTACATATTTCTTTTATTTTGTTTCAATACTCAAACTGCATTATTGATTTAAGATCGTAACATCTTTACTTCGAAGTAATGTTTTGGGATATAATCCATTGTTGCATTTCCTTACTGTTGTTGATAAAATAATTGATAGGTTATGGGTCAAATCCCATGAGGGTTTATGTGTACACTTCTTGTTGTATTTAATATAATGTATGCTACTTACATTTCGTTTATTGAGTCCTTCAATTGGTTTACCAATATTATTTCCAGAACTCACGGTGAAGCCGTAATGTAGTAACAGAAGAGCTTTAGTTTAAAAGAATCTCTAGTTATTTTACTATTTAAAGTTATAAATAAGGTTTTATTAATTAAAATAATGGTTACTCGGTCATTATCCTTCTATTGACAATTACTAGTATTTTGAAACACTTAAAAGGAGAAATAGGATTTAGTTGTAAGGCCCCTATTGATGCTCTTCCAATTTATAAACGACATAAGGGAGCCATGATGGCCAGTAGACTATGTAAATGAGTTCAGTTAATACAAAAGATCCTATGGTCTCATATATTTGTTTAAAGACTGTGAAGCCTTTTAATTTCAGTATTTAACTTTGCTTATATAATTTTAAAAGGCCACGAGACTGTATGTAACTTCCATTATTGTTGAAAAGAATTTATACTCTCTTAGATAACCATATTATTTCAAAATGAAATAAGCCCTAAGGTTGGCTGCAACTTTCTTTTGCAAGAGAAAATACTGCAAAAACAACACCAGCCTGACCTGAAGCCTATAACCCGTGCTACGGTCTGACGATAATCTTGACTTGGTGTTAATAACAATTTTAATTGTTAAGAAAGTTGGGATTAAGATTCCCTCGTATGAACTAGCTTAGTTATTTCTATTCTAGATTAATTCTAGAGTTTGTTTTTAAGAGACAAAACACTTATCCTAGAAATATTATTGTAAACAAAACATTAAGGAGGAACTTGGATCTATACACTTGTGTTTTTATTCAGCTTGAAGTTCATGTGTTTGAAAATTGTAAATAATTTAATGTGTGCATAAAATAAAAGACTCTATATTTATTTTATTTTCCTATTTACTGGTTTAAATCCTTGGTGTATTCAGAATAACCTCTATTTAGTTACTACCTAACATATGAAAGATCATCCTTATTCCTATTTTTGTGCCTATACGTATTCTGTTATTGAAGGTTCTATTTTACTAACTGTAATTGTTTGTAATATTTTTATCTTTTGGATTAAGAGCTATAACTGAACTAACTACCAAGTCTTGTAATTATTAGTGGATTGTAAACAATATATATATAACACTTTTATTATGTGTAATAACAAAGATACACAATGATTCAATCATTCTGGTACTACTATTCAAACATAATTTCATATCTTCTTGTACTAGAGTACGTCACTTCGGTGAGAGAAAAAATACAGGAGATACTTTAACTTCATTTTTCTATCAATCAATTTTTTTGCAAATACTTAATCAAATAATAATTGGCTAAATATCAATTAACTATAACCCCATTTGATTATAATTACATCTTACTTAAACATAACTAATACAATAAGATAATACAGACATAGAGTTGGAACCTAGATGTGTTGTAGAAAAGGGACTAACACCCAAGGGAGATTGTTCCACCCAACATTATCCTAAAGTAGCTAAAGTTACTTGCTTAGGACCCTTGAGCCTATTCATTAAACCACTAGGATGAAGATGTCTGCCAAACAACAGAATTATGCAACAAAAACACTTAGTAGCAGACTTAACTTAGCAAATCACTTTATCTATCCCCTCATCAAATTCCTTGTGTGTCTAACTTTTCAGTTTGAAGCAATCACAAGTTTCATTCTCTTAGAAATCAGAATGAGTAGTGAGCCTCCTGCTCAATTTGATGGTTTATATAATATTTCCTAGGTATTTGGGTTAGTTTTGGAATTAAATGAGCCACCAGCTCAGTTCCCCCTCTCAAGGAACATGACCATTTTTTTAGGGACTATGCACCTGCAACATCTAGAAAGTGAATGTTAGTGCTGCCACTTGTCAACCATCCTTCTATAGCTATTCCTTCCTCCTTATGGGTCAGTGAAAACTCATTTAACAATCTCCCCTGGATAGGTGTCTCCTTTTATTGAATATTAAAATAAATAATTCTTGAATTACATTCATCCTTGACACACTTGGTTAGAAACTTTACAATAAAAATTAAAATAATATTTTTACTAAAATAAATAATAAATATTTATTTGTCAGTTCTTGGTATGTTACAAACACCCCCTCATAAGCTCAACATCATCGTCAATGTTGCTTAATTTATCCTAGGTCTTCTTCAAACAAAGCTGGATATGTCACCCGCATATCGCTCTCTAATTCACAGGTTGCTTCATATGGACTGAAGTGTTTCTACTGCACCTTTACCTGTCCAATGGTGCGATTCCGGAGAAAAATTTCCCTCCTATCAAGAATACAATCTGGTTCCACCAGAAATATCCTTCTCGTTCTACCTAAATCGTATTCCAGTTAATCACATGACTAGCATCATGTATATACTTTTTCAAAATATAAACATGAAAGACGTTATGTATTTCCAGATTAGGTGGTGTTAGTAGGCAACAAATCTTCTCAATTTTATTTCTATATTGCAATAAAATTGATAAGATATTTTCTTTAATATATTTTAAAAAAACAAAATTATTAAACTGTTCCTTCAGAATCTTTAATTCTGAAGGTACTCTCAATGAAGGAAGAGTTACTGGTCAAGATGGTAGTTTAGGAAACATTTTGAATTAAGCTAGTTATTTCATTTTTGCAGGTGTTAAATACATTCCCATTATTCCATAATGATATATTATCAATATAAATGGATTGTTGCTTTACATTATTTAGTTAGAGAGAATTGGCTTAAATGATTTATAACCCTTGTATTTATTAAAATTTCTTTTAAATATCTTTTAAATATTTGGCTTCAAGTATTTGACATAGTTTTATTTATCAAACATTAATGTTCAAACATATATGTTAAGGTTGGATAATTTTGTTATATCATAACCTTTATATGACTGTTGAACATTTTTATCATTACAAACTCCTACAACTTATGTCTTATATAATGTGTAAATAAATAATATTTTCCTTATATATACTTATAATAGGTAGATCTTGCCTTTATTTTTATTTCAAACTTTGATTAAAATCCTTGATATTATACTTTCAATGATAAATTGAAATTGATTTTGATATAAAGGGTTAGCTTGGCATGACATTTTCTAATCAACATTTATATGGATTATGTACTCCTTGTGTTAATTCTAATGATCGTCAAATTGATTTTCCAAGTTAATATTATTGATGGACCTGTATTGGAAATATTTGCTTGATGTCATTATTGATGATTTCGTTGATGCGCCAAAATAATTTTTGAGAATGTGGTTTCCTATTGCTTAGGATGATGTTACATCTACCCTCCAAGTATTAGACTTATCGTATCAAATATTAAGAGCTCGAAGGGAATGACTATGACACGAATCTACACATCCTCACACCTATTAATTGTTACACCATGAATTGATAGAACTTCAATCCATAAAATGTTATATTTTTATCATTCAAGCTAGCATTATGATCTTAGGATCTTTAACTGAGTGAATAACATGCATAGCAATAAAACACAATAGACAAGTGACAGAAAGAATTTTCCTCAGGGAAACCATAAAGGAGAAAACCCCACAACTTCCTCAGAGATAGAATGAGCACCAAAAGTAAAACCTGAAAACATAAAGATGATCTCCTGATAGCAGTAGTCTCTCTCTTGTCCCAACAACTTCTCCTCTCACTCATGTGCCCCAATGAGTGAACGTGTGTGTGATAAATAGAGAGGCTCACTCTCTATTTATATTCTTTCATTCACTTGAAACCCACTCCAAGATGTCAGCCTCGCTTAACAATTACTTACTAGAGCCGGCATCTCTAGGAGTGCCTACTAACCCTAGTGCCCCACAACTTGTGGGGACTTTGCTTCATCTGACCAAGAAGGAGGTTTATCCTTAACACAACTGTGGGGACTATTGATCGGACTTACAATGACTCAAACCCTACTAGGGCTGACCTCTCTAGGAGATTCTAATAACCCTAGTGCCCCGGAACTGTGGGGACTTTAACCCTTAGACAATAGGAGGGTTACCCACAATGACTTTACATGACTTATTTACATTATAGATCCTCCCTATAGGAACATCGGGGCATGACATGACACAAGTGCATCCCAGAATAATCATCGGGTTACAATACATAAGAAATATAAGCGAATACATTCTTAAGTTACAATTACATCAACACTCCCTCTTAACTAGGAAGGTATTCTCTTGACACAATTTTCATCACTGGTCTTCTTCTCTGGATCATCTCATCATATACATATTTAAGTCATATTCATCTTCAATTCATCTCCATATTCATCTTTGGATCGGGATCATCACTCGATCTGGATCATCATCACTTGATCTAGATCATCACTGGACATCATCACTGGATCTAGATAATCACTCGATTTGGATCACCACTAGATTTCATCACTCAATCCGGATCATCACTACCGGATCTTCATTACTGGATCATTACGGGTGCTATCTCATGATTCTTCTTGTGACAAGAAGTTCTACAGATCCATCCCTTTTTCAAGTTGGTTGCAGGCCTAGCCTCCATGTAGGTCTTCTTCAGTGCTTATATCTGAATCAACAGAACCCTCCAAGTTAATCTTTTGACTTGGCTCATACTTGAGCCCACAATCAAGTGTACCTTTCAGGTACTTCACTGCATGCTTTGCAACCATCAGGTGAATAGCAAAGCAAATATCTGGTCTCGTGTTCGTTAGGTACATCAAGGAGCCAATCATCTGATGATACATCGTAGCATCAACCATCTTTAATGAAGCATCACTCAATAGCCTCATGTTCGATGCCATAGGTGTGGTCATGGCCTTACATTCCATCATCATGAACCTCTTTAGGATCTCTACTACATACCTCCCTTGTCCAAGGAATATTCCATCTGCATTCTGCCACACTTCCATGCCTAGAAAATAGTGCATCGACACATAACAAGAGCATCACTGATCTTCTACCTTAAAACTTGAAGCAAAGGTTGGAATCCACTTTACTCTCAATAAATCCTAGAGTCATTAGTAATATATCCATCCTGTTGTACCATGTCAAACCTCAATATATTCTGTAATCACTCCCTCTGAAGCGGAGCATCATACTCCCTCTATCTTCCGTACTCTATGCATTGAAACATTATGTACCGGAGTGACAAGTAGCCTCCTATGCTACTAATATTCTATGTATCCATCTAGTGTATATAATTTCATATTCAACCTTGTAGCAAAGGTTAAGATCTTCATCAAGCTCATCATGTATGTGTTTCAACTCCCACTGGCTACAAATGTCTCTTCCTAGTCTATGCCTTCTTTTCATGAGAAGCCTCATGCTACGAATCTTTCCTTCTATCCCACGATGTTTCCATCTACTACATGATGGAACTATGAACTTTCCTTCATGTATCAAAACTGCATTCTAGACATCATTCTTCTTGAACTGGTCTTCCCTTTCTTCTTGAAAGGTTCTGCATCAATGATGTTGTTACTTGTTCTTTGGAACAAGTCTCATTCTTATTTTCTTGTAGGAAATTATGTATGCGATCTTTCCTACAATTCAAATGCATTTGTATGGTTAGAAAAATTTCATAAGGAATATTAATATTGGTAAGTTCTTATTCATAAATATATGATCATGCAACTATTTTAGCCAATACAACATTCATCCATATCTCACGGAAACTTTTCTATATGCCTTCCATCTCCACCAGGAAAAAATTGAGATTATGCACTAATCCAATATGTCAGCAAAGAGGTTTCATTATAGATAAGTAGCAATGGAGAGTTGTATAGCACCATGACATACTTACCCATCACATGCATATTAGTAGTATACTACCATTAATGCAAGCATTCTACCATGCATAATACATCAACTGAATATAAACAAATGCATAACAAAACAATATCATGAAATGACAATTGAATACTTATCTTTATTTGTTTCATGGGTAGACTCCTTATTGAGCCTTTAGCTTCATCGTCTTCTTCATTCATCATTTCTTATCCAAATGCTAAGATGGATAAGAGTTTCTTCAAGATTTGATTCCTTCGTATTCCTCATCACTTGAGGGATCTCCTTTGGATGGTGAGATCTTGATCTTCAGTTGCTCTCATCTTCTCTTCTCTTCTTATGAGTCGAGGTTCTTCTTCTTCCTATATTTTGCTGACAGTAATCTCTTCCTTCTGGCACACATTCCTCGAATGAATGAATCCCATGATCTTGGGAGACCATTCAAGGTGGCTATCACCACTTCTGCATTCTCCACTTCTTCTTCTACTACTACAAGTTGTTCTTTGATTTGAGAGATGACTGTATGGTCTTTGCATTCTGGATCTTCACATTCTTCAACTAGTTTCTTAAGGTCATATTTCGATTTATGTTCTTCCCTTGAAATAGCTTGGTCAAGGAATCAAACATCTATTTTGGTGTATTTAGGGAAGACACTTGTGGTACAAGTTGATCCGTGACTGAATCAACAATGATCTTCTTGGCGTTGACCAAGTTCTTCTTGTGTAAGGATTTTAGCCTCATCTCCCTCGGGAACCTCTCTACTCATGTAGGTGTCCAATTCATTTTCTTCAAAGAGATCAAATACTTCCATGCTTGGAAGTTGTCAACTTCACCAAGCTTATGATCAAGCTGATGTGATAGATCACTTTGAAATGAGAACCTCAAATGCAAATAGCAAAAGATTAGATCTTACCGATTTGAGGTGTCCGTCTTGGTTTCGGAGCTGGCTGATCTAGGGTTTGTCAAAGAAATCCTAATTTTAAAAACTTGGAATATTTGATGTCTGATTGGATAGAAATATAGATCTCTTCAAGTTTAGCTATCCAATCTACTCCTTTTCTGAAAATAGTGGAGGGAAGCTCCTGGAACAGGAAGCCCTAGTTTTCTAATTTCTTCTGCATAAATTCATGTTACTGTTTCTATGGTATCTCTGACATTACTATTCCTCTGTGTCTAAAAATTCACACTGAGCTAGACTCACATGTCCCTGTTCCAACACCATAGGTTTCATCAGAATTGGTTTCACCAATTGGTACTTATGATCATTTTCCCAAGGTGACCTATTACAGGACTGTTTAGAACAGCGAAGTTGTACAGACTGCCACATGTCACTATTTCATCGTTTGGGTTTGAAACTTGGACCATAGAAATTAAAATCTGTGCCCTTTATGGAACATATTCAAGAATTTCATTGGGACTTTTGTATCCCAATATATAGCAATTCTCCCTAGGTGTCTTGTTTAGGCATGAATTCTAGAAGAGGATGGAACCCTAACTTGGAGGGATCATATATCCCAGAATATAGTGAATCTGGAGCTGAATTTTGGACACAGTATAAATCAAGATTTTAGATGCAGAATCTACAATTTTCAGCTCCTGATCCTTTGTAAATCCCTATATTTAGTGAATGTACCAAAATTTATTAGGTTTAGTATTTAGGTTTTTTCCAGCTTGGGGTCAAACTAGGGTTTGACTTTTCCGGAGTTATACCCAACCAGAAATATTGAGCCAGGTCTCTAAAATTAGATTTTGATATGCATATAAATCCTATGCTGGGATCACTCAAAAATTCCTCTTGTGTAAGAAGCCATAATTTCCCGCACCGAAAACTAAAAATGCTCGGAATTGAATTCTGCTTCGACAGAAAGATGTGCCCTTCACTGGAGAGTCAGCCTAGCATACTTTTGCTGATGGATTGTGGAGAGAGACCCAAAAATTAATAATCCCCAGCTTCTACAGCTGCATAATGTCTTCTTCTCAGGTTAGCTCTGATTCCATGTTATATTTTTATCATTCAAGCTATCATTATGATCTTAGGATCTTTAACTGAGTGAATAACATGCACAGCAATAAAACACAAGAGACAAGAGACACAAAGAATATTCCTTGGGGAAACCATAAAAAATAAAACCCCGCAACTTCCTCAGAGATAGAATGAGCACCAAAAGTAAAACCTGAAAACATAAAGATGATCTCCCGACAGCAATAGTCTCTCTCTTATCCCAGCAACTTCTCCTCTCACTCATGCACCCCAATGAGTGAATGTGTGTGTGATAAATAGAGAGGCTCACTCTCTATTTATATTCTTTCGTACACTTGAAACCCACTCCAACATGTTGGCCTCACTTAACAATTACTTACTATATCTGACATCTCTAGGAGTGTCTAATAACCCTAGTGCCCCATAACTTGTGGGGACTTTTCCCACTCCAACTAACAAGGAGGTTTATCCTTAACACAACGGTGGGGACTATTGCCCCAACTTACAATGACTCAAACCCTACTAGGGTCGACCTCTCTAGGAGAGTCTAATAACCCTAGTGCCCTGAAATTGCGGGGACTTTAACCCTTAGACAATAGGAGGGTTACCCACAATGACTTGACATGACATGTTTACATTATAGATCCTCCCGATAGGAACATTGGGGCATGACATGACACAAGTACATCCTGGAATAAACATTGGGTTACAATACATAAGAAATATAAGTGAATACATTCTGAAGTTACAATTACATCAACATAAAATTATGATTTATCAATGGTGATTTCTTTCGATATTTGGTCATCATCCTAGCATTGGGATTAAACACGAAGTATCATAATTGGACACATGTAGGGTAGTGTATTAATTTGTCATTTCAGATTGATTCTCACAAATATTTGAAAATCAAACACGTACAAGGTTATCATTTTATTTCTTAATTTTTATGATTTTAACCTTGATATCATTTCGTTGGGAAAACAAATCTTGAAATCAGGTAATGGTTGCAGAGAAGCATTGCATAATTATTTGGTTATCTTGGTGGTCGTGTTTTTTGAAGTAACAGGATTTCAGAATTAGTTTCCATTACATGGATTCCAATACCATCTGTATTCACGCATCCCTTCATCCCGAACCCTAATCAAAATCTTTTCAAAGTGGAAATGGCACCTCTTAATTTCTTTGAGATTTCAGGCCCTGAGTTGGTTGAATCTAACCTAGAAGCAGCTACGTTGTTTGAGAAAATAGGCTAGGGTTCATTTTGCGAAGGTTTTAGTGGTCATCATGTAGAAATAACCAGACAATTCGCTATGTTGTTGAAGGATGATGTAGCTCAAGTTGGGGATTTTCGGCTGATTCTGAATGAGGATATGATTGCTAAAGATGCTAAGCTTCCCCAAATTGGTGAGCATTGGTTCAAGGGTCTGAAAGTAAATAAGAAAAGTGTGAAATGTTTCTCTTGCCATTACCAAAGGATTTGGATGTTGGAAGAGGCATTTCTGTTAAATTTATGAAACCACAATGGAGAGCCTATTTTGAGATTTTAATCAGGCATGTTACTTGCGATGGCTGCTACTCTCATATACATTTTTATCATTTACAGTTTTTGATGGCCTTGAAAGGTAGAAAAATCAACTTGCCTTTGTTTCTGCTTCAGAGTCTTAGGAAAATGGCACATACTGTACAGACCATTATTGGATATATAGAACAAAGTTTATTTAATCGTGGTCTTCTTAAGATCCTATTTCAGTACCAGTTAAATCACCTGGGTAGATATTGGGATTAATTTTTGAATGCAAATTAATTTTTATTAACCTAGTATTGGCCTACTCTACATCCTTAAACTCGTAGAAAACGTAAATGTTTTCCTCAAGCTAAAGCGAATTCCAAGTCAAAAGATGTTGAAACATCTGAATTGAGAGTGCCTATAGAGGATAATCTAAGGCATAAAGTTACAATATAATCCCTTCCTTTAAATCTTGAAACCCCTGTAGTCTTGGCTTTATATGAGGATCCTCATACTGTATCTTCGAATGCAAGGGAAAAATTGAAAATGTTAGACAAAGGAAAGGTGGAATTTAATGGTAAATCAAATTTATCAGAATTCCCCATTACAGGGTTAGGTTTTCGTAGAATTACCAGAAGCATGAAATCTTCCACTTCAAAAGCATCTGTTCATTCCCAAGATTTTCCATTTATCGAAATTCTAAGTGAAGAAGGGGATTATGGTTCAGTAGAGGTATCGTCACAGGAGTGTGAAGAAAAAATGGATGATCCTGTTGTATCTCTGAATAATGATCGTAATGAAAATCAATCGTCAGTTCTGCCAAATGATACAGAAATCGTAATAGGATCTGCATTGGATAATAATTCGTCATCAGAGTAGACGCTGAGAAGTACCATGAAAACTATAAAATTAAGACAACAAATTGAGAAATTAAAAGGGAAATTGAAAAGATTTGAATCGAATTCCATTGTATTGAAGGATGAAGTACAAAACTTGAGAAGTGAGTTATTAACCTGGATTAAGTGATGGCAGGATTTCAAAGTGAAGAAGGATAGGTTGAAAAATTTGAAAGATCTTGGATTATTGCTAACAGGAAGTTTTTGAAACATGAAGAGCAACATAAAATTGAAAACATCAAGTTAAAGGCTAAATTGTTTGAGGCTCGTCAAGTGATCAAACTCAGAAGTGTACCTTGAAAATTGTTATTTTTGTTGAACTTTTTTTAGATAACAGAACATGTAATTAGCATGCCCATAGAATCATAGATTCTATGGCATTGCACATCATTTAATTTAATTTGTTACTTCAGTTTTGATATTTATTATAAAACTCATGCATGGTTAATCGATTTTTGCAGGTGTCATATGGATCCTCAATTTTGATTGTGTTCTTTTCTTTTATTTTGCCAGCAAATGATGAAGTCATTTCAAGATCGAATGATCTGGCTGCTAGATGTCAAATAACAATTTCTATATGGACAAGTCACCATTTGAAGATGAGAAATCAGTTATTAATTTGACGATTCATATGCTAGGTGCACTATTGAAGAGGATGATAATTAATGTCCTAGATCCTAGATGTTCGATCATTTAAGCTCGATAGTTTATTATTAGTTTTAGTTGCATAGAACAGGGAAAGGCAATTATTTATCCTTCTTATAAAACTCTGAAAGACTGATTATGGGGGGGTCGATGAGAGTACATGAGAAAAGACTTGTTAAAATTATAAACACTTTCTAGTTTTGATTACTCTGTTGAAGTTTCTCTTTGTGGATGATTATCTCTGGGTTTTCTCAAACTGGTATCATTACTTGTTACAGTTTCTGAAGTTATATATATATATATATATATATATATATATATATATATATATATATTGATATACGTTTTCTCACTTCAAATATTTATGCAATTGTACTTGGTTATGGTTGTGTTGGTTATCTAAAATTTACTCTAGTCACAGAATATTAATGTTTTACAAAGTATTACTGAATCTTTTTATTCAATATTTTTATTGATGATTGTGATTTAGTGATAATACATTTCATGTTTATTTCTGAATAGCATTTATATTTCTACAATTTTTTCCTTAATGAATATAATCTTTTATTTCAACATTTGATGTTGGACATCAGTTATCAATTAACATAATATTACAGAATAAATTAAAATAATTTTCTATTTTAATTTTATGTTCTAGTACAGTTTAAAACAAGGTGATTTTTATGATAAGTAATTCTGATATTTTTATCTTAATTGTTATCATTTATCTCTTTGTTATTATTAATAATTTATTGATAATTAATATAATCTTTTAAAAATCACTCTCAGCTAGCTGAGATAGGGTTAGTAGTTTTAGTTTTAATTCTAGTTGTAATTAAACTTAGTTTATTTAAGTAAGGTTTTAGTAGCTGTTAGATAGTTTTGTAGATCAATAGTTTTGTATTTCAAATAAGTTTAAAACTGAAGATTTAAACAAAACTGAAAACAAGAGACTTTCATTAAGAAAGTACATTAGATTAGCTTAGACTTAGAAATTGATTTAGAACTTAGCTTTTAAATAGTAATTTAATTTAGGACACATTTTGTTGAATTTTTTATATTCCCCTTAAGAGGATAAATTCAGCTGGTAGCAAGAGACCATAACCTGCAAGGTTTTTCTATTCCAAACACACCAGGAGTTGTTCTAAGAAACTTGTGTGGCTTAATATCCATAGTTGGCCCAAGTCACAAAATCAGGCCAACAGGTGGCAAGGCTAACTGATATGCCATTGGCCCCACTTTTTCCAGTATTTTGAACGGTCCACAATACCTGGGTGGTAATTTAGCACAACTCCCTATTTTAAAGGAGCTCTTTTTGGGTTTCACCTTAACAAACACATTCTCACCTACTTGGAATTCCTTCGGAGTTCTTTTAAGGTTAGCATGACTCTTTTTACTGTCTTGAGCAGTTTTCAAGTTGCCTTGTACCTATTTTGTTGATGTATTTGTAACTTCGGAATGTATTCATCTATGTATCTTATGTATTGTAACTTGATGTTTATTCCAGGATGTATCTATTATGTAATTGAGTCATGTTGTCATGCCCTGATATTCCGATCGGGAGAATCAATAATGTAATCAAGTCATGTCAATTCATAGTGGGTAACCCTCCGATTGTGTAAGGGTTAAAGTCCCCGCAGTTTCGGGGCACTAGGGTTATCAGACTCTCCTAGTAGAGGTCGGTCCTAGTAGGGTTTTAGTCATGTCGGGATTAGTATAAATAGAGAGCTGGGGTCTCTATTTAGTACACATCACTCACACACTCAAGTGTAGCGCATAGTTGAGGAAGGAGAAGACACTAGGGATAGACAAGATAAAGATTACTGCTGTCGGGAGTGCATCTTACTATTTTGGGGTTTTACATATTGTGTTGATTCTATCTCTAAGGAAGTTGCGGGATTTTCTCCATTTATGGTTTCCTTGATGAAAAACACCGTGTTCATTGTCTCCTGCGTTTGATTGTTGTACTTGTTATTATCTCAGTAAAGATGCTAACATAATGCTAGCTTAATGTTGAAAAACTAACATGGGATCAGAGCTAACCTAAGAAGAAGACACTATGCAGCTGTGAGAACTAGGGCTTCCTAGTTTGTTGATCTTCCTCCACATATTTTCAGCAAAATTAAGGTGGAATAACTCAACTCCTTGGGGCACATCTTTCTATCGAAGCAGAATCCAATTCTGAGGTTTTTCAGTTTTGGACCTGTCACTGCTGTCGGAAATTAGGGCTTTTCACAGAAGACGAATTTTTTAGTGAGCCTAGGCTTGGATTTATATCCTCCCCAAAATCAAATTTAGGGACAAATTTCAAGTCATTTGGGTGGACAGAACTCCGGAAAAGAAAAACCCTAATTTGCTCATGAACCAACTCTGCAGAATTTCAGCTCAAGTTTCAGATCCAACATCTTGAACCTAGTAAGATCTAAAATATTTTATATTTCCATTTGAGATTATTAGTTAAGATGTCTCATCATACCAAGCTTTATGAAAATCTTGAGGGAGCTGATAACTTCTGAGCCTGGAAGTATAGGGTCTCCCTGGTCTTGGAAGAAAATGAGTTAGACTCCTACATCCATGAGGAGGTTCCAGTTATAGAGGGAGATGAGGCAAAGTCCTTACATAAGAAAAAGATGGTTATGGAAAAGAGGACCATTGCTGATTCTATCAAGGATCACCTTATCCCATAGGTGTCCTCTCTCAAGACACCTAAAGCTATGTTTGATGCCCTAACAAAATTGTTTGAAGGGAAGAACATAAACCGGAAGATGACCCTGAGAAACCAACTGAACAATGTGAAGATTCAGAATGCAGAAACAATCTAGTATTACTTCACAAGAGTTTCTCAGATCAAAGAGAAACTAGAAGCAGTTGATGAAGAAGTGGAAAATGCATAAATTATAATGACTACATTGAATGGCCTTCCTAGGTCATGGGATTCTTTCATCCAAGGAATCTGTGCTAGAAAGAAATTAGTCAAGTTCAGAAAACTATGGGAAGAGTGCTCTCAAGAAGAAGCTCGGATAGCAGCTCGAGAAGAGAATATGGGAAGTGAATACCAAGCTCTCACGGTACACTCCAAGTCTCACTCCAAGTCAAGCAAAAAGAAGACCTCATAATTCCAGAGGTAAGCACTGTCACAAAGATAACACTAGAAGAGATGTATCTAGGATCATATGCTATACTTGTGATGAATCAGGACACTATGCAAGGAATTGTCCTAACAAATAGAAGATAGTAAAGAAGAGAAACAAAAGAAGACATCATGCTCATGCTTCAGAGGATGATGAACCATCGAGGAAGAGATCCAGATATGAAAGTAAAGATTCTTCAAGTGAGGATGAATATGTCCTGATATCGGTTCTCACGGGTAACATTACTCATGGCAGTGATGATTGGCTTATAGACAGTGGGGCTTCCAAACATATGACTGGATTCAAGGAATCCTTTGTGAGACTATCAGAACATGAATCACCTCACAAGGTAAAGCTAGGAGATGACTACCAATATCCAATAAAAGGTATTGGGGAATATTCATATCAGTTAGACTCTGGAAAATCCCTAACAATGAAAGAAGTATTGTTTGTGCCAGGACTCAAGAAGAACCTTCTCTCCATATCAGCATTAGATGCAAAAGGAATGCAGGTAGCATTCATATATGGTCAAGTCATCATGTGGCCAAAAGGAAAGACTATCGATGATGCGGTAGTGATTGGAGAATAAGAAGGAGGATTGTATAAAATGAAGGGCCATCCAGAATAAGTCTTGGTCCATGACACAGTAGAGCCAAGTGAACTTTGGCATAGAAGGCTTGCACATGTGCATTACATAGTACTACCTATTGCAAGCAAAGTTGTCAAAGGTCTTCCAGCAATCCAAGCAAAACATGATGGGGTCTGCAAAGGATGTACGAAAGGGAAGAATACAAAGAAGACATTTCCAAGCAGTGAAAGTAAAGCAAAAGGAATCTTGGAAATCATCCACTCCAATGTATGCAGTCCTATGTCATCAAACTCTCTAAGCAGGTATGCATATTATGTTTCTTTATTGATGACTTTTCTAGGAAGACGTGGGTTTACTTCATGAAGAACAAAGATGAAGTATTCAGTAAGTTCAAATAATTCAAAGCCTTGATCGAGAACCATACTGAAAAGAATATCAAGACCATTCGATCAGATAATGGCAAAGAATTCACTTCAAATGAATTCAAATATCTATGCAAATAATTAGGGATTAAGAGGGATTTGTCCACTCCTTACAATCCACAACAGAATGGTATTGTAGAACGAAAGAACAGAACTATCATGGAAGCTGCAAAAGTAATGCTTCATGACCAAGACCTTCCCATGCATCTTTGGGTAGAAGCTACCAGAATAGCGATGTATGTACAGAACCGTACTCCACATAGAGTACTTGAGAACAAGAATCCTAAAGAAGTCTTCTCTGGTAAGAAACCAGAAGTCAGCCATCTCAGAATATTCAGCTATCCTGTGTACATCCACATTCCAAAAGAGAAGAGGACTAAATTAGATCCTTTAGGAAAGAAGGGTATATTTGTGGGATACTCTGAAAGCTCAAAGGCTTATAGAATATAATTCCCAGGATACAAGAATATTGACATCAGCAGGGATGTGACATTTGATGAAGACATGGCTTACAACAAATCCAGAAAGAGACCTGTTGAAGAACCTGAAGAAGCAGAAGCACCCATAATTCATGATACAACCATGAATGAGGAAACTCGAGAAGAAGATCCAGAATTTGAAGAACCACAAAGACTTATAGATCCACCTCTGGAGAAGAATCCTCATAAGAGGAAACCTGATTGGGTATGAGAACTTATTTTTAGAATAATCAACCCATAGTTAGCTACCTTAGACATTAATTTAATTATTTTTGTCTTATTTTCCTAGTTCATGTGTCCCACCTTATGCAAGTTGTCATTTACCTATCCATAGTGGTCAAACTTGCCTATTTTGACTCATGTAGCACTTGGGAAACCTCAAGGAATCAATTCTACTTTATTCCTGGCCTCCTAGGTGCCCTTCTACTTTTTCTGCTTTATTGCCTGCTTTTTCAGTGCTTTAAGGCAATTGGGAAAGTTTGACTAGGTGAGGTTAACTAGTTTTTTGTCCTCCACATCCTCCACTCTTTTCTCCTATGAAAAGCATGTATGAGTTTTCATTCCATCACTGTTTATCTTGCCTAAGTGCTTTTTCCAATTCGTGAGCTCCATGACTGATTTGGAAACTACTTTATGCACCTATGGGGGATTTGCTTAATTTTAGTAAGCCTGCTTTTGACTAGATTCGAATTACCTCCTCATGCATTTGAATATCCTATGTAATTATTTAATGCAGAAACCTATTATGTTACAGGGTTGGATATTGTACACTGATTTAATACAGTTTAGTCTTCAGCTCCATTTTTAGTCTCTTTTGTGAGTGATTTTGCAAGTTCAATTGATAATTGTTGTGAGTAAAATTGTTCTATCACTGGGTTCAATTTCCACATGGTATTAGAGCCATTTTAGATCAATTTATATCCTTCAAATTTGTTTTTCAGGTTCAACATCAGTGACTGGGAGCCTTCTACTGACAGTCGAGACAATTTCTGAGCTATGGATCAATCTCAGAAGATCATCTTGACTCCCTTCAATTTCTTTGAATGGAAAGCAGAGATGGAGATACTGTTGAGAGTGAAAGGCCTATATAGGGTGACTATGGCAATAGAAGTAGAGCCCAATGCAGCTATAGAGAAGATAAAATTGCACAAGAGGAGGGATGAGGCCTATGGTCCCTTGTGTCTGAGTATTTCCAGAGACCTCCTTTTCCATCTTAATGGATTGACATCACCGGATGAAGTATGGGAGAATATTTCTGATCTTTTTGTAAATATAGATGAAATGAGGGGACATCAAATTGAAAATGAACTAATCTCCCTGAGTCCAAATAGCTTTGAATCCCTGCAACTCTATTTCTCCAAGTTCAAAGCACTTGTTTTGCAGCTAAAACAATGTGCGATTCAAAAGAAGGATGATCAGCTGGTCTTGGCCATACTCTCAAAGCTTGGCCTTGACTATTCATTGTTTGTTTCGACCTTCTATGCCACAAAGTTGATAGCTTGAACCTGGAAGATGCCTAGCCTTGCAAATTTCATGGAATCTCTCACACAAGAACAAGACAAGATGGTGATGATGGGCACCATCAAACCATCCAAATACCAAGCTCTGGTTGCTAGAGATTCGAGGGTGGATTCAAAAAGAAAAAAGAAATCTAAAAAGCCACTTGAGCAAAAGAGAGACAAGAACAAGTCTTCAGAGGAGCCAAAAAGTTCCAAGAATAATAACCAGAAGAAGAAGAATAAAGGAGAAATGATCAAGTGCGCATACTACAATAAGGGAAATCACACTAAAAGCTCTTGTATGAAGAAGCAAATAGACATGCTGACCCAACTCTTGGAGAAGAATGGCATCTCCCTTCCAGACAGTTCAAAGAAGAGAGAAGGAGGATCAAGTTCAGAAGACAGAGAGAGAGTTCATGCATTGGTTGCTGGCACATCAAGCTCACCTAGTTTCATCATTGATTCTGGAGCTTCAAGACACATGGTTTCAACCAAGGAGGCATTCTCCTCACTTGACATGTCAAAAGGTCCACCAATAGTACTGGGAGATGACTCTCTCACTGAAATTTTGGGCAAAGGGAGGATTGATCTTGATCATGGTCAGTTCAACAATGTGTTGTATGTGCCTGGTCTTGCCTTCAACCTCTTATCAGTGTACCAGATGACTCACACTGGGTCTCCAAAGAAGGTCATATTCTCCCCTAATGAAGTTGAAATCACGGAGATCTCAAGTGGTAAAGTCATTGCAAAAGGAGTTACAAATGATGCTCATAAGGTATACATGTTCTCACACTTCCTACCCTACTCAAACCCCTCTGCTCTTCTAATTCATGCTAATGAAGCAAGCAATCTTTGGCATGAAAGATTTGGCCACCTAAATTACAAGTATCTTTCTGATCTTAGTGAAAAAGAGATGGTCATAGGGTTACCAAAGATAAAATTTTCCAAAGGAGTCTGCCAAGGTTGTATCCTAGGAAAACACCCAGAGCATAAATTTGAGAGAGCTAGTCATGAGAGAACCTCTGCACCCCTCGAGTTGATCCAAAGTGATGTTGCTGGACCATTCCCTTATATGTTCATGATTCAAGCCAAATATGCATTGACTTTCATAAATGACTTTTCCAGGTATTGCTGGGTTTACTTCCTGAAACACAAGTCTGAAGTTTTTGGCCTATTCAAAGTCTTTAAGGCTTTGGTTGAGAACCAGTCTGGGAGGAAAATCAAGGTCCTCAGATCTGACAATGGTGGTGAGTATGTCAAGTCTGAGTTTATACAATATTGTGTAGATGCAGGTGTTCAGATGTAGCATTCTATCCCCTACACACCACAGCAAAATGGTGTTGCTGAAAGGAAGAACAGATCACTGAAGGAGATGGCAACATGCATGATGGAGGCCAAAATTTTGCCATCAAAATACTGGGCCGAAGCTATCAACTATGCATCCTATATCCATAATAGGGTGCCTCACAAACAGCTTGATGGTATGACTCTTTTCGAAGCATGGAGTGGGCACAAGCCAGATGTGACCCATTTCAGGATTTTTGGCTCAAGGTGTTGTACAAGATTATACACCTAATAACCTAAGGTCTGGGGTTACCAACATACTCAATTACTTGCAGACAATTGACTCTAAAAGCACAGAATAAGAAATAGGAAGATCAAAGGACTTACTTGTTAAACGAAGGTCGATCCTTGCTAATCTTCTTCTTCTCTGTTCCACTTCCAAAGCCTTCAAGATTGTTCCTCTTTCACCTGTCAAGAAACACTTTTCCAGATACAAGATGATTCATATATGTATAATCAGGTTAGAGAAATCACATATAGATGAAAAAGCATAAATAATTATCAAACCACAAGACATGAAACACATATGGAAGAATTAATCTCTTTATTATCAATAATGGAAAGAGTTCAGATACAACCCAATGCCTGAGACAAGGACTCCTCTGCAACCAAAGGATTCTGAGTTCACTACTCCAAAGACTTCTGTATAAACTCCACCAACATAAATTTTCTCTCCAAGTGTCAGTCCGTGAGACCCTCCCCAAGGCCTGTATTTATATGAGTGAAATAAGGCAGTTCTCGAAGGTTAGGGAGGTTACAGCAGTTAAGGAAATTAAGTTAAATAACTTAACTAATCTCCCATTAGCGCGAGTATTTTTATGTTTTAATGTTGATACATATTCGCGGGTCTGTAGCAGAGCAACCTGCGAATGACTCGTGACTATGTATAAGCGCAAACCATGAATACATGGATTCGCGACTTGCTGAACAGGAGACTCGCGAGTGATGCACGAGTTGTATAAAATGATAGTCGCGAGTACATCTCAATATAGGAAAAATGGCAAAGTAACTAGATGGATGGTGAAAGAATGTATTTCATGACAAGCCAATCTATAGTGTTTTGGTCAAACCTCTATCCATAAGTGTCCTTTTGTGTGCCAACATGAGGGATGTCGGCACTCGGATGGAGAGGTGCCATTCAGGTGTATAACACAAGGGCTTGGGCTAGAATTCCAACATAAAAGAGAAAGGCTTTGCAGCCCCAAATCCAAGAGTGCCTATTTTTTGGGTACTCTAAAGACTCAAAAGGGTACAAACTGATAAATTTGAGCACAAACAAATCCTTCATTGAAAGGTGTGTTCAGTTTCAAGAAGAACCCCTAGCAGCAGTCGAAGTTGGAGAAGCCTCTTCACCACCAGAGCCTTTGAAAGTAAGTGAAGAGATTGTTGAACATGATGTTTCTGATATGTCTGATAGTGATGAGTTTATTGTAGATCCTAACAGCCCTACAAGGCCAAAATGGGCATCCAATACTCTTCATGCAGCAGGAGAGCTAGCAGGGAATCCCAATGACCCCAGAAGGACTAGATCTCAATTTGAGGATGGTCTGTGCATGAAGGATCCTATGTTTTCTGAGAAATGCTATCTGATGGTGGAATAAGATCCTCAGACATATGAAGATGCAGCAGGATATCCAAGATGGCAAGCATCCATGAAGGAAGAGTTCATCTCACTCCAGAAGAGCAACACTTGGGAGCTAGTGGATCTTCCCCCAGGGAGGAAGCTAGTGCAGTGTAAGTGGGTGTATAAGACCAAATTTGCTGCTGATGGTTCACCTCTGAAGTACAAGGTGATATTGGTAGCCAAGTTCTACTCACAGGTTCATGGCATAGATTACAATGAGACCTTTGCACCAGTGGCAAAGATGGACTCCATCAGGCTAGCCTTAGCCATTACACCCTCAAAGCAATGGGAGGTACATCACATGGATGTAAAATGTGCCTTTCTGAATGGAGATCTCACTGAAGAGATATACATGCAGCAGCCTCAAGGATTTGCTACTAACCCTTCTATTGTGTGCAGGTTGAGAAAGTCATTGTATGGGCTAAAGCAAGCCCCCAGAGCTTGGTATGCCAAGATTGATAGCTTCTTGCTATCATTGAATTTTGTTCGATGCAAATCAGATCCAAATGTCTATTTGAAGTTAATTAATGGTTCATTAATGATCATTTTGTTATATGTTGATGACCTCCTCATTACAGGAAGCTCAAAGGATGAGATTGCTTCCTTGAAGGGTGCAATGAACCAAGCCTTCTCCATGACAGATTTAGGGCTCTTAAGCCAATTTTTGGGGCTTGAGATTGCTCAAACCAAAGTTGGAATAAAGGTGCACCAGTCCAAGTATGCCTTGGATTTTCTGAACAAATTCAAAATGAAGGACTGCAAACCAAGAAAGACTCCTTTCCTTTCAGGAGTGAAGCTGGAAGAAGCTGATTCTTCACCTATGGTAAACAATACACTGTATAGGCAATTGATTGGATGTTTGTTATATCTTACACATACTAGACCTGATATTTATTATGCAGTAAGTGTGGCTTCTAGATACATGGATCAGCCTCATGAGATCCATTGGAAAGCAGCCAAAAGGATCCTTAACTTTGTTCAGGGAACAAGGACACATGGGATCTTCTATAAAGCAAAATCTGATCTTGATTTGATTGGATTTACTGACAGTGATTGGGAAGGTGATAGCACAGACAGAAAGTCCACATCAAGATATGTGTTCATGATTGTAGAAGGGCCAATCAGCTAGTCAAGCAAGAAACAGAGTGCCATTGCACTCTCATCTACAGAAGCAGAGTACAGAGGAGGTGTTAATGCAGCAACTCAATGTTTATGGTTGCAGGGGTTACTTGGAGAGTGTGGCTTCGAATCAGAGTACTCAAATACCATCTACTGTGATAACCAGAGTACCATTCAAATATGAAATGATCCATTTCAGAAGCAGAGAACCAAACACATTGAGATCCATATGCACTACATGAGAGAGCTTGTACATGATGGCACCATTCACCTACTCTTCTGTTCATCTTCAGAACAAGTAGCTGATATCTTCACCAAAGCATTTTGTGAGAAGACATTCAGCAATCTCAATTCACTGATGGGGATTGCTGATCATGCTGTGAAGCATGAGTGAAGACAAGATTTCCAAATTTTGTTTTACAGTCCATGTTTAAGGGAGGATTTTCCCATGTGGTTTTTGCCTCTTTCCTTGTTTAAATGGACATGCAGTATGTAAAGGGTGACTAAGCCTTATTGCTAGGACCTATAATTTTCTGATATATTACTCATAAGTCAGGCTTAAGGGGGGGTGTTAGAATAATCAACCCATAGTTAGCTACCTTAGAAATTAATTTAATTATTTTTGTCTTATTTGCCTAGTTCATGTGTCCCACCTTATGCAAGATGTCATTTACCTATCCATAGTGGTCAAACTTGCCTATTTTGACTCATGTAGTGCTTGGGAAACCTCAAGGAATCAATTCTGCTTTATTCCTGGCCTCCTAGGCGCCCTTCTGCTTTTTCTTCTTTATTGCCTGCTTTTTTAGTGCTTTAAGGCAATTGGGAAAGTTTGACTAGGTGAGGTTAACTAGTTTTTTGTCCTCCACATCCTTCATTCTTTTCTCCTATGAAAAGAATGTATGATTTTTCATTCCATCACTCTTTAGCTTGCCTAAGTGCTTTTTCCAATTCGTGAGATCCATGACTGATTTGGAAACTACTTTATGCACCTATGGGGGATTTGCTTAATTTTAGTAAGCCTGCTTTTGACTAGATTCGAATTGCCTCCTCATGCATTCGAATATCCTATGTAATTATTTAATGCAGCAACCTATTATGTTACAGGTTTGGCTATTGTACACTGAGTTAATACATTTTAGTGTTCAGCTCCATTTTCAGTCTCTTTTGTGAGCGATTTTGCAAGTTCAATTGATAATTGTTGTGAGTAAAATTGTTCTATCATTGGGTTCAATTTCCACACTTATCCAAGGTGCAGAATGATATGGGGCTCCAGAAGAGAATCATAGAGAAAGAAAGAGGACCAGATCCTGTTCTGGGTATGTAGCTTTACTATGTGATTTCATTGATAAAGAACCTTCCAGTTATGAAGAAGCAGCAGAATGAAAAGAATGGAAGGATGCTATGATCGAAAAGTACCAATCGATCATGAAGAATTATGTTTAGGATGTTTTCCCAAGACCAGATGGGAAGTCAGTTGTAACTTCCAAATGGATCTATAAGATCAAACATGCTGCAGATGGTAGCATTGAAAATTATAAGGCAATATTTGTAGCTCGAGGTTTCTCTCAGAAAGAGGGAATATACTATGAAGAAACCTTTGCACCTGTATCCAGATACACTTCCATCAAATCAGTACTTGCTCTAGCTATAGTGATGAAATGGAAGATACACCAAATGGATGTCAAAACTACTTTCTTGAATGGTGTAATGGAAGAGAAAGTGTATGTAGAACAACCACTCAGTTTTGAGACACATGACAGGGAGTCTCATGTATGCAGATTGAAGAAAGCCCTGTGTGGTTTGAAACAGGCACCCAGGACATGGTACAATAGAATTGATAGCTTTCTATCAAGTTTGGGCTTTACCAAGAGTAAAGTAGATTCCAACCTTTACTACAAGGTTGAAGATGGCAACCCAGTGATGCTTCTACTATATGTAGATGATCTGTTCATGACAAGTTTGGATGGGTTCATTACTGATACGAAGAGAAAGCTTGATGCCGAGTTTGAGATGAAGGACTTGAATATGATGCATTACTTTCTAGGTATGGAGGTGTGGAAGAGTGCGGATGGAATCTTTCTTGGACAAGGGAAGTATGCAGTAGAGATCCTGAAGAGGTTTGGGATGATGGACTGCAAGACTATGGTCACACCTATGGCATCGAACCTAAAGCTATTGAGCGATGCTTCATCAGAGTCGGTTGATGCTATGATGTATCATCAGATGATTAGGTCATTGATGTACCTGACGAACATGAGACCAAACAGTTGCTTTGCTGTGAACACCTTGAGCCAGTTCGTGATAGATCCGAGAAATGTTCACTTGATTGTTGCAAAGCATATTCTGAGGTACCTGAGGGGTACATTTGATTATGGGATCAAGTATGATGTGAATCAAAATATTAACCTCGAGGATTATGTTGATTCAGATTGGGCAGGAAGTGCCATCGATAGGAAGAGCACTGCAGGGTGTTGCTTCAGTATGGGATCAAGTGTGATCTCTTGGTTTAGCAGGAAGAAATCCTGTGTGGCACTGAGTTCAACTGAAGTAGATTATGTCGCAGCTTGTTCAGTTGGTTGTGAGGCAGTATGGCTGAGGAAGCTATTGTCTTATTTATTTGATCTCCAGATGGATGCTACTTGTATACACTATGACAACCAGAGTTGCGTGAAGTTGTCATAGAATCCAGTGTTCCATGACAAGTCGAAGCACATCGAGATCAAGTATCACTATATCAGGGATATGGTTCAGAGGGGAGCAGTGAAGCTCCAGTATGTTGCGACGGAGGAAAAGATAGCTAATGTGTTGATGAAGCCATTGGCCAGAGTGAATTTCGAGTACTTCAGGGAGAAGATTGGTGTTCTCCAGATCGAGGTTTCCTTCAAGGGAAAGTGATGAGTCCCAAAGCCATTCTAACGAGCAGGTCAGATGTAAGGGCTAAGCCATTCTTTCATGGTGAGAGGATTCAGTTATTTCGATGTCAGATATGAGTGCTAAGATCCAAATCCATTTTGACGAGTAGGTCAGATATAAGGGATAAGCCATTCTGTCATGGTGAGAGGATTCAGTTCCTTCCATGTTAGATATGAGTGCTGGCCATTCTATTGAGTAGGATAGATGTAAGGGAAACTGCCACTCTTTGGGAGAGTGGAGGCACCTCGTCAATTACCATGTAGCTCAGTTTGGGACTGGGGGCCTTTCTGATGAGGGTGGAGGATTTGGTTCCTTCCAGGTCAGATGTGAGTGCATGCCATTCCGTCATGGTGAGAGGATTCAGTTCCTTCCATGGCCGATGTAAGTGCGGGCCATTCTGTCATGGTGAGAGGATTCAGTTCCTTCCATGGCCGATGTAAGCGCGGGCCATTCTTTCATGGTGAGAGGATTCAGTTCCTTCCATGTCAGATGTAAGGGCAGGCCATTCTATCATGGTGAGAGGATTTAGTTCCTTCCATGATAGATGTGAGTGTGGGGCCTTTCTGATGTGATTGTAGTTTACTACATGATCATATGTGATTGTTGGGCATGCCTTTCTGATGAGTAGGTCAGATGTAAGTGTTGGACGTTCCTTTCTGACGAGTAGGTCAGATGTAAGTGCTGGGAAAAGACCTACCTGATGGTTAGGCCTACAACCAGCATGAAAGAAGGTTGGATCTGTAGAACTTCCTATGACGAGATAGCTCACATATGATGTTGACCAGATGAGATCCATATCGAGCTATGATCTAGATCCAGTGATGATGACTCCAAGAGATCCTGATCGAGTGATGATCCAGATCCAGCAGTGATGATCCAGATTGAGTGATGATCCAGATCGAGTGATTATCCAAATCCAGTCCAATGATGATGATCTAGATCGAGTGATGATCCAGATCCAGTGATGTTGATCCAAATCAAGAGATGATCCAGATCCACTGATGATGTCCCATGATGATCCAGATCGAGAGATGATCTAGATTCAAAGAATGAAGATGACTTGAAGACTCAGGAGACTCAAGATGCAGATGACGAGATGATCCAGTTGATACAGAGAAGAAGACTAGTGATGAAAATTTTGTCGAAAGAATACCTTCCTAGTTAAGAGGGAGTGTTGATGTATTTGTAACTTTGGAATGTATTCATCTATGTATCTTATGTATTGTAACTCGATGTTTATTTCAAGATGTATCTATTATGTAATTGAGTCATGTGTCATGCCCCAATGTTTTGATCGGGAGAATCAATAATGTAAAGAAGTCATTTCAAGTCATAGTGGGTAACCCTTCGATTGTGTAAAGGTTAAAGTCCCCGCAGTTCCGAGGCACTAGGGTTATTAGACTCTCCTAGTAGAAGTTGGCCTTAGTAGGGTTTTAGTCATGTCAGGATTAGTATAAATAGAGAGCTGGGGTCTCTATTTAGTACACATCACTCACACACTTAAGTGTAGCGCATAGTTGAGGAAGGAGAAGACATTGGGGCTAGACAAGAAGAAGATTACTGCTGTCGGGAGTGCATCTTACTGTTTTGGGGTTTTACATCTTGTGTTGATTCTATCTCTGAGGAATTTGCAGGGTTTTCTCCATTTATGGTTTCTTCTATGAAAAACATTGTGTTCATTGTCTCTTGTGCTTGATTGCTGTACTTGTTATTCTCTCAGTAAAGATCCTAACATAATGCTAGCTTAATGTTGAAAAACTAATATGTTTCACTGTTAGTTCCAATTATTTTAACATTACTAGATTACTCGATGTAATAGGAGTGTTACACTTTCTACCATATAAAATTTTAAAAGGACTAATCTTTTTTGAAGCTTGATAATGGTTATTATAAGCAAATTCAACAAAGTGCAAATAGTCTCCCCACTTCTTGGGATAGTCTCTAACATACATTCGTAACATGTCTTCTAGTACTTGATTTCCTCTTTCTATTTGCATATCCATTTGTAGGGTGTAAGCAGTACTGAAATTCAATTTAGTATCTAATCCTTTAAATAATTTTTTCCAAAAATTACTAGTAAATTTAGGATCTCTGTCAGAAATTATTACCTTTGGAATTCCATGCAAACGAAAGATTTCTTTCATAAAAATATGAGCAATATTATCATATTTGTAATTTGTTTTAACAGGGATAAAGTGTGTTGTCTTACTTAGTTTATCCACAACTACCATTATTGAATCATTATGTTTCTGGTTTTTAGGTAAGCCAGTTACAAATTCAAGACTGATTACTTCCCATTTCCAATTTGGAATTGGTAATGGTTGTAAAAGACATCTTGGGTGTTGATGTTCAGCTTTAACTTGCTGACATTCGATACACCTAGCTAAAAATTCAGAAACTTCATTTTTCATATTAGGCCAAAAGTATTCTTTTATTAACATGGTTATCATCTTTTGATACCCTTGATGTCCAAAATAAGGACTTTTATGTAATTCATTCAAAAACAACAGCTTAAATTTCAGTATATTTGGAACATAAAGTATGTTTTTATACAATATTAGACCTTTTTCATTAAAATTGTAATCTGTAATTATATTTTCAGTACATTCTGAGTTACCTTTTCTTTTAACATCTAGTATTATGGGTCCCGCTTTGTTCCTTCTTCCAATTTATCTTCCAAATTAGTTTTATAACTACTAATGGAAGCTACAAAACTTGTTACTGCATTTCTTCTTAAGGAATCAACCACTTTATTTTCTTTCCCTTTAATATGTTTGATTTCAAAAGAAAATTACATTAACAGCATAATATCAATGTGTAATCTAGGCTACAGGAAATGAATAACATGAACGATTTCAATAACTAAATTGCATTGCATAGACAAATTACAAATAAAACTATGATAATTGCAAAAAGGGAAGAACGAAAATACACAGAAATAGAAAGCTCTGGTTGATGAGGGATCCTCCCAGCAATCAGAGTGATAACTTGGTCAATGCTACTAAGACACGATCATGCACAGCATAAGTATTACAGAGTTTCTAGAACCGATTGATTACATGTATATAATGGCTAAAAACTATTTTTTATCCACTCCTGTCGCATAGTAGTGTTTGTATATATAGTGTTTTACAAAGGGCAAGCAAGTTGACCCTTTCAGTGGTCGACTTCTCTTAAGATAAGTCAACCATTATGATAGATAACTAAATGAATAACCAACACTTAATGTTTTCCTCCTTCACAAGATGGTTCTTCTATGGCGTGTGATGTGGCATACAAGCTCTACTTTGGTGTAGCTGGTGTCAAGTTATCATGCAAAGGCATCATGCGAGCGATCTTCTAGAAGGGTTTTCATGCTATCACTCTGGCGCGTGGACAAAAAGCATTTTATAGGTTGTTCCATACTTTAACTCTTAGGAATATATCAATACCAGCGCATGACTAGCTCGACGGACTGAATGATGAGTTGTGCAGTGAGCTGGATATGCTCTACACATATCTAGAATGGATGCATGGTCTATTCGTTGGCTCACCGAAAACTAAGATCTGGAATAACGATTTCATATGTTAGAATATAATCAAATATCATCGAATTTAACCTATAAAATCATGAAATAATAGAAATAAAGCATAACTTGCATAAACCCAAAACATAGTCGTACCCGGTGCTGAATAGTGAACTGTATGATAGAAAATATGCCAAAAGGTGACAAACCATATGTTAAACATGTAAATTATTAGCCGAAAAACAATGACAAAACTCGGATCAACACATACTTATTCCGTGGATTTGATATAATATCGAAAACTTGTTCTAACTATAGAGAAAGGGTGATGAATTTCAAACTTCGTGGAGGTTGGCGGAAATTTTAATGGGCACCCATGTGATGGCCCGTGGTGCTTTCTAGCTAGCCAAAAGGTGAACAAAGCCCTAGACAAAATGCTAAGGGTTTATTGTTTATGTTTTTGTTCTTTCTTTGCATTGCCGACAGTTGAAAATGAGTCGAGGGATCTCACCCCTCTCGGTTCATTTTAGCCAAGGTTTGCCATCAACCTCATGACCACAGTGTGAAGGATTTCATCTCGGCCTTATTTCTCTTAGATGCCACCAATTTTCTTTGCAGAAACTTTTCAAGGGTAAGTCATTCGTTCATTTTCTCAGTTTGTTAGAATGGTTCTATAATGTTGATTTTCAGTTCCTCAAGGTTTAACCTTTACGCACTGTTTAAAATGGAAAGAGGCCTTGAATGAATATTTCACAACACGTCTCGAATTGAAGAAGACTCAGGTCGAGGGTGGCATCGAGGGTTCCTAGTAAGACCTATGAACCATGAAACCTACACTCCTTGATGGTTTATGGCTGGAAACAGAGTTTTCTCTTGACTTCATTTGGACTATATGAGCCTTCTGTTGCTGGTACACTCTTCTGTTTTGCCTTACAATGCTAATGACGTGGTTATTAATCTATTTCGAAGCCTGTGGTTATGTTGGGGTTTTTAACAGATTTAATATATGAAAAACCCCTTTTGTTGCAGACCGTGGAGTCTGTGGGGAAATTTATTTCACTCATTTGAAACTCATATTGTAAATTTTGTCAACATTTAAGTAAATACAGCACTGCAATTTCGTTTCGGTTTAAGACCTTCATTTCACTCTCAGCTCTAAACTGTAATAGATATATGTTACTAGCACTATTATGTAATTTATCACGATGTGGATAAATTGGTTTCTTGGGTAAAATACTAAGTTTTTCGTCAGTAAAATAAATCAATTCTTGTATGTTTTCGACATTGGAGTTTCGTCGTTATAAAAGGTTGTTCATAAAAATCGTTCCAGTCTTTGCATTTGTTATTTTGTCATCATGTATATTTTTTAATATTACTCTGTAAATTTTGACTAGATTTGTATATGAATAGTGCGTATAAGCTTTAAAAGGGTTATTAAACTGGTTTTTGTTAATATAGTTACGACTACGGCCTATCTGGTTATAGGGTAGTTACAACCCAATTGTTGATGAAATGTTTAAATTAGGTTTTTTGTTGTTTGAGCTTTACCGTATGTTTTAATGATTCGATAATTTATTAAGTACTACTATCCTTATAGGCTTGGAACCCTGGTCTTTTGTTAACAGAGTTTATAAAAGAGTTTCATTTGTTTTTACAGTTATATCGATTATTTTTTTAACAAGGAGGGTTTACCCTAAAATGTTTTTATAAAAGAAGAATACGCATGTTGGTTGTAGACAAAGTGATGCTTGAACTATTAAACCCTAAGCCTTTCGGCTGTAAGAGATAATTTATGGGAATAATAAGCCTTACGGTTGTGTGAGAATAATTCTGATATATATATATATATATATATATATATATATTTACTTCCATGGGTTTTAAACCCTCGGCTATAAGCCATAATGTTTTCAATTTTAAATCTATTATTCCATTAGCTGGTTATAGACATTGATTTAGGGATTTACTATATTTAAAATAAGCAAGCCCTAACTGTGAAAGAAGTTTAGTTAATCGATGGTATCATTGTTATTTACCATTTAGTTAAATTCTGCAAGGGAAGAAGAACTAGAGGTATACAAATTGTTTGTTATCTATGTAATACTATAAGAAATTATATAAGAGAATATGATACAGTTTCTAAATAAGAAATATAAGATAGACTACAAATTTTTACTATGAAAATTCTATGTAAACAATATCATCCATTAACTGATAATTTTATAGGAAATAAAATTATTTTTCCTACTTTATTACAAAAACAATAATAGTTTTGAGAAAGATTTTAACATTCATAAAATCCCTCAGATAAATATAAAATGATTTTAAAGATAATAACCAGAAAAACTTAGAACCTATTAAATCGAAGTGGACAACACCCAAAGAAGATCATTCCTCCCAACCGTCTCCTGAAAGCAGCCTAGATCACTTGCTTTAGGACACTCGAGCGTTTTCATTGAACGACCGGGATGAAGATGTTGTGTAGAATCCTATTCAATAGTCTCTGTAATTTAGCAAACATAAACTCTTAGCAATTCACTCTAGCTTTCCCCTCATCAAATTCCTCTTGTGTGCCTAACTTTTCAATTTCCAACAAAACCACAAAGTTCTAATCTCTTAGAATGTAGTGAGCCTCCTGCTCATTCCATGGTATATATAAGCTTTCCTAGGTCTTTGGATAACCTTTGCAATTAAATGAGCCACCTGCTTAGTTCCTCTATTCTTGGGAACATGACCACAATTATAGGGATGTTTCCTCTTGCAACAGCTATAAAGTGAATGTTGTTGCTGTCATTTCTCATTTTGGCCTTCTACACCATATCATTCATCCCAGTGGGTCAGTGAACCCTCTTCAATATTCTTCTTTGGGTAGGTCTCTCTTCTTTTAATTATTAAATAATAAAATAATTTAATTACAAACATCTTTGACCATCCCTAGTCAACAACATAAAACTTAACAATAACTTTTAAAGCAATGTCTTCAAAAAAATAAAATGTTTTTAGTTCTAGCTGGGTTATAACACAACTCTCCTCTAGTTGTCCAGGAAGCGACACTCTCCCACGCTTGGGTCAGCTCTTCCACAAGCTTCTTCATGGATCTTCTCCACGCTCCTCCATGAGCTTATTCACACAATGACACTCTCCAATAAAGGCTTCTTTCTCTAGGAGTGGGCCACTTGAGGACATTTCTCCAGCATTTTCCGGCAGCTCTCCACACAGTTCAACTATTTTATGGCATCTCTCCTCCAACGTCCAAATAGTGTGTCTCTCTTCACACTTGCTTTGATACCACTTGTTAAAATTCAGACACGCATTTCACAAACGCACAATGAACAATACCATACAAAAAACCATAATTTCATGTGGTAAAACCCGAGAGGGGAAACATCCTTGGATGCAACGTATTGAAATTCATTAATGAACAAGGAGAGATTACATGACATTTCTCATCCTCATAAACAACTCACTTAATTAGGTATTCCAACAATGCACTATAGACTTCATGAAAGAAGTTACATGAGTAAACCATTACCGGTTATGCCCATTATGAGAAACTTCCCGTAAATAACTGTAATGAGAAACCTCTCATAAACACATTATTTTAGTTGTCATTTAATATAAATGGGAGGCCTAGGCTTAGGGAGGAGCACATGCGCTATCTACCTAGTTCTTATATTGTTTGTTACAAGAAACTCTTTCTTTTCTCGTCAATGTAGATGGATAGGCATAGCCCTTTCTTAATTTAGAGATTAAATAATATTTAAACTTATTGTAGTGTGGCATATTCCTTTGAAAACATGGAAACTTGGACTAGGATCCAGCGGGATTTCCCAACCTTTTGATATCTTAAAGGAAGTACTAAATTCTTTGGTTTTCTGATAGAGTTGTGCTCCATGAGAAAGAGCATTGTATTCTGTGTTTTTGTTGCAACTTGATTCTTTTTGTTTCCTTATAAACTTGTGCTCCATGAGAAAGAGCACTGTATTCTGTGTTTTTATTGCAACTTGATTATTGGAAGCTGATTTAAAAGTCTCTTATAAAGAGCCAAAAGTTTGTTGTGTAAGTGGTTCATGATTAAACCTTAGATTCATATAAGTCAGCCATAATATTTCAAAGCTAAGATTAAATGTCTTTTGGTTTAACTACTTTAAAGTATGCTCTATTATTTAAAGAGCAACCATTATGAAGTAACTTTTCAGAAGCCCAACTATGGTTTGGCTAAAAGTCAATTTTCATGTGGTAATGAAGAAATTAAATTTTAAATCAAAAATTAAAGGTTTAAACTATAAGAATTTTAACCTTTATTATTTTACTAAACATTTTAATCTTTGTCATTTAATCTTTAATTGTCAAAAATTAGTGCCAATGCTATTAGCAAGGATTTGGAATTACCTAGTAATGTACTAATGGAAAAATAATCACTAATAATGTAGCAAGGAAGCTATAATTTCTATTCACATAAACTATCGTGTTAAGTTAAGCATATTCTTGTTAGAAGTTGACCTTTGGTTGCCCAAAAATCCTAGAAAGGGACTTGAAACATAGTGTTCATAAGATAACAAGACACTTCTTAAAACTCTCTTTCCTAGTGGATTCATTCCTGACTTACGGGTGGCCTCTCAGAGAAACAAACGCACACCGAACAGAGTGCCAGTTTGTTGGAAGGAAAGTCGAAGTCAAGTCCTCAATTGCCTCCAATAGTGTGAGTCTTTTACTTGTCCATTTCAGTATTTTGTGTTGATGAGTTATTAATGTACATCAGTTAAATTAGTATTCTGATCTTTACATTCAAAGAGTGAGTTATATTTGTTAAAGACTACTTTACAAATAATATGTTGGTATATTTCCTTAGTGCATTTCCAATAAAGTATATATGTATGTAGTGGGAGAACTTATTGTGTGTTTCCAAACATAAAGATTTCCGTCTAAAAGATGAATCTAAATCTAACTAATATATATAGCTTGGAAAATTCTTCTTGAAATATATTTATAGTATTTATTATGTGTTTGGAGCTCAAAAATTTAATTTCACATTTGAAATAGGAAATACTTATGGAAAAAGATACGTTCATTTTCACATATGATATTTGATAAAGTTAATAATGTGAGTAAGTCAAGGATGTGGAGGTAGTTTGCAAGGTTTATTGTATGTACAGTGTGAAATATGTTAAATTAATTAAAATTAATTGTAAATTGATATAGAACTATATGGGATAAGAAAGTAATAGTTTGATTGTGTGAGGGTTACTCTTAAGTGTTTTTAAAAGAGTAAGTATAGTTAAATGTGATGTACTTATGCCAATACTTAATTTTAAGAGATTTATGTTAAGGTTAATTCCTTATTTTTTAATAAATGATCTCTATCAAAAGTTAATGAAGTAAAATTTTGGTATATTGAATGGTTATCTCTTAAATAGGGGTGTGTAATTGTGTGAATTTAAATAGGATAATATCTTAGAAACTATCAACATATTGTAATATACCTAATTAACAAAATTAATACAAAATAATAAAAAAATTAAAAAATCATTTTATCTAAACTACAACCTAGTAAAGGGTCATCTTAACCCTTATGACCATGAGTGAAAATTAAGTTACGGGGTTTACTTAGCTCTCATGCTAATGACAAAATACATGTGACCATAGGCTTACCCTACGTGAAGCTGGAGTGAATAGTCAAATGATTACCAAGGGTTTTATGGATTATATTGTACCTAAGGGTCATCTTAACCCTAAGTTACGGGGCTTACTTAGCTCTCATGCTACTAACAAAATACATGTGACCATAGGCTTACCCTATGTGAAGCTGGAGTGAATAGTCAAATGATTAACAAGGGTTTTATGGATTATCTTGTACCTATCCTATCGTTGACATTTAAGGAAGTTGATACATGGCATGGTTTGTCTTTTACACTTTCTTATATAATACTTTCCTCTTAAAAGAAGAAGAAAGGGTCTTTTCGCCAAAACAAGTTTCCAGTTTTCTTTGATACCTATGAGTTTTGTTCGGTGGTATCTCCATGTCTTAGTTGTGATCGGATTAGGGTTTAATTATGGTATTTATTCTATTGTAGAGCTTGGTAAGAATACGAAATAGATAATTATTGTGCTATTGTTCCTCGTTTATTCAACAAAATGTTTTGTTGACACAAAAATACAGTCGTCACGAGGAATTGGGGATTTTTCTTTGCCCCGGTTATTTGAACAGTCCTTCTGTATTTATGAACATGTAGGTGTACTCCATTGTAGTAGGTAATTCCATTATATGAACATGTAGTTGTACTCCATTACGCAGGTTTTACTGATGCCTATCTATTTAGCATGGAAGGTAATGAGTGTTTGTTTATATTTTTTTTTCGTTTTACCTTGTCTACTTCTATTTTCATACCATAAAATAGCTTTTCACTATGTTTTTTTTGTTTACACGGATGGTTGTTTGCAATTACATAAATGCACAATATGCAAAGTGTAGTCTTGTCTCAGTAAGCCCTTGTTAAATGGTATATTTTTAATGTGTAAATCTGATAGTAATATTCAAGGATTATATTTCTTATGTGATGCAGTCTTATTCCTAAAATGTTTTGCATAGGATTTTAAAAGAAAATGAAATAAAAATCAATACCATCCCAAACATGTTTTTATTTCTTGTTATCTTGTTAGGTTTTTTCGACCTAAAATGTTATTATAAACAGAACTTGAAACATAATGTGTATTGCATAAAACTAATGACTGAATATATGGGTTGTTGGTTTCGTCAATCATCATACAAATCTCAATCAATCATTATCTATTGGGTTTACATACTTTTTCCATTCTATCTTTGTTTACTCCATGATAATCAATGAATTAATTGTAATCAACTTGTTTTCTACTAAAGAAAATAATAAAAATCTAAATCATTAGGAAAACATAAAACTTAAAATATCAATCTACTATCTCTCATAATAGAAAATACTATAAATCCCTTATCAACACTTTAATTGTATTTGTTTGTTTACTTTAAACAAAGAACTATAATCATCTTATATGATAATTCTACTAGAAATAATTTAGAGTAGAGAATATATGAATGTCTTCTGAAATTAGAGATTGAGTAGCCATGCACCTCCCAGCCTTAGGAACCTCGAAATTTTATTTCAATCTACAAGGTTTCCACCCCCTTTCCCAGAGCCACAGTTTTTGTTTTCACTTCCTTTTTTTTTTTAAGTTGAAACCAATTGTTTAGTCAGAGTCAGAAACTTACAGAAACTAGCACTATCCCAACTGTTTCACTGAAGATTCTTATTCCATATCCTAGCACCCTTTGGGTGTTCTCTCACAACTCTATGCTACTTTCAGTATTCATATTTTCTCTTAGAGTTCGCACTCTCTGTAACGTACCTCAAAATTCAAATATAAAAAAACTATTTCTATAACCATATATCTTCATACATATTAAAAATTCCTAACTGTTATGAGAAAATACAAATAAAAATAAACCCTTGCCATATTTAAAATGTAAAATTCATCCTTGCACATTCATTTTTGGGCTTAGGGACCACTGTAACAGTCATTCCGCCATTGACATGTCCACTCTGCAACCATAATAGTCATTTCCACACTAAATTGACTCTTCTTGCTTCCGCCTTCTGGGCAGAACTCAAAATTTGGAAAAACAACAAGTCGATACCTTCAATTGGCCATTTTTCACCTTCCACATTCTGCATGTGTTTTTCGCACCATTGATCCTTGCGGCAATCAACTTTGACCATCGATCTTGCTTTGATACAGACGTCAGATCTCAGAAAATCCAAGTTCGTTAACTTAATATTTGACTCTCCGCTTTCCACATTATGCATATGCTTTCTGCACCGTGGATCCTCACGAAAACCATCTTGTCCATCGATCTGTCTTTGATGCAGAAGTCGGATCTCGAAACTCCAAGTTTCATTAACTTAGTCCTTTCCATTCTGCATTCTGCATTCCACATGTTCTTTTTGCACCATTAATCCTTGCAGAAGCCATCTTGACTGCCGATCTGGATTTGATGCAGAAATCAGACTTCAAAAACTTTATGTTCCGTAAATATTAATTCTTGACTTTCCACGTTCCACATTCCGCATTGGTTTTCCGCACCATTGACCCTTGTGGAAACAACCTTGACCGTCGGTCTTTCTATGATGCAGAAATTGGACTTCGAAAGCTTAACAATTTGCCTTGTATTTTTCCTGTTTCAGGCCTTTCGCCTTCTGCAACTTCTATTAACCGTCGATCTCTTCTACGACTTTAATCCTGACCATTGATCTAATTTCTTTTATGGACTCCCAATGAAACCTTCACAATTATCCTCATCCATTGATCTTCCATGCAGATGAAATATTGGTCATTGATCTTCTGCTTTGCATATTCCACAATGAAACCTTCGGGACTATTGTTAGTCATTGATCTTCTTGCGGAAACAATCTCGACCATTGATCCTTTAAATTTGTGAACCAACGTTTAACTCACTCAGGAAGGCTCAATCCTGTAAAAAAATCCTTTGGATAAAAATTTCGCGCCCACTCTTTGTCGTTAAACTACTTGCTAGTTGAACATCTTATTGATCGTTCGATCAGTGTCCCAACCAAATCAAAGGTGGACTCCAAAAACTATGAAGTGCATTCCATAAAAATTTCGCTCCCACTCTCTATAATTAAGCAAATTGCTAATTAAATCAACAAAACAGCTTATTGACCGCCTGATCAATGTCCCCACCAAATCAACTGTGGACTCAAACAAATATGAAGTGCATTCCATAAAAATTTCACGTACGTCAAAATTTGTTCAAAACCCGCAACTTCTCCCTGTGAAATTGTTAGAATATAATCCGTAGGGATTATATACTTTGTAAATAAATAAATAAAACTGATGTAGGAAGTTGAAAAGGCTAGGCGGGAGGTGAAACTCAACCGTCTTGTAAATTGTATAAATATTTGCATTTGGCTATGTAATACAATGAATCGGGAGTTATTACCAACAAGTGGTATCAAAGCCTGGCTGCCTGCCTGCCATAACTCCTGCCTGTTGCCAGTCTGCCCATTCCTGGCATTCTGCTTGCCAGTCCATTGCCAGACTGCTCCATCAGTCTGCCAGTCGAGTCGCATGCATTGCCTGCGTTACAATTCCTTCTTGATTGAGTTTGTGTGCTGCAAACCCTAATCCGGATGCGTTTTGTATGTGTATTATTCTGCTCTTTGTTGTTGTGTTGGAGACTCACGCATATCCTGAGTGAGGAGTCTGTACATTGTGTTGTACATGCCATTCCTATTGTTTGGAATCCGAGTCCATTAAGCTGTGGCGAGTTATATTTGAAGTACTGGTTGTATATGAATCTGAACTCATGAGATGCTTTCATTTGATGCTGTGTGTGAAAGCTGTGCGGTGATAAAGACATAAAAAGACTGCGCCCTCTTGTAGCGTCCTTCCACATTGCCAAGGCTGCGATTTCTGGAGTAGATTCCTTCTTGCTGCATATCAAATGGTTGTTGTGACCTCTGCGTTGAACCACTGCGTCCGTTGAAGGCCGCGAACCCTAATTTTCTGTTGACTGCTGCAATTTTCCTGAAAACTGCGTTGATTAGCTGGTGGTGAATCTTATCGGACCTCCAAGTGATTGTTTGTTGTGTTATATGCATGCAAGTGATTATGTGTTGTTTGTGAACGAGCTTTGGTATGTTGAAGACTGTGTGTATTTGAGACTGCGTTGAAAGTCTGTGGAAACCCTAATTTTCAGCTTGTAGGTGGTGCTCTTGATTGGAGCTGCATGCAATCATTCAGCTGCGTGGAGACCTGCGTGGAGTATGCTGCGTGGAGTATGAGCCTGAAGGCTGCATTTGATGCTTGTGTGAAGCTGTGTTGGAAAGATTGCTACCAGCGTGTGACCTGCGAGCTGTGAGCTGCGACCTCTGGCTTATCTGCAACGTTGTCCAAACAACAACTACAATCTCATTTCTCAATCGGCTGCAACGATTCTCAGTTTAGAGAGTGGAAAAAGATTGTCAGAGGCGGTTCGGTTAACAACAAATATTAAAAATTGGAATCTCTATTCATGAAGCTTGAAGGAGTTTTTTACTCAGTCACGTTGAAGGCTGTGATTTCCATGTAAGCCTGGAGGTAAAACTTTGTGTTGTATTACTTGTGACCATTGGAATACAAAAAAAAAATTAACCCTAGATGTTTGAGTGAATCGTGATATCGTGGCTGCTATTGATGAATCGTGACTGTATGATACACTTCACATCCTGGTTGAAGATTAAAGCTTTATTTTGAATAATTTTTCATCACAAAGACTGCACTTGAAGCTGTGAAGAAACTCCATGTATCTTCTTTGTGGGATTGAAAGAGTAGTCTGTACGTTTCACAACAATTAATATTTGAAGCCTCCACCATATATGAGCTGCGACTGGAGCTACTATATCCACCAGCTATCAATAATCTGTTTTGTGAGATGAATCCACCATATATGAGCTGCGACTGGAGCTACTATATCCACCAGTTATTATAAATTTTTAAAGTTGAAGAACATGATTGATTCGGTCATGTCAAATTGACATGGTTTGATGGAAGTATCTTGTAATTTGAGTTCCGTGGCTGCTTACTATTAAGAGCTGAAGAAATTTTGTTTATTTCCAGAGCTTTTTGGATATATAATATTTACGTGAAAGCTGTAGAAATAGCGTGGAGGTATGATCTACTTGATGCGAAGGCGTGACCAATAAAATGTTGATGTAGAGCCTTTTTCAAGAGCGTGAATACTGTTGGTGGAACGTGTAAATACTCTGCCTAAATAAGCATTTTGAATTTGGAGTTGCATACTGCTGGATCGTGAACCAGAGAACTGAGAAGACTGCCTGGTGCTGCTTTGAAGACTGCGTTGTATGCTGAAGACTGAGTTGTATGCTGCTGAAGACTGCGTTGTATGCTGAAGACTGCGTTGAAGACTGTGTTTTATGCTGAAGAATATCATCTATTTCTAGTGACTGATATATATTTTGATATATTTTGTATTGACTGTATTGTAAAAAGTGCAGAGACTCAGACCTGCATTGTGTAGAATAGTGCACAGAATTTATATATTGAAATGACATAGAGTTGCAAAATTAAATATAAAGCAGCTGCAAGATTGTTTTGATAGAGCTGTAGAATTATTTGTATAGACTGCAGAATCATATTGTAATCTGTAAAGGAGCAGGAATCTAAACCTGCATCCCATATCTTTTTCTAAGCATTCTGTAAGTTATAGTTTCTAGATTAGAGATGCACTCTTTGGCATCCAATATTGATGCTGCCCTTGCCGGCAAAGACCAATCCAAAGACCCTTCCAAGGGAGATTGCAGCAAGAGAGGACGAGGAAGAAGAAATTTCAGAGGCAGAGGGGGCAGAAGCAAAAGATCAGATTTGCAGTGCAAGCGTTGTGGAAAGACTGGGCACACATCAGATCAGTGTTGGGCTTCATGGGACTTTATCAAAGACAAGCACAACCAGAAGAAAGATGACCAAGATTCTAGTAAATCTTATGATTCTTGTATTGTTGCACATTGTAATCTTGGATTTAATGAAATGACTTCTCTTTCATCTTACAAAGATTGTTGGCTGCTTGATACTGGTGCAACATCACACATGACATTTAGAAAAGACTGTTTTGAAGAACTAAATGAAACAATAGATGGCATAGTTTACTTTGCAGATAAGTCAAGTATTAAACCAAAGGGAATGGGCACCGTTCGACTAAAGATGCCTGGATTCCCTGATTTCTTGTTGAAGAACGTTCTCTATCTTCCAGAGTTACAGAGAAGCCTGCTGTCCTTGGTGGAGATTCGACGGCAAGGCCATTCCATCCACATGTTTGATGGAATCGTTGAAATAAGAAAGTTCTCTGACAACCAAGTCATCATGACTGGATACGAAGATGGAAAGCTGCTGAAGCTCAAGGGTTCAGCCGCAAGATTTCAGAACTATGCCTACCTCTCTCAGCATGGAGAAGGTAATATGTCATCTAGTTCATTATGGCATGCAAGATTTGGTCATCTAAATTATAACAGTCTTCGTTTGTTGAGAAAGAATGGTGTATTTGGATTTCCCACCATTCCTAAAGAGAATAATAAATGTGATGCATGTATTTTGGGGAAACATAGTAAGCTGCCATTCCATGAATCTAATTTCAGAGCAAGTAGGAAATTAGAGTTAGTACATTATGATTTGTGTGGCCCAATGCCAACTCCTTCAGCAAATGGGAACAAGTATTTTATGACATTTGTTGATGATTACTCAAGAATGTGCTGGACATACTGTTTAAAGACAAAATCAGAAGCATTTCAAACATTCAAATACTTTCATGCATTGATTGAAAAACAAGCACAATAAAAAATTGGTACACTTCATACTGATAATGGAAAAGAATACACTTCAAATGCTTTTGAAAATTATCTTCGCCAACATGGAATTGCACATCAGACTACCGTTTCCTACAATCTTCAACAAAATGGTGTAGCAAAGAGAATGAATAGAACCATAATGAATATGGTTCGCTCAATGATGTTTTTCAAAAATGTAAAACTAATGTTTTGGGGTGATGCAGTAAAATGTGCAGCATATTTGAGAAATAGAAGTCCATCAAATGCACTTGATAACAAGACTCCACATGAAATGTGGTTTGGCCATCTCCCTTTAGTCAGGCATCTCATAGTTTTTGGTTCCACCTGTTATGCCTTGATTCCAAAGGAGCAAAGAAACAAGCTTGGTGCTCGAAGCAGAAAGTGCATTTTCCTAGGGTACGAAGAATACTCCAAGGCATACCATCTGTATGATGAGGTAAACAAGAAATTTGTTATTTCCATAGATGTCATTTTTCTTGAAACTAATAAAAATCACCAGTCCATTGAGAGACAACTTGATTATCTGGAAAATTATCCTCATCCAAAGAAATATTATGAAAATGAATATGAAATTCCAAATCTTGAAGGGGGGATTCCTATTCTGGATCAACCTTTGGAATTTCCATATGAAGCACCAACTCCCCCGCATGAAGAATTTCCTGCTACTTCACTTGAACAAGAGGTTCAACTGGATGATGTGATTGAGAGAATTGAAAGACTCTCAATCAATGATGAAGCTCCACCAGCTGATCAACCAGGACCATCACGGAAGATTCCTAAATGGGCCACAAAGACACTTGAAAGTGTCCATCCAGATGAAGTTGGAAAGACGGGAACGAGAAGTTTGAAAAGACAAGAAGATGGAGGAGGAGCAGATAATTCAGGTGATCACATGGATGTATCATTTGATTGTGAATTTAATTTATCTGCTAACTTTGAACCAACTTCCTTTGAAGAAGCCTCTACTTGTGTTGAGTGGAAAGAAGCTATGCAAAATGAGTATGATGCACTCATAAAGAATGGAACTTGGAAGCTGGTTGACCCTCCAGTTGGAACCAAAC
>LPNX010225159.1:690113-704895 GCA_001517045.1 Pseudotsuga menziesii
CTTTGATGGTGATAAGGAGACAGGAGTATCAACTTTTGGATACACTATGAGTCTTGGATCAGTAGCTGTTTCATGGAGATCACGCAAACAGTCAGTTCCAGCAAATTCAACAACAGAAGCAGAATATGTGGCTGCAGCTGAAGCAACGAAAGAAATAGTATGGCTCAGGAAGATACTTGAAGATCTACAAGAAAAACAAGAAAACTCCACTCCATTGTTGGTCGACAATACTTCTGCAATCAAGCTGGCTAAGAATCCTAGATTCCATGATTGAACCAAACACATCAACACAAAGTATCATTTGATTCGACATCATGTAGAGGCCAAGACAATCCATCTTCGACATTGTTCCACAAATGATCAAGTTGGAGACATCTTCACCAAAGCACTTGGACGAGAAAAGTTTGAAACATTCAGAAACATGCTCAGACTTACGAACACCCCTTCGGATTAAGAGGGGGATTGTTAGAATATAATCCGTAGGGATTATATACTTTGTAAATAAATAAATAAAACTGATGTAGGAAGTTGAAAAGGCTAGGCAGGAGGTGAAACTCAACCGTATTGTAAATTGTATAAATATTTGAATTTGGCTATGTAATACAATGAATCGGGAGTTATTACCAACAGAAATAGTTGTGGACCATCGATCTATTTTATGGTCAATCTCAGCCATAGATATCAATCTTAAATTCGAGCAATCAACTTCTAATTTCGCATCCTGGCCTCTCCTTTATCTTCCTCACTCTTTCTCCTGCGAAATGTCCTTATCGACGTCAATCTTCTCCAAGATCGATCTCCACCGCACGACGAAAGGTGATTTGTTTAGGTTTAACTTAGGCCCTACTTCTAAGTGTGAAGTCGCTTTTCAATCATTGATCTGATTTCTCTTATGGATCAATGTTTAACTATGGATTCAATGATTTTTTGGTTGATTTAGGGTTTAATTCACTATAAGTTCATTGGATCTGGAAATTATCGTGGTGCTTATAGCCATACCTTGATTCCACCGAATGAACATGATTTGAGAACATTTAACCAAGTGCGCTAAGTTGCTTATAGGATTTGTACAGTTTAACTACGGTTTTTCTCTATGTAAAACAATTTCAACCACAATATTAAATAACTTGGATCTAAACTGTAAACAAGCACTATAGTTTCATTCGGCAACCTAAATTTTTAATGTAGAATTAAGGAAGAATTACATAAATCAATTTCATAAGGAAATACACAGAATGAACAATTGATACAATGTCAAAACAGAGGATTCAATCCATTAGATGTGGATTCATAAATTCTATATCATTCAAGCATAAAAGATCAATGACAGTTAGACCTAAGTAATTCAACTCATAATGAAATAATAATTGCTACAGTAGTTCATTACTAACAATTCGTTAATGTAGGTATGAATGTCTGATCCCGGTTACATTGAGAAAAATATAACATTATACAAATCTAGGATATACGAAAACATGGACAATGAATCTACAGAAATGCGTAAACAATATTGTCTGGAAATATAACTGCAATTTACATTTCACAATGATACATCCTACTGCATCTAAATCATTCATAAGAAACAGAGTAGGAACATGGCACCAGCACTGGGAAAACAAAACTGGAGAATTTGTTCCTCCCAACCAACTCCCAGAGTAGCCAAATTAATTTCTCCAGAAACCTCGAGCCTGCTCGTGGAACCACAAACGAAAAATATCTCAATGCGCCATCTCTTGCATTATACAGATGTTAATCCTCGTCCAATGCTAGCCTCCTGCTCCTCATGGACATACTAGTAAATAGTATTTTTCCTAGGACTTGGTCATTTATGAGCCTCCTACTCTTTAACAACCCAACTAGGAGTGCAGACCTAATTTTTTGGGATGATGCCTCCTGCATCTTGATTTCTCACTCAATGGTCGTTGCCACTTGTCATTTTCCTCTTGTGGGTCAGCAAACACTCTTTCAACAGCTATATCAAATTTTGTTCCTCTTCAACATATTTTATTAAATAGGGAATGTTTTATTACAAAATGTTTTATTCTTTGACCTTCCTGTCAAAGGATAATAAAATAGTATTTTCCAGCACAATTAAAAATTATTAATTCAGAGGGTATTACATACAAATCCCCTTAAAATATAGCATCGTCCTCGGTGTTATATTTTTTTATTTTATTCATCCATGTCAACCTCTTGAAATAGTCCTGGATATGCCTCTTGTATATTACTTTCCAGCTCCCAAGTAGCTTCTTCTGAAATAAGTTGCTTCCATTGCAAATTTACCTGTCCGATGGTACGGTTTCAGAGTAAGAGTTCTCTCATGTTGAGAATGCGCTCTAGTCCCACTTGGAACTCTCCCTATGGTTCCACCTAGATTACATTTCATTCAATCACATGAGAAACATCATGAGCATATCTTTTCAATATAGAAACATGGAACACATTATGTACTTTAATACTGGGTGGTAGGGCTAACATGTAGGAAACCAACCCTGACTTTATCTAAAATTTCAAATGGCTTGCAATACCTAGGTTCCAATTTCTTATACTTTCCCAATCTCAAGATACTTTTCTTGGGATTTATGTTTATGTATACATGATCACCCACCTGGAACTCTCTAGGAGTTTTTTTTTTAATTCAGCATAACGTTTATGCCTGTCCTAGGCAGCCTTCAAGTTTTATTGTACCTGTTTCATGGTTAGTTCCATATATTGTAATGAATCAGGTCCTAACATTAATCTATCAACAGGGATGCTCCATGAGATTGGAGTATTACACTTATTCCGATATAAAATTTCAAATGGACTCATATCTGCAGAAACTTGGAAATTATTGTTATAAGCGAATTCAACCAAGTCTAGCTAGTCTTCCCACTTACCTGGTTTAACATACATTCTTAGCATGTCCTCTAGAACCTAGTTTACTTTTTGAGTCCTCCCATTCATTTCTAGATGATATGCAGTACTGAAATTTAACTAGGTACCCAAACCTTTAAATAAGGCTTTCCATAAGTTACATGTAAACTTCGTGTCTCTGTCCGAGACTATTACCTTTGGTATGCCATGTAACTTGAATATTTATTTCATGAATATGTCTGCAATATTAACAACTTTGTAGGTACATTTTTTAGGCATAAAATGAGCCGTTTTTCTTAACTTGTCAACCACAACCATAATGGAATCATGTTGTCTAGAATTCTTGGGAAATCTAGTGATGAAATCCATATTGATGGTCTCCCACTTCCATTCTAGAATGGGTAGTGGTTGCAACAATCCTGCGGGATGTTGATGCTCTACTTTAACTTCCTGACATTTCAGGTAGCAAGCTAATTATTCAACCACTTCCTTTTTCATGTTGGGCTAGAAGAAGTCCTTTCTGATCATGGTAATCATTTTATGATACCTTGAATGCCCAGAGCATGGTATTTTGTGTAGTTCATCCATATGTCAATTTAATTTCTCTTAGGTTAGGTATATATAGCCTGTTTTTATACAACAATAGTCCTTGTTGGTTTATGCTAAAGTATGTTTATAATTGTTCTTGTTCATTTTTAACAGTATTTTCTTTCAACCTCTGATATTCCCCATCGAAATTTCCAATACTTAAAATCCGATACCCTATATCAGATTCGTAGTTGTTGCTTGCACACAGTAAATTCGCATGATGACTTAGAGCATCTGTTACTTTATTTTATTTTCCCTTTATATGCCTTATCTTGAAGTCATACTCACTTAGAAAGGACATCCATCTGGCTTGTCTTGCATTCAAATTATGTTTATAAAATAAATATTTAAGGCTTATGTTGTCTGAAATAAGTAAAAAATTTCTCCCAATTAAGTAATGTCACCACATTTTTAAGGCATGAATTATATCAACCAGTTCTAGATCATGTGTTGCATAATTCTTCTCATGATATTTTAGTTTTTTGGATTCATAAGCTACAACATAATTGTCTTGTAGTAAAAATCCACCTAATCCTTCATTGCAACCATCGGTACATACGACGAAATCCTTGAATGGATCAACAATTTTTAAGATTGGGGTGGTGGTTAGTAGGTGTTTGAATTTGTTAAAACTTTCCTCACACCTTTTAGTCCACTCAAAAAAAAATTCCTTTCGTCTGTAAGGAATTTATGGGGTAGGAAATCTTAAAAAATCCTTCTATGAACTTCCTGTAGTATCTAGTGATTCCCATAAATGATCTAATGTCAGATACATTTTTAGGAACCGACCATTCCATGATGGATTTCACCTTATCTGATTCGAATGAGATTCCATCCTTACACACTACGTGTCCAAGGTATTGAATCTTGTCTTTGAAAAAGTCACACTTACTAAACTTTGCATACAGTTTTTGTTCTCTTAAAACTTGCAAAACTATTTTCAGATGTTCTTCGTGTTCTTGCTCATCCTTAGAGTAGATTAATATATCATCAATGAAGACAGCCACAAATTTATCCAAATAGTTACTTAAGATGAAGTTCATTAAACACATGAACGTAGCAGGTGTGTTTATCAACCCAAAGGGCATCACGACAAACTCATGGTGACTGTAATGGATCCTAAATGTTGTTTTAAAAATATCTTCATCATTTATTCGCACTTGATGATAACCTGACCTTAAATCTATCTTTGAAAAGATAGTTTCTCCACGGAACTGATCGAACAGATCATCTATCCGGGGAAGTGGGTATCATTTTTTAATAGTCATTTTATTTAGTTTTCAGTAATCTATACATAATCTTAGTGCACCATCTTTCTTTTTCACAAAAAATACTGGTGCTCCTTTGGGAGACACACTTGGTCAAATGTACCTTTTACTGATTAGTTCCTATAATTGTGATTTTAGTTTTGTGAGTTCTATTATGTTTATTTAGTATGGAGTTTTCGATGTTGGTACCACTCCCGGTATCATATCAATTGTGAAGTCTATATCCCTTTTTGGAGGAAGTACAAGGACTTATTCCAAAAAGATATCTTTGAACTCCTTTAAAATAGGTATGTCTTCCAATTTAGGTTTCATATCGTTTTCCTTTTCATTCATTATATATACTGCAAATACTTTGTGCATCATTTTCTTACTGTTCTCTTCAGTTGCAGAGCAGATATTTCCCTAATGGCTACCTCCCTAGGAATTCCTTTCACCTTTATATTATTTCCATTATTATCAATACATGTAAATTTTTTATCAAAATAGTTTAGCAAAACTTTATGCTCTTCAAGACAATCCATTCCTATCAACAGATCATAAGATCCTAAAGGAAATATATTTACATTCACATGTGTAAGGAAATCATTCAACATTATCTTACAATTTCTAACAATACTAGTAACCTTTCTTTTTGTACCTATGATTAAACATACTAGCCACGACTTATCAAACTTTTCAAGTACCAAATTGCATAAATCAACTACTCTAGGTCTAATATAACTCATTCTTGCACCTGTATCAATTAATATAGAGATAGGTTGATTTTTTATCATACCTTTGATTTTGACCATGGAAGTCTAGTGATTTGCTTGTCGATTTTCTAGTGCAGCGCAGATTTTGGGCATGCTTCTAGCCATATCCCCAATTGTAACTGCTTCCTAGATAGAATGGACATTAAACTTCTGCTTCCTTACTGGGAAATATTTAAAGTGGTGTTTCTCTCCACACTCCCAACATTTTAAGGGTTTTTTCTATGTTGGGTTTTTATTAGGAACGGTTGAGAACTTACTGCAGAATATTGAGGTTTAAAACCTTTGTAATTATTACCCTGATACCCTCTATGATTATTTCCCATATTTTTGTGGAACTTATTTTTTTATCTTTTAGAATCAAAATTATTTAGTCTTTGATTTTTCCAAGCAGGTATACTTTCTCTTTTATTTTTGTTTTGATCAAACCAAAAGTTTGCCTTCCTCTTCACTTCCTCCAATGTCTTTGGATTGTCATATTCAATCTGTCTTTTAAACATGAGAGGAAAGCAGGTAAGGAACCCCTGTATCTTGGGATTCTCATCAATTATGTAGGGGACATAACAAAGTAATCTTAAGAACTTACTACAGAGTTCTTTCATTCTCATGGCCCCTAACCTTAGTTCATAAAACTCCTTGGATTTATCTTCATAATACTGTTCAGATAAATATTTTCTTTTAAAAAAATTCTTAAAGGTTTTCTAGGTTACATACCTTTTGTTTTATACCCTTAACTTTCGTTATGTCTTGCTACCATATATCTTCCTTTCCAGTCAGATTATCATATGGCCATTTTTTCTTTCAACTCATCTAAGTAATTATATATCAGGAATGATTTTTTCATACTCGACATCCAGGCCTCTGCCTCATCACTCTTCTCAATTTCCCCATTAAACATGGGTGGTTAAATTTTCTTGAACTCCCGAGATATTTCCTCATAGGGTCTGTACTTTTTCTTCTTTTTATTCTCGTCACTACTTTTGTTTGACCCTTGAGTTTTTCGGTGGTGTTTAACTCACTCTTCACTTGAAGTGTCAGAGTTATGGCTAGAAAATTCCAGCTTCCTACCCTTACGTTTATTGTACAAGGAATTTTTGGGAAGTTCCTGATCGAAATCCTTATTTTTATCTTTTTTCTTCATTATGGATTTTTTCTAACAAGATAGTGTTTAGTTATTCTTGAGCCTTTAGAATTTGCTCATTATCTTCCTTAATCTTTCTTAATTCGGATCTTAATTCATTCACAGTCCTTTTTAATTCATATTTATTGTCATGACTTTCATTTAGATCTACCCATAACTCTCCATCCCTTAGATTACCCTCTTCATTTAAAAGTTGTTCTGGGCAACGTTTCTCCTCTACAGATATTCCCGCATCTTCCATATTTCCTGCAAAATATATGTGTACTTCTCTTTTCTATGTAAGAGAATTTCCAATACAAAATAAACATGAGTTAGTTTGTTGTTTTCTATAGTATTTTTGTACTGAGACTATTCAGGCCTAGTGCTGAAACCATGCTCTGATACCATATGTAACATACCTCAAAGTTCAAATATTAAAAAAACCATTTATATAACCATATATATTCAGACATATTAAAAATTCCTAACTATTATGAGAAGATATAAATAAAAAAGAAACCTTGGCCATATTTAAAAGGTCAAATTCATCCTTGCACATTCATTTTTGGGATTAGGAGCCATTGTAACAGTCGTTCCACCATTAACAAATCCACTCTGCAACCAGAATAGTCATTTTCACACTAAATCGACTCTTTCATCTTTCTCCTTCTGGGCGAAACTCGAAAATCAAAAAAACAACAAGTCGATACCTTCAATCGGTCATTTTCTGCCTTCTGCATTCCGCATGTGCTTTTCGCACTGTTGATCCTTGTGGAAATCAAATTTCACCGTCAATATTACTTTGATGTGGAAGTCAGATCTCAAAGACTCTAATTTACGTTAACTTAATCTTTAGCTCTCCTCTTTCCGCATTTTGCATATGCTTTCCACACCGTTGATCCTCGCAGAAACCATCTTGAACGTTGATCTATATTTGATGCGGAATTCAGATCTCGAAACTCCAAGTTCCACTAACTTAATCCTTTCCCTTCTACAATTCGTATTCTACATGTGCTTTCTGCACCATTGATCATCACAGAACCCATCTTGACCGTTGATATGGCTTTGATGTGGAAATGGGACTTCAGAAACTTTACGTTCTGTAAATATTAATTCTTGACTTTCTACATTCCGCATTGGGTTTCCACACCATTGATCCTTTTGGAAACAACCTTAACCATTGATATTTCTTTGATGCAAAAATCAGACTTCAAAAGCTTAACACTTTGCCTTGTCTTTTTTCCGCATTCTGCATCAGGTTTCTCGCCATCCACCTTCCACAACTTCTATTAACCATTGATCTCTTTTATGGCTTTAATCCTGATCATTGATCTGATTTCTTTTATGGATTCCCAATGAAAACATCATGACTATCCTCAGTCGTTAATCTTCCCTACAAATTAAATATCGGTTGTTGATCTTCTACTTTGCATATTCCACAATGAAACCTGTTGTAATCCTACTGATCACATAAGGTTACCAATAATACATACAAAAATATACACAGATGCAAGAGACAAGAACTGATATGATGAACAGATTATATTATTCTCAATAGATTATACAAAGCCAAGAACTGAACTGTGTTCTTGTGTGGCTCAACAGCCTAATATACATGTTACAAACAGTTACAATCATAACTACCTGTCGGTTCACTGAACCGACACGACTATTAGTTAACAGACTAACTACTATGTTTACTCAGCCGACCGACGTAGTCGGTCTCTCGACTTAGTCGGCTGGTCGACTAAGTCGGTCTTCGTTTAAGTCGACTTATGTCGACTTGCTCCTTCTACATCTCCCCCACAAACAAAACATTTCTTCGTCCCGAAGAAAGAGGGAGGTAAAACAAAATAGACTAGAAGTACAAGAATTAGATTTGTAAAAAGGAGACTGCTACTGAGGTGGGCTGTGCAAGCGAATGGTTGGTCTTCTCTGTACACAGACTTCGACTATTGCTGGTGCTGTGATGGCAAGCTGGTGTTGAAAGTCCGTCCATGTCTGTAAGGCTTTCTGAATGTCGATAGTCAGAGTAGTAATATTTGAGAGTACCGACATCTTCTCTGCCATTGTCATTTCTGCAATGTGTTCCATGTTGGGGCCCAGCAGCTGAGTGTGTTCTTCGGCAGTCTCAAGGAGTCTCGTCATCTGCGGACAGAGGTTGTCGACTTTCTCCAAGTTGGGAAGGGCGTGCTGAACCCACTGGTGTGCCGCACGTTCCAACTGCTACAGCTTAGTGTTTTCCATCACTATTTGATCCTCAATTGTCTGCCTCAGTTCTGCCTCAGTCGACTTTCTCCTTTCCAAGGCCTGAATGCCTTGTCTGGTCTGCCTTGTCTGATTATAGACCTGCCCATAATGAGTAGGCCATTCTCGGAGTACTTCCTCAGTTACAATGGATTCCTCTATGTGGTCTTGTAGAAGTTTGTGAGCCTCCGAGAATGCTGTGTGTTGAGTCAGGAGCAGTCGGACAGTTTCTTATTTTTGTTCGGCCTTAGTCTCATGGAGGTGGGTCTGTATGGTCGACACCAAACCTTCAAACAGCTGATATGCTCTGTCCAGCGGTCGGTCGGTAGCAGCTTCGACAGGTCCTGGGTTAACAGTCTATACAAGAGACCTACACTTGTCGAGGAACTCGACTTCTTCTGTCTCCTTGTCCTTGAGTTGTTTCCTTAGTCGGTTCGTCCTCCTCTTCGACTCTTTTGCTAGGGTGTTGAGTAGCTGGCCAACCTCGAGGTCGGTCAACGAGCTTACATCCCGTAAGCTGATCCTTAGCTGCTCGGGTCTAGGAAGAGGTTCTGTTGGTTCCTTTGCTTGTTCTGTGGGTTTGTCGGGAGGACCTGCAGAAGTGGAAGGTGGATCAGAGGTCGAAGGTTGGTGTGTCGGAGGGGTTGGTTCAGTGGTTGGAAGTTTTTCGGTTTGGGGAGGTGGTATGTCCACCTCCGGCTGTGGTGATGATGGTGGTCGCGGATGTGAATCAGGTGGTGGTGGAGGGGGTGGAGGTGAGGGTGGTGGAGCTGGGGAGGAAGGGTTTCCTGATCCTGGTGGTGATGGAGAATGGTGTTGGGGGCTTTGGTCGGAAGCTATAACGTCTTCTTCCGGTGGGACTTGGTAGTCGGTGAAGGTCTGTTCAATACCTGATACTTCGCCACCTTCAGGGGTCCTTGTAAATACTGTTGTTTGTTGGGCGTATATCTTGCTCCTGGCTTTCAAGGGTGTTGTTGTCCTTATTGTTTGTGCTGACTGGAAGAGTGCAGGTAGCGTTGAAAAGAAAGCTTTCAGTTCCGCGTCCGTGCTGGCCCTGGCGCTGAGTGCTTCAGGGATCACTCTTTCAAAGAATTCGGGGGTTATGTCGTTCTGCTGCACTGGTGCTTGTTCCTCGACTATTTGAGTCGGAGATGGAGGGGGAGGAGTCGACACCAGGTCGACCACATCTTCGGACAGTGGTGTTGTTTTGGCCTTCTTCGGCCGACCTTCGGGTGCTCCTGCTTCGACAAACCGTTGAAACTGGGTTTCAACGGTTACCTTATTTGCTCTGGAATCCTCGACAATATCAAGTGCTGAGGCGGCCAGTTCATCTTCGTCATCTGTGGAGTCAGCAAGAATAAGCTTGCGCATACCTTTACCTTGCTGACGTTTTTGCAGTTTGATGTTCCTTCTGGCAATGGCGATCTCCTTTGCCAGTTTCTTGAGAATGCTTTTAGACACAGTATACTCAGGGTTGTCTTCCTCGACTTCTCCTGTCGGGATCTGAGCTGGGTCGACAGTCTGAGTAGCCAGCGGAGTTGTCTGTTGAACTGGTTGTTGTGCTGGTGGTGGTGTCTACTGTTGCTCGGTCGGAGGGTCCACGACTGGTGCCGTCGGATGCTTCACTATTAAGTGCACCCGACCAGGAGTGCTAAGTGGAGTATCCTCTGTCACAAAGGTGCTAATGTACAAGTGCAGCTCGTAATCTTCTTCCTTCTCCTGGTCGGTCAGAGGTTCGACTATAGAGAAGTCGACCTGTTTTGCAGCCTCCGGGACTTGTATTTTGGTTTTTGTCTGCCTAGACAACTCCCGAAAGATCTGCTCGACTGTGGGATAGTAGTCGAGGTCCCTAGCATTGGAATCCTGATTGTTTGACGACCATACGGATGTATGGTCGAGCTCCAGTTGGATGTGTGCGTCGGCTGGGAGGTGTCGTCGGATGTTTTGGGGCACCATCCACCTTGTCGTGCGCAGCTTAAGCTGCTGGAACCAGTTTTCCATAAAGACCTTTCCTTGGTTGAGTTCATGCACAGTTCCTTTTTGGGAAAAGGGTTTGAACCTGTGCATCTCAAACCTAGTCGGTTCTCGGAAGACAGGGCTGCCTTCCGGACAGATATAATACATTGCAATCCAAATAATTAAGGAGGGGAATTTGATAATACCTCCTGTTTCCTGACAGCGCTCGCATATGGTTTTAACCAAGTCTGCGAGGTAGTCTGCCCATCAGAAAATGCGGCCATTGGTTGTAATCTGGTCGAGAGCGTCCAGCATTTCCAGTTTGAGGTCACTGCTGCGACCAGCTAAGGTGAGAGTAATGGCGATGATTTTCGCCACGATCTGTGGTGTTCGTTCCTCAATCTGACTGATCATCAGACCCTTGGAGTTCTTGCCCGACGTCGAACCTGTAAAGTGCTCGACTAGTCCTTCCTTGATCCCAATGGGGACCGAGTCACCTTGATTTGAGAGACCAGTCAGTCGGGAGATAACATCTCCATTAATGTTGACTGGTCGGTCAAAGTAAAATCTGCCGTTGTGGTAACGACTGATGATGAATTTGACCGCGGCTTCCTTGTTACCAGTGAAGCTGGCCATGATAGGTGCGTTTGCATAGGAATAGATGGTGCTATGCCTAACTTTCTCAGCTTGCGGGGTCATCCGTCGTCCTTCAAATGCCCATTCTTGAATCTCCGTCCATAGCTTTTGAAACAGAGCCTCCTGGACTTTCGCGTTTTGGATTCGCTTGAGTCGCTGGAGTAGGGGTGAGTCTGCTGCCTGAAGTTCTTGAGCCTTAGCCGAAGCTCTAGTGCGTTTCGGTGCCATGGTTTTTGACTGCTCAGACTGGTCGTAATTCTTACAGGGTTCACAAATTTCAGTCGACTGGGAGTTTGAATGCTCAGTAGGTGCGTGGTGTGGTAAATGAACTGTGGAATGTTCATTATTTATAGGCGCGGGTGGGGTGGAGTGTCGAAGTGGGTGAAGTAATGGTGGACTTGACAGGCCAACTGCAACACTCGAGTGCGATTTCGTGAATCTGGGTCAGGGCTCGAGGCCATTAATGCGGGATGGGACGCTCCAGGTCAGCAGTCGGTGTCGGTGGTGACAACGGTCGACATGGTCAGTCGATGAAGATGGTCGATGGAAATGAAGTCGGTTGTCGAATGGGTGAGTGGCTGTCATGATGGTGGTTTCTGGTTGTACGGTTTTTGGTTTTTGGAATTTTTGTATCTTTTTATAGGTTTTTGGGGTCAATTAAAGCCGTTATATGATTTTTTTTATTTTTTTATTTTTTTTCAATTTTTGTATCGTTTAAGTCGGGCTCCATTAACAAGCTTCCGAAATACCAGGCCCTGTAATGTTTTTAGTCGAACCGACCCATTAGGATGTATTTCTTCGACAACATAAGGGCCCATCCATTCTGTGTGCAGTTTCTTAGGCTTGCCTTTGACTCGACTGTTATACAGTAGGGCAAGGTCACTGACTGACAGATTTTTGTTTCTGATATTACGGTCGTGCCAAGATTTTTGCTGTTGTTTTTGTATCTCTTGGTGCTGGATGGCCATGAGTCGATGTTCTTCTAATTTATTAAGTTGAAAGAGTCGGTCCTTCCTGTCCTGTTCAACATCGACATGTAATATCTGAGCAACTATAGGTGCCTATTGTCTGAAGTGCAGAGGTACGACTGCTTCTTGTCCATATACCAGTCGAAAGGGGGTTTGATCAGTCGACCGTTTGTACGCAGTCCTGTATGCCCATAAGACTGCAGGAATCTTCTCATCCCAGTCATCTTTGTCGACATTGCATATTTTAGTCAGTCCTTTTGTCAGGGTTTTATTGAAAGCTTCAATGGCACCATTCGACTGAGGGTGGTAGGCTGTACTCCGTCGGTGGTCGATGTGAAACTTGTCGGTTAGATGTTTGATAGTTTTGTTAACAAAGTGTGATCCTTGGTCGCTGATCAGAGTGAGTGGACATCCAAATCGATTAATAATGTTTTCATAAATGAACTTAGCAGCTACTTCACTTGAACAGGTCTCGACAGGTTCTGCTTCTGCCCATTTAGTAACATATTCGACTGCAGTGATAATATACCTTGCACCTGACCGTCGGGCTGGAACAGGGAATGGTCCTATGAAGTCGATAGCCCAAATTTCAAATGTTAGACTAGGGTTTACAGAGATCAGGGGCATTTCTGTACTCGGCAGTGGTCGACCAAGTCGTTGGCATCTGTCACATCGACTAACAAAGGTTTTACAATCCTTATGAAGCGTCGGCCACCATAGTCCAGACTGTTGAATTTTCTTAGCAGTTGTGTCGGCCTGAAAGTGTCCTCCTGCTGGTCCGTAATGTGCTTCGTGCATGATTTGCTCTCGTTCATGGACAAGTACACATCTTCTAAGAACATCGTCTAACCCTATTTTGTATAGAAATCCGTTGATGAGGCTGTAGGGGGCAGCCTTCATAGCTAGGATTTGCTTCTTTTTAGTGTTAAGACCTTCGGGGGCCTGACCTGTTTCTAGGAACTGAGCGATTTCCTCCAGTTCTTCTGGTAATGCTTCTATACGAAATAGATGTGCATCTGGTAGGTCGTCGTCGATTCCAGTCGGTTCCTCTCCAGTGTCGATTCGGGATAGGTGGTCGGGTCCGACATTTAACTTCCTTGGTCGGACAACTACTTCGAATTCAAATTCTTGGAACAGTAAGAGCCATTGACAGATTCTACCATGGTGAAGGGGTTTGTTTACGAGGTATTTCAAAGCTTGATGGTCAGTGTAAAAGATGAAGGGGTTAGCTAAGAGGTAGTGTCGATATTTCTGAAGTGCAAAGACCATTCCTAGGGATTCTCGTTCGGTGGTCGAATAGTTCCTTTCAGCCTTATTTAGTTTCCTACTGCTGTAAACTATAGGGTAGTCCATACCATCATCTCCTGGTTGGGTCAGAATAGCTCCAATTGCTATGCCTGATGCATCGATATGCACATGGAATTTGATCGACCAATTGGGAAATCTAAGTATGGGGGCTTTGACCAGTTTTCTTTTCAGTTTGTCGAATGAGATTTGGCATTCCTCTGTCCATTTAAACTCTATGTCATCCTTGAGTAGTTCCTCTAGTGGGTAGGTCATGTCTGATTAATGTCGGATAAACTTCCTATAGTACCCTGTATGTCCTAGTAACACCCGAACCTGTTTAGGGTTTATTGGAGGCTTCAAGTCAAGGATAATTTTAATTTTTGCAAAGTCAACCTTAATACCATCTTTACAAACAACATGTCCTAGTAGTATCCCTATGGGGGTCATAAAGGTGCATTTCTTAATGTTGAGGGAAAGTTGAATCTGCCGACATCTTTCCAACATAAGTCGGAGCCAGGTGCAGTGATCTTTTAGGTTGGAATATATGGTCCAGTCGTCGAAGTAGACTGCCATAGTTTTATAGATGTTTTCTTGGAAGGTTTTTACAACTATTCTAGAAAAGACTGCAGGTGCATTCTTTAGGCCAAAAGGCATAACCCTATAAGAAAAAGAGCCAAACTCACAAACAAATGTGGTTTTCTTCTAATCTTCCTTTGCTATAGGTACTTGATTATACCCTGAAAATCCATCTGTGAATGAATAGCATTCATGGCCTGCTACTTCATTCAAGATTTCATCAGCATAAGGTGTGGGAAAGGGGTCTGTCAGTGTAGCTTTATTAAGTTCCCTAAAGTCGACACATATTCTCAGTCTGGTCGGGTCGTGTTTCTTAGGCTGAACGACCATGGGACTTGCCCATTCCGACTGGTCGATAGGGTAGATGATACCTGCAGCTAACATATTGTCTATCTCCTTTTTAACTATTTCCTTATATTTATGAGCTAATTTATAAGGACGTTTCTTAACAGGTCGGACATCAGGTTTAGTGTCAATTTTCATCTCTCCCATTTCTTGAACTAACCCTTTCAAATCTTTGTAATCTCTTGC
>LPNX010225174.1:0-20772 GCA_001517045.1 Pseudotsuga menziesii
TACTTATAATTATCAAGACTGCCTATTCATCATTTCAGTAGAGGGAAACACTCATACTTGATTTAAGAGATGCATCTTCTGTAACTTCTCTTGCAATGATTGTAATAGGGTATTGTTTTTAGGCAGAGCAATGAATCTAGGTGTTTCCTTTTTGAGAATTACTATATTCTGATGGGGATAAATTAAAATGGAAAGATCAAACCCTGTCTTCCAGGCATCAAGACTTTTGTAAAGATTTTTGTTTTTGAACACTTTCAAATTCTTTTCAATCTCTTGTTATGTTGTCACATAAATAAGCATGGGAACTGATGCTGTATAGAACGAGGTTGATGATATAAAAAAAATGAGATTTTTTTATACCTGATGAATATACATAGTGAAATGACTGTAGGTCTTGTGATATGATATTCTCTGTTACCCAATTGTTCCCAAATGTAGGAGACCCTTGATAAACACTATAACGCACTGCTAGTCCAATTATCTTTCAGTTCAGTTATTCAATACCATTGCTATTTAGCATTTCAGATTGTCTCGAATCTCACTTTGTTGCTATTATTTGAAAGATCTAATAACACTTCATGATTTATTCACAAATTCATAACAAGATATAACAAATGCCTATTAAGATGTATTTGTTGCACTGGCAGAATAAAATGTAAGTTTATGACTTACAATTTCTGCTTATGTTCATTCATGTATAATCTTTTTAATCCTCATTCTGCATGTGGTGTTAAGAACTTGCCATGAGTTGAATCCACTTTATGTTGTTCATCTTTCTTTGCTGGTAATAAACAATTGTTGCAAGCTACCTGGCATCGATCTAGGTTTTCCTGTGTGGGAAAGACAATTTATGGAGCTCTATCTCTTTCTGGCTCGCAATTTTCAGATTTGTACCATGTTATGCTAAATTATTGGTTTTGGCTCCTTTTGGTAAAGCCTCCGGAGTTTCATCTTGAGGGCCAAAGGGGGATCATGGGACTCCGAATGGCTACTCTCACCAATAATGTGCTAGGGCAGATAAACCCTTGGCACAGTGTTTCAGAAAATGCACCTGCAGGCATGCAGGGAGCTAGGCATAATTTCTTGATATTTTTAATTTCTTGATATTTTTGATATTATCTCTCAATAATATGAGAGATAATTCACAACCATAAACTAGAGATAGTGTCACCAGAAAAGAGGCAGATCCTAACCCAAATATCCTAAAAACAAAGTTGGATGCACCATCTTTCCAAGGTTGTTGGCACTACATGTCCTTTAATCAACCTTGACTCTGCTGTTGGACTAGGCTAGTAAAAGGCGGGCCATAGAAAACCACTCCTATGCAAGTATATGATAGTCTTTAGGTTTAGCTTTTTTCCATCAATAGAAAACACATAAAAATAATATGTTTATATTAAGAAACAACTAGGAAGTATCAGCCATTTCCAGAAACTGATGTAATCTTCTTAGGTGTTTCAAGAAATGGCCAGAAACTCCTTAGCCATTTCCAGGACTGCCAAAAACAAGATGATATTCAAGAATCTTGGGTGGTTTCTGAAACAGGAAACCCGTCTCAAGCTGACCAGAAAAGGGTTCTGCATTTCATATGCATTGAACCTAGTCTAAGGTTTTGCCAGTGCTTCAGTTCACCATGTGCCCATATCATCTAGCCAATGCTCCATGGTATTAGCCGTCATACTTGATCCAGAAAAATAAAACTAAAAATAAATCAGTGCTACTCTAGCCAAATGACAATAAAGAGAAAAACATGTATTCTTATATCTGCCTGTTATGTGTCTGCAATAGGATCCAAGCCCAACACTTGAAAGTGGAAAACCAAGAGTTGGGGATAAATTATTGCGTATCAGGTTAGCACATTGATCCTTGGTAGTCTAATCATAGTGTCTCAAAATGTTAAAAGGAAAGGAATGCCAAACTCACATCATCTCAACTTTTATCAGGGTTGCTACTGCCGATAGAAATAAAATTAGATGCTAAAGATCATTTCCTTATCTTGCCAAGGAGGTTGGTAAAGAAGACTTTTGCGGTGTATAAATCGTAAAAAGAGTCTAAAAACTAAGCTTTGAAATTTTCATTCAAAGAGTATCAAAGGCATTTTCTTATGAGATCAATTTTTGAAGGAGATGAAAAGAGCTCAAAACGTGTGGGTGCCTATATGAATCTTAAAAGTTATCAATGAAGATAAACCTTATATAGCTTTATCTTTAGTGGTATGGATAGACTTGGTGCACTCTATTTGTGATATCTTCTAAATGTTTGTTACTTTACAAAATGTTACAGAAACTTCCAGATTTTTATGAGCAAATAATAGGATGCCAAAACAAAATTTAAAAGAGGTAGAAACTAGAGTCCAAAGCTGGTAAGAAGAGTAATAATTGAAGGAATCCTTAGATAATCAATTGCCATGGACCCTCATGTTTTTCCCATTTGAAGTTTGAAATTTGAACCACTGGTGACTGAAATTAGGGAACGTTGGGCAGAAGATTATATGCACACACATATTGAAACAAATAATTAGTTTCTTCATCCATATGTCTGAGCTTCCTGTGCACAATGTATAACACCGGACCAGTCAAAGTTATAGAAAACAAACTACTAAATATGATGGGTTTTGATTTTCAGCTTAGTTTAACCAATCAACTGTAAGTTCCTGCTTTGAATAACTCTGCAGCATATGAACAGAGAATCCCAGCCTCTCCCAGGCAGTTCGCATGGGTCCATATTCAAGTGAATAAAGCTGTAAATGAAAGTTGATAAAAGGAAAAATTTTAGCTTTTAATTTTTCTTAAAGTAAAACACTGCTACTGACAAAAATGAAGTTGATAAAAAACCTGAAGTGGAAGTATCCCTGCAACCTATATTAAATAAAAAGCCATATAGTTGTAACATCTGTATCAAGACTCATTCTATATACTTTGTTTTTACTAGATATGTTGTGAACTCTCATTCAATATAGATACCTGATCCTTTTAATCTGGGAAAGTGAACATCACTGCAAATTTTGTTTATGTGAATTTTCTTTGTTCTGGATCTCTGTTGATATATCAAGTATCCCATAATTAAAAAGATCATTTGGTTTTGCCAGTTCAGTTTCTCTGTGGAAGATGACTGTATATAGAATTATTGGCTATTACTGGTAATGAAAACAGGCTATTATTATTACCTTAAGTCAAGTCAAAGAGATTGTGCTAAAGGCAAAACGTGAAATGAGAATTTGTCAATGTTCCAACTCAACTTCTTGGGCCAGGTATTCTATATCTAAATCCGTAGATTATACCTCGTATGGAATCTCTCTACTATGAGCCTTCGATGGGGACGTGGTCTAAGATCAAGTAAAAGATATAATTAGACAGGATTACCCAATTTGCAGGTATTTAAAAAAAAAAAAAATCACCTCCGTCGCTTAAGCGACGCTTAGCAACCGTCGCTTATCCGACAGTTTTTCAGGGTATCCGTCGCTTTAGCGACGCTTCTGGACGTCACTTATCCTACAGTTTTTCTTTGTATCCGTCGCTTTAGCGACGCATCTGGACGTCACATATTCGAGAGTTTCTCTTTCTATCCATCGCTTAAGCGACGCCTGTGGGTGCAAAAGTTTTAAAAAATATTCATCATTGTCGCTTAATAAGTGTCGGATAACCGACGGTTTCAATTCAAGCGACGGTTACCTAAGTGTCGCTTAAGCGACGGTTACTTAAGTTTCGCTTAACCGACACCAAGTTTCCGACACTTTAAAAAAAACCAAAGTGTCGTACATGCGACAGGGAAGTGTCGAAAATACGACATGACGGCCGTCGGATTTTTGGTCAAAATGTAGTAGTGGTAGCACAGGCTGCCCATTATTGACACCAAAAAAGTGTTTAGTTGAAATCTTTGAAATCAGCATATTTCTTTCATACCAAAAGAAATTAACTAGAGATGAGGGAAATAATTAAACAACTGCACACAAGGTAGCTGTGGGAATAATTATGCATCGGTGCATCAGCGATTCAACTTTTGGCTAGCATCTTCATAATAACAACTCATGTATAGAGAAGCGGTTGGGGAACTTGTTTAAAACCCAGATATAATCACATGATTTTATCTTACTTTTAACGAGTATTAGGGAGGGAACAAATCCATCTATGATCTATCCAACAATTAATTATGTGGAGGGGGGCTGCATATGCTTCCATATGGGCACCCTAATTTGGTCTGGTAGATGCTATTCAACTAATGTTGCAGATTAACCTTCCACATTCTTCCCTAGAGGTCTGGTCTACGATTCAACAAATAATGCATCATCTGAAAGCCCTGCTAGCTACATTTGAGCTTAGACAGAACACAAGGACATGGGAAGGCAAAAACAAAGACTAGTCCACTACACGCTAAATATGTTTTAATAAATTAGCATTGTTCAATGTTATTGTATCTTTGTGCTCAGAAATTTTGTATGAATTTAAATTATATTTAAGGCAAGTAAAAGAAAGTATAAAATAGATGGTAGGATAATAATGTCAAGTGAAGAAGTGTGGAAAGAAATTATTCTTCTCAAACATGTCCTTGAAAGAAATGAATTATTCTTTTCCTGGCAAACTTTGTTCTCTTCATTGAAATTTTAGTTTTAATTAAAAGAAAGAAACATATACATCTTATATAAAAATACTAACCAAAGAAACTATATGGTATGAACAGTTGACTCACTTTTTAGCTCTCTGGCCCTAATACCTTCAAACACATTTCTCCTTCTATGTCAACGCCAATAACTTAGGATAACCCACTGATAACATTGTTATTTACATTCCCCATTTGAACAAATCCTGTATGGCTCCCCCTACTTGCTCAGAGGGGGCAGATGTAGGGGCTTTTTGGCCAGTAATCTGACCCATAAAAATGAAAGTAAACAAACAAATGCAGATTGGTCATATACAAAATCAAATGAACACAAAATGATCTGACTCATGTTCAATGTATTCTCTCTAAAACCTTCATGAGCACACACAATTTTCTTACATTAGCAATGTAATCTACTCGCTGTTATGGATATTATATATTGTTAGAGTTAGTGTCTATGTCAACAAAGTGAACAGAAAATGTCTAAACATGGGTAGTTTTGAATGATGTGTACAGAAAAAGGAACATGGATGAGGATGGTTAATCAAAATCTGGGCTGCACATCGATGCTGAGACTTGGCACATTCAGGAAGAAGTGGATGGACAAATAAATGAATATTTTCATGTTCCATTTGTCTAGTTTCAGTATATGTCTATAGATTGTATATTAGAAAGAATGTTTACTATTTTGGGGGCTTTAGTAGTCTGTACTAGTTGCAGATCCATGGGGGTCCTAATGTATCTTATTTTTTAATCTGTTATTTAGACAATCTTTCAGAAGATACAATCCAGACAGATTGTATTTATATAAAGCAGGTCCTACCTGAACATTTTCATAGTTTCTCCCTTCAAACGGACTGCTGGATATGTGCTTTTTAAAACACATCTGCAAAATCTAATTTTCTTGATAAATAAATAACATTAAGATTTTTTTCTGGGGAAAAACAACATGTATGGCTGTAAATAAAAATAAATTATTAAGGAAAAACACAAAAAAAACATGTCGAGATAACATTACATGAAATTCATAACAGCTAATTTTCCTTCGAGAACAAAAACATACGCAGAGGCCAATTAAGGAAAGATATAAACCTTGAATGAGTTGGTGGTGCAATTATTATGATCTTCTACAAGGGCCCTATAGTCCTCGCAAAGCCTAATGGGCATATACTCAGCACATGGATGTTTGGGGCAGTAGCTGTGGTCTCTTCTACCCTCTTTGTTGAGGTATTTTTGTATACAATTGAGCAATTTTTCAGAGCAAGAGATGCATTAGGGGGAATTGAGGTTGATGCAGAAGTTTTCAATAGTTTGCTTGAGGTCATAATGACCATAAAGTTTGACAGGCTATTTGAGGGTATACCTGATAAATGTAGAATCCTGTTCAATAATTTAATTCCCTCTATAGAAGAGAGATGTATGTATAGTGATCTATTTTTGCTGAAGAACATGGAAATCCTGGTAAAAGAAATGAACTCAAGCAAGGAGGTTAAATTATCTATTAAAGAGCATCTACTTACAAGTGCAACTGATATGGTGGAATGCCTGGTAGAAAAAGCTTCCCATGCTTAATAAGTGATTTTTCTTGACCGAAGGGTACATTTTTATAACAGAAATAACAGAAATAAGGGCATAATCTAGCCTTCTATCACAGATAAAAAAAATAAGGGCATAATCTGGCCTTCTATCACAGATAAAGAGCTGCAATCAAAGTGGAGAAAAATGTAAAAACAGCAATAGGTGCCTTTTACCAACCACTCACAAAATTGTAAACACTTGTATATTATCTTTGGTCAAGAAAACATTCTGACCTACGGAGGAAAGAATACTCTTTGCATTCAAAACCAATGGTTTTGAAACATGGGTGACCAGGAAATGGTCAAAGTTGCATTGACCAACTAAAGTCTTTAGCTATAGAACTTCAAATTGAAAACAAATCACGGGGAATTCAACCTGTTCATATTCTTCAAATCATTGCAGCAATCTAAGACAAAAAAAGGTTAAATACACTTATCATAAGACTAGTGAACAACGTAATCAACAACGTAAGCACCATTTCAACCTAAATAGATACAATATCCATCAAATTTAAACACCAAGCCTGACCCTAGCTTGAAGTAAACTTCATTCTGAAATATGTGCCAATACGGTAGGCATGTAAGACACAGATCTAGACATAAATAGCTATCTTAAACTATACACTGCATATCTCTTGCAGTATGATAAAGCAGAGAATGTTGAATCAAAGTTTGCAGAGCTCGAAAGGTTACCTGGTGATCTCAATTCTCAGGAAACATCTATCAGCTACTCACTCAAGAACAATGCAGATCTGATAGCGTGCAAAGAAGAATATTATCATCAGTGTGGGGACATGCAACCTGGTGGAAGAGCATTTGCAGGTTTCCAGTCTTTCACCCATATATTCTGCAACACCCATGATAATAGTTAATTTCCCTAGTAATGCACAAATATAGAAATTTGTGTGAACAACTAAGTAACTGCAAGCTATAAAAAATTCACAACTGTTATGGAATCGGTACATCTTACATTCTTTAAGTTTTCTTCTGCAAGTTCCTTTTCAATAATTTTCTCCTCGAGCGATACTACAACTCCGATCAATGGGTTTTCTGAAGAACTGAAATCAAAATACAATATTTTTAGGCAGATAGATAATCTAAAGAAATGCCATGAAGAAACTTTCCATAGCTACAGCCTTCACTCACATTCTTCATTCCACAGCATATTGGTTATCAAATTTTGAAGTAAAATCAGACATCCATATCTGATCCATTAAACAATAAAAAAATGAATAGGCCCAACTGCTTATGTCCATCAGGGCGAAGTAGTTAAGCCAGGTTAACATCTTAGCTGATAGACAGGTTTTATTTCCAGGAACAGTGATAAATATGATTTCAATTTTTCCTATGGGCATCCATCACAGACCAATGCATTCTTCAATTTTAAATCAAAAGAACCTACCTTTCCTTAATACCGAAATTATTCTATCTTCTTTTGTAATTTATAATATCTCAGCAGGATGCGCTGATAAAATCGAGAAAACCCCAATTAGATGTTATTGTATCTGCTGTTGTAAATTATAATATGTAAGCAAGATGCGCTGATAAGATAGAGAAAACCCCAATGTTAAGAAGCCTAATGTGATGCACCTCATCTGTCTAAAGCGAACTACCAGTTTCGGTTAAGAAAATCATTTCTTATCATAAAGTTTTCAATTAACTACCTTAGACTACAGTCAGCTAAAAACCCCTGTTGCAGTCAGATGTGTAAATCACTCTCTATATTCTGAAAAACAAATCCTTTCAAATTTTGTTGTTCACACATTTTAGGTTTTGTATTCTGGATGCCCCACTATATGGGTCTATTCCTTCAACGCAAGTATTCTATCCCTTGAACGCTTAACTAAGGATTCTGTCCTACAAACATCAAACAACTTGCAAGAGAACTTGATGGAAACACAATCTCATATGAAATAAAGTTTAGGACAAACATCAAACAACTTGCAAGAGAACTTGATAGAAACACCAACTCATATGAAATAAATTTCAAATATCAGTAAAAATGATTTGCCTACAGATTAAAATTTGTATCCGAGATGATGGCACGAGGTGATGGCAGTAGGTTTATGAATTGAGTGATTGTCGTCACTGTGTTTTTAGTTGCAACTTCTATAAAGATGCCAGATTTGTTTTCTTCGTGAGAACCTTCTGCACTGGGGTCAGATACCAATGCTCTCATAGCTATGAAGGGCTTACCCTCGCTCAGGCAAATATACACCCAAAAAAAAAAGCCACCTATATTAGAATATGGTCTGTACCTCCTAATCAATTAGGGTTTTAGCCCTCCTAAAAGCAGGACACAAGCTTGTAATTTAACAAAAAAGTTGTATCGCTTGCTTGGAAAGTGAGCTGTATTCTCATCTAAAGCTACTGTAATCACACCTGGTGGCGCCAAGCGATAAATAAAATAATAATATCACAAAAAAAATTGGAAAGGACTTAATTACCATTGCAACTCCTGCACTCTCCATATCGAAAGTAGTAACATTAAACTTGTCACGGAGGAAGCTTTTATAAGCAGCATTCGCCACAAAAACGTTGGCACTGCATCCCCTCTACACTCTTACAATCCTTGGCTCGTGGGAGAGACATGTCGAGTTCACACAAGAATCTAACTTCACATTCTGTTGTTTACACAGCGCCAATTCAAAATATAAAAACCAATATATTTGTTTTAAGGTTTAACATTAACCCTTGCAGTCCATGGCCCCCAAAACAAATACCTCTATTTTTTGTGCAAGCTCATAATAGGATTGTGAAATGGGAATCCAAAACACATGTTCCCGGACCTTTGGAGTTCCATTCACTGGAAAAATCTCTTCGGCTTGAAACCACACATTATTCAGCTGATTATCAATGTATTTCCCTAACGGAGTACTGTAGATCATTCTCATCCATCTTCTTTGCTGCATCGTGGAGAGCCTTCCATTCAATCTTTGGGAACATATGCTTCAAGAAATCAGGGTTAAATGGAACCTCCTTTGTCACAAAATTCTCAACTACCAACTCCAACGGAAACCCCCTAGTCACTCCTCCATGAGAGACGCTATTTCGGGCTCGAAAGATCATCCATGGCCAGTTATGGCATACAAAATTCACCAAAAAAAACAAACATAACTGCACGCGCTGAACAAAATTCACAAAAAAATCAAACATAACCGCGCTTAAACTCTTGGCCGTCGCTGTATTGACGCCTTGACCGTTTTATAAGTCAAAAACAGACGGTGCCGTCGCTATAGCGACAGTCTGGCGTGGATACATCGACAAAAGTCGGGGCTTCTTAAAAAAAATTGTAAAAATGCATAATTTACCCTTGATTTTTCCACGAAAGTAAAACTAACATGGAAAACTAACGTGGAAAAATTGATCACATGTACTAGTGATATTTGTGTCTTCTTCTCGGCCTCTTGTACTGCTTGATTCATCTTATTAATAATTTTATTCATAAATTTCACCTCTATAATCAAGGAACATTCCCTTGGTTTCGTTTATGCGAATGCAACATTTTGTATTGAATATACGTTAGTCTTGTGCATATAAAAAAAATATATGGTTATCAGCCCTATGATTATGGAGACATCATTAAATTCTGTGGTTCCTAGATCATGCACTTCTCCTGACACCTGAATTCTGATTGGTGGAACCAACACTAGTATTTAAGATGGGTGTTCTTCAGAAGTTTGCGGTATATCCTGTGACTCGGTTTTCTAAGGCCTATAATCCATTGCAATTCTAACCTCTTCAACATATTTACATAATACTTAATAAAAATCAGTATTAGCACCTGTAAGCTCCATTTGCTGCTTGTATATTCTATGAAATCTTGTCTCTATGATTTATTCTAGCACTTCAATGAACTGGGTCAAATATTCCTCATCAATGCTGATGGTATTTGTAGTTCTATCAACCTTTCTCCTTTTCTTTCGTTTAGACTCTGCTTTATCTATATCATCCTCCTTTATTTTCTTTTCTACATCTTGATCTATTGGAGTTGAACTCAATATGCTCTGGGTCAGATCATGATCTTGTGCATCATCCCGCAGGCGGTTTTATTTATCTTTCTACTGCAATGATGTTGGTTTTTCCTGGTCCCAGTCATCAGCTACTATTTGGTATTCTGAAATAGGAACACCCCATTCCTTGAACCATTCACTAAAAATGGATTCAAGTTCCTTTCCAGTCAGTAAAACTTTGAATTTCAACCATTGGCGTTATGGGTCTTATCACAACAGTATCTTAACATAATGCGACCTGATCTGAAACTTAACGATTCTATGGAACTAGACAATAGTGGTATCATCAAGTCTCATCTTCTTTTGCACATGATCCCTTAGGGCCTCTCCATGCATAGAAATTAAATATTAGTATCTTGTTGTCTTTCCTCGTTTTTATTTGTGAACCAGATATTTGGGTATCTAGATCCTCTGCAATAGACTAGTATACCCATGTGTTGATTGTTTGGTGGGTCATACCACACAAAAAATGAAATCAAAACTAAAAACTAGGCGTAGTGGAAAGGTTTACCACTTTACTATGACAGAGATGCGTCTTCTATAAATTCATTCCATAGAAATTGCAACCAATTAATTTGAACTCCCTCCACACAAAGTTCAGCTAGTGAAACCACACTCATAGTACCCTTGGTCAGTCGCAATTTGAGCAAAAGTTTACAAGATAATACCTTCGCATCAAAGAAAATGGTATAGTCATTAGTGGATGAGATGAGGAACCCTCTGTTGACCCTAATCAAGTCATACTTGTTCTTAACCCTTGCTATCATCGTTGTTTCCTAGTATTTTCATAGATTTGGAACTAGGTCTATACTTGATAGTGAGAGACCCGTTATCATTGAAATGACCTCGACATCCATAGAATATACCTCATCTAGACAAATAGATCCTCCATTAAATGATACCATCAATTTTCGAACAAAGGAATTCACTTCTGCAATCCAGCCGAAGTGTGGCATATATAGTAACGATAACAGTACAAACTATTCCAGTCCTCTCTCCCATTCCATTCAGATGAACTGCTTTGAAAATACAGTGTGGCTTGCACATATACCATATAATTCTTCCTGCCAAATTTTTTTTGTTTCTTTGTGGTGTGGTCAGGAAAGGATAGCTTCAGCATGTTTAGAAAAATACCCTTCAATACCTTAATTCCTTATGACACCACTAACATGACCAGTGGAGCCCCAAACTTCTTTGGAATTTTCATCTTTGGGCATCTGAATGCCTTAGTGGGATGTATCGTGGTAACAAATTTCTCATATTAGAATGTTCATCCTCCTCAGGTACTGGTGGCAGTGTTGGTGGTGTCATTGCTTTCTCTTTTAGCTTCCTATTACCTGTGTGCTTCCCCCATGTAGTTTCAAAGGGACTTGGTAGGTCTATTGTTGATTTTATGGATGCCCTGACTAGAGGGGCTGAAATTTTCTCATCCTACTTCTATGGTGGTATATCCTACAGTGTCTTCCATGATTGGTGTAGGTGATGCAGTCGCAACTTTGTATTCAACAACTGAACTAGCACTAGAGATCCAAATAACCACGATCTGAGTAACATGCTTCAAATTTTTGAAGTTGCAGACAAAAATTACTCATATCACATGCAAATAGAATGGAATGACTTCATCACGAATGTTTATAGTATGTAACAATCCCCCTCGCCAGCCGTTTGTCACATGTGCGAGCCATCAATAGAAAGGAATATGTTGTTTCAGTCACATGGGTACATTATTCAGATAATTAAGGAAACTTTTATATGCACCACTATTTAACTAGCACATTGAGTGGTAGTTATTTCCATAAATACGGATGTGACCATAAAGTATGCCCCCAAATTTCCATGATTTTTTCAAATTAATTCTCTCCAGTTGTCGTATCATAAATTATTGGCATCTAGTTGTCATATATGTGTTGTTCGTATTTCTTGCGATTGCGTTGCACTCCTTGCAACCTGTTTAGGCTTCCCTCCTTCTTTTCTTGCAATAGACTATATGAGTTTGTGAGACTTCATCTTTTTATTAGCGGAAGACTAGCATTCTGCAAACCAAATTTTTCCTCTTTCTTTTTCTCTTTTCCTCTTTTTTTTTATGCAACTAAGTCATAGTTATCATGATATGGCTTCATTTGACTTCCATTCACCAATCATTGGACCTCTATTCCATCTAACTTCTGCAATTTCAATGTTCCTCCATCAATGATCTTCATAACAATATACGAACCTAACCAATGTGTTCTCAGCTTTCCTGGATTCTTGGAAATTCATTGTCATACATAATAACTACTCCTACAACCTCAAAGTGATTTCTCTTAATGTGTCGATCATGCCATGCTTTTTGTCTTTGTTTTTGAACATTTTGAAGAAATCCTGCAACAAAACGTTCTTCTTCCAGGTGTACAATTTGCAACAATATTTATTCGACAACATCATCATCTTTCATTTATGTGAGTGTAACAATTATTAATCTTGAGAAAATATACTCTATAGGAATCATAGCTCCTTTCCCATACACCAACCAAAATGGAGTTTGTCCTTTCAATTTCTTATAAGCTACGCGATATTCCCATAATACCGCTGATATTTTTTTATCGTAGTCATCTCTTTGAACATTGAAAACCTTTTCCAATGCATTCTCCAAAACTTTGTTAAAGGCTTCGAAAACTCCATTTGCTTGAGGGTGATAAGGTGTTTTCCTTCTATGTTGAATATGGAATTCATCTGTGAGTTCTGCAATCAACTGGTTGACAAAGTGCGTACATTGGCCACTTATTAAAATATTTGGGCTTCCAAATCCTGTCATGAAATTCTCAAATAAAATATTCATAGAAAACACAGTATTACACTCCTTTACTGGCGTTACTTTATCTCATCTAGTTAAGTAGTTAGTCACAGTAATAATATATCATGCACCAGTGTGCTTTTTTTTCAGACTAATGGGACCCACAAAATCAACGAACCATTTATTAAATTCCTACAAATTTATTTGAGGTACTAATGGAATTTGATCTCTTCACGACGGATTTCCTGTCCTTTAACAGACATCATAGTTGCAACAATAATGTCAAGCATCCACATGCATGGTGGTCCACGATAATCATGCTTGCAAAATCTTATGCACCATATATTTATCTGCATAGTGGCCACCTGGAACACCATCATGTGATTCATTTAATATAAACGATCACTCACGCTCCAAAATGTAGTGATGAAGAATCTCATCAAGACCCATTTTATGCAATTTTCCAATGATCAACTGGAAATACGCAGCTCGTACAACTAACTGTTTCTTCTGTGCAAGGGTGAATTAAACTAGCGTATATCTTGTACTAAAAAATTGTATGATATATCTATAATTACCATCAAACATAGTTATCAAAATAATTACACATCAGGGATATTATCATCCAGTGTACTAGGCTCTTCACCACTTTCTAATCTTGAAAGATGGTATGGCCCCAAGTTCAATCGACAGGGTTTAAATATTATATTGAAATCAAATTCCTAGAAGAGGTGAAGCCACTGACAGATATTCCCCCCCAACACTTTCTTATTAGCCAAGTATTTCAATGTAGAATGGTGAGCGTACATCTTAAAATGTCCACCTACTACATAATTTCTAAATTTCTGTAGTGCATATACTGCCCCTACACCTTCACTTTCCATCGTGGCATAATTTTTCTCTGTAGTTGATAAATTTCTTCTAGCAAAATAAATGGGATGATTGATGGATCCTTCACTAGGTTGCGTCGGTACCACACCGAGAGTGATAGAATACATGTTGACATGAACATGAAACTCCTTTTTCCATTCTGGAAGCCATCTTGTTTTTCAATGCATCTAGACTCTCTTGGAAGCTCTTCGTTTAGTGAAACTTAGCATATGTTTTCAAAATATTTTATGTCAGATCAATGGCCTCCGCATATATTCAATAAATGTTCTGTAGTATCTAGTGTGTTGCAATTTTACTCTCAACTATTTAATTGTAGTAGGTGGAGGTAGACTAAGAATGATTGTAGTTTTAGCCGGATCAACCAAAATTCCATCGCGACAGACCACATGGCCTAACGGGGCTCCAAACAGGGCACAAAAGATACATTTCTTCAAACTGAGTTAAATTTGATACTAGCGAGACCATTCTAGCATCATTCTAGGGATCTCAATATGGTATTTGATGAGCCCAAATATCGTCCAATCATCAAAGTAGACTTCAATAAATTTGTGTATAAAATATTTAAATGCAGCTACTACAATTTTGGAAAAAATCATAGAGGAATTCTTAAATCTAAAGGGCATTACCATATACTAGACACATCCCCACTCTATCCAAAGGTATTCTTTTTTTGGTCTTCTTGTGCAATCCTAATCTGATGGTAACCAGAAAATCCATCATTGAATGAGTACATTTCCTATCCTCTGACACTCTGTAGTACTTCATCTATGAATGCAATCGAAAATGGGTCATTCAAGCAAGAATCATTCAACTTTCTTAGGTCGACACAAATTATTACTTCTCCTATGGTATTCTTATCCTAGACCACTATTGGACTAATCCATTTTGATTCCTCAACAGGTTCTATAACACCTTCCTCAATAATTTGGTCCAATTCATCCTTGACCTTTTCTTTATATCATGGATTCAATCTATATGGTCATTTCTTGACCGATTTCACGTCGATTCTCAAAGGCATCTTCATCTCACTAGATCTACGACTATCCCCTTCATATATGAGAATTTGGTTGGGAGCATATACTAAAACTCATGCAATAATTCAATTATCTTTCCTACAGTCTCTTCATCCCAATAATCTCCAATATTGGCGAACTTTAGATTTTCAGGGGAGCCAATATTTACTTTCTTGATCTTGAGTGGACTCAAGAATTGGTTACTAGAAATATTGAAGCCTTACACTATGCAAATACTTTCTGAATAAGGTATGTATATGTCGAGTGAGTCATCATCATGCGGTTCTCCCCTCATATTGTAGCACTCCTTCCAATGGTGGATTTTTCGTGTTGCATTGATGGAAATTTTTCACTACGACATGGATATTCTCAAATATTTTCTCTTTAATTACTTGCAATGCAACATAAATTGTTGGGTGATTATTTGCAAACTAGAATATATGTGTGAATTTAGTAGCTAGCTCTTCAAAATCAATATTTTCTCATCATAGTTCAATATATGTATACCAATTCCTTGGTATCATATCCAATGTATGTATGAAGTGATGAACCCATTCTTGTTGCGGATATTCCTGCCATGTCCTATGACAATGCTCAATATGCTCAATAGGATTTTACAATCATATATACTTGTAGCCTACATATCTTGTCTCTACTCCAAATATAATATCCACCAATCTTTTACAATGTGGCTATTCAGAGATAGATTGTTTATGTGTACCCCACCATCTATCAGGTGTAGCTTTCAACTCAAAGTCCAAGGCGGAAAATCCTTGTGATTCTGTAAATTTTGCTTCTAATTATGTTAGAAAATATGAAAGTTTAGTCAAACCTTCATATGTAGGGAGATCTCTTGCTTTAGCTCCTACCTATTGCACATATCTTGTAATTCTTCCACACCAACTCATGGAAACTTCATGCATGTGATTTTGCCAATTTTCTAATGCTTCACCTGAATCAGATGTACATGAGATAACACTTGTCCAACTAAACTTTCCATCAGTTTTTGGGTTTATATAGTCATATTTTGATGACATGATTTTATGTATGTGATACATATAATCACCTTGTGCTTCACTATTTACTAGGTCGACATATCTATGTCCTTCAAGCGGATCAATTAGTGCAACCACCCTTATCTCTGAATATTCAAATGGCATGATTCTAATCTTAAAATTAACGATTGTCTCATGATCTATCACCCAGTAAATACATAGAAGTGTAGGATATGGTTTTGTATAATCAACAACATCAATCACTTCAAATTCTGCATATGTCCTCAAACCTTCTACCTCAACAGGAACTTCAGTCGCTTAACAAATCAGTATAACCTTCAATTGATTTGATAGCCTTAATTGAATGGGATACCAATCCAATCAAGACTTGTTCATTTCTTCCCATGTATTCCTTGTAAATATATTGAAATTAGAGCCCAGATCAAAAATTATATAATCAATGTCATATTATCCTATCTGCGTAGTCATTCATAACTCACGACAAATTTTTAATTTTTTCACCACATGGTTAACTCTTTGTTCAGGTCACAACTCTTCTAGAGTCTCTTCTATGAGTGTTGTCAATTCTATGACAGTATATTTACCAGGGGTTAGTGATTAGAAAATTTTGAAAATTATTTGAGCTTACTAACCTTTTTTGGTTGTTGCTTCCCGAGTATTTGATTGAATCTTTTGGGAATCTCTCTTACTTGTCTTGATGTCAGTGCTTGGTTTGTGTCGACAAATTCTGGTCGAACGTTGAAGAATATCTTATTTTCTTTCATGACATCAAAGGGTACTTTCTTTTGTGTCACCAATCGCACCTATGGTTTTCCATGCTGTCTATCCTGGTATTCTCTAGTCGCAACACCCCCCCCTTGTGAAGACAACAACGTTTTATTGTTTTGGCTCGACAAAATTCATATCAATGTTCTGGCTCGACAAAATTCATATCAATGTTCTGGTTGGGGTTCAAATTGGGATTCTGCATTGGGTTGGCATTTCCCACAATTAGATCCTTCCACTTAGCAATCAATTGCATACATTGTTCGATAGTATGATCAAATGCTTTACAATTTGAATGGGTCTTCGCAGGACTTTCACAATCTCGAGCAAAGTCTCCTGGTTGTACACAATTATAATGTACAACTTGGCCTCTTCATCAACCAAATCCTCCTCCGTGTTTTTGTTGTCCTCGGCCTCAAAAATTCCCACCCCCCTATGTTGAGGGTAGTGTTGCTGCAGTGGATAGTGATTTTGTTGATATTGTGTCTAAGGATATTACAGTTGTTGGAATTGTGTTGGTGGATATTAAGCAGGATGGTAGTAAGCTTGCATCTTCTCATCATTCTTCATCAAGTAGGTATCCATGGTTTTCTCTTATAGAAGATGAAATGCTCTATAATATTTATTACTATTTCCTTCATATTTATAAATTTACAATATAGACTGGGTGGTGTACTTACAATCTTATGAAAATACACACACTCTTTAGACATTTTGCCTCTAGTCTAGCATAGTCTAAACCAAGGCATCCCTTGGGTGTTTATTGGGTTCAATGCTTCTGTTGTGACTTAGTTCATGAGTGCCAGGAAATAATCTTTATGGTGTCCTTCTGTTCTACGTCTTGTACACCAGAAATCATCTTGAACCTCTTTCCCTTTCTTGATTTCTTGTAGCTGCACCATAAGATTAGTCAATTGTGACTGATATGCATCATTACTGTGTCAGTTCCTTCGATCGACAAGGATTCTAGCTTCATGGTTATTTCCATAGCTTCTTCCTCCAACACAATCTTTTGTTTAATCAATGGAATACATATGTGCAGTAACATCGAAACAATGAACCATTCCTTATGTTGTAAATTTGACATATGTAAGCTTACTTTGGTCATTAATGTCTTGAATCGCTGATGAAATTCCTTGACAAACTCTGTAGGTAAATTCTTGATTTTTTTAATCTCTATAATGCACCGCGTCTCATATTTCACCTTTCTAAACTCATATATGATTCTGATTCGAATCTAGTTGAGTGTTTCTACACAGCTCCTACTATAACAATAGAAAGATTCATGTACTAGTCTAGTGCATGACCTAACAGAGTCATGAGAATATTTGCTTTCTTTGTGTCTACATCTTGGATCTGTTACACAGTCCATACAACTTTATTGAGAAACCAATGTTGCTATGCGTCTTCCAGCCCATTCTCGTTAAATATTAGAAACTTAATGTCTTTTCTATCCATTATGTTGGCTCTTGGTACCCTTGGGAAAATATTTTGAGTAGGCATACTCCCTTGTAAACTATTCATAGTGTTAGTACTACTAGTATTTACAACCGTAGCTAGAGATGAGTTTCTAGATATTACCTCTGGCGAAGTGCATGGGTTTGTAGTTGTATCATACTTGTGCTATGCATGTGAATTTTTTGCTGATTATTCTGATTATTCTTCTTCTTCTTCAGATATCGGCTCATACTCTTCTTCTTTGCCAATAGAACCTTCGTCAACGTGCGATGCAAGCTCATATTATTCTCCTCTAGTTGTACTAAAAATCTCTCTTCCTAGTAGAGTCTTTCTTCTTTTTCTTGACCTAAATATTCTTCCATTTTTTAATTAACCAACCTCCAGTTCAGTTCCACTATCTCCATAGAACATCTCAACTTAGTTTGCTCCATTTTTCATATAGTTCTATTGTGACATATTCAAAATTTTGCACATAGTTCTCAACTATCACATTCAAAGGATTCCTTTTTCACATACGAGCATCTCTATCTAGGTTTTCAAGGACAAAAACTATCTTCTACAAGGTCCTTGGGAAAAAATTCACTCCACTTCACTATATGAGGTTATTGTATCAACACAAACTTAGTAATGTATCCTTGCAAAATGATATCTACCCAAATATCAACATCCCTCGACACATGGTTGGTTACACTTTTCAGTCTCTGAATTAACTAAGGATTCCACTTCATTGTTTCTCCTCATTGAAAGTTTCTTTGTTGGATTTCCAACTGATGGGTGGGGTGTTTATACTTATTACACATAGTTAATCTATGCTACAACTTTCCCTTTGACGTGTATTATAACAAAAACCAAATGCGACCTAGGCACATTCAATTATAATAGTATGCTAAATACGTATACACTCGTTCATATGCAAATGCATAAACACATATTCATAGTCACATATATATTAAAATCAATCAAAATCATCATTCACACAATTGTAATAGTATCTAACATGGAATCCCATTCAAGAAAAACAAAAAAGGATATCTTCATCTGGCATGAGAAATATATGGCATCGTTGGTCTATGCACTAAGCTGCAGACTCTGTTCTATAAGATCTATCTTTCTTTTATATACAAAATTATTCCTCCTCTCATGCTCTCTGGTATTTTGTTGCTATTATTTCTCTGCTTGACTCTACCAATGACACACACACATTATGGATCAACTTACTCTCTTCTGTGACTCTACCATTAATCCGCACATAGCCTGGATTGACTCACTCTCTTCTACACTCATGTGCACTCATCTAGAGGTTCTTGAACTCCTCTCTATGATTTCAACACACTAACAGACAATACATTCAGACTGTCACTAAACAACCAAATGTTATAGAAACTTACATGACCAGACCCTTTGGAGGATAACCCGTATACATCCTAGGGATCCTCCTTTTATAGACTCTTACATGTCGCTTTCATCCGACTTCATACAATTATACAATATGCTATCATTTTTATTATATAGACACATGATAGTAGGCACTAACGAACTGTCTTACAATGATGCTTTCATACTTGTGGTGTCCTTCAACTCTAGACATCCTCGAACCCATGATCTTTTGGATTTGTTGCTTTATAACCGTTGCGCCAATACACATCTTCTGACATGGTTAACTCTGTCATGTCCTTCCTTGCCGCTTACTTTCCTTCTTTTACTGGAAATCTATTCTATCATGGACTCTCTCTTCAGCTGCATATTTCCTTATCTCTTTCTTATTTATATGATTGCATCCTTCTTATGTCTCATATTCCTTTCTTGATACTTCTTCTACCTTGTATTGCTTCCTTTCACAACTACTTCTATCGTAGCTCGTTTTCCTTCGTGCGAATTGGATATTTTCCATCCTTAGGCATAATTCTAGCTGAATTTTGCTTATCTTTACCTAGGACAAACACCAGCACATATCTCACCATATCATGAGGCACTCACTGCAATGGAGACCACTTCTTCTTAAGGGAGGAGGACTAATCTATATGGATATCAATGGGCACCCACATATTCCACTTAATCAAAAAAAAATTCTCCATTTCAAAAGTTTTTTAGGTCATAGGACTACTCTATATCGATGTCAGTCACCCCCCCCCTATTCAATGATCTCAAGATAATTTTTAATATTGGTAGGTTTTATGGATTTTTGTGTCCAAAAGTTTCAAGTCCATTTTGATGCCTTCAACAATGTTTTTTGGATAGTCCACAATACATCAATAAAGTAAGGCAGGACTAGATTGGCCCAATGTGTACTTTCCAACTAGACCCTTCAAATAAGCTACCAAATACTCTAAATAGATATCATATGCAAAATTTATTCCCTCAAGAAGTTGACACCTTAGCTTACTAACTCATATCCCTCAAACCTTATCATGAATCATTTCCTAGGGTTAGGTTCTTGGATGTTATCATTTCCCCCCTCATTCTTATGATAAAAAGTCCCTTACACATCCATTTGTAATAATCTTGTGATGAATGAGTGTAGTTTCCACATCTTTTCTCAAATATATAACTACCACCATTCTAGATACTTTTATTTTACATTCTATTATGTTTCAATCATTTGAAAGAATGTCATTTTACTATATTACTATGTTCCTTGCAATATATATGTGTATGTGATTATATATATAT
>LPNX010225174.1:21675-76590 GCA_001517045.1 Pseudotsuga menziesii
TAGGTTATACTCTGAGCCTCCATGTTCTCCCTAGAGGCTGGTTCATGCTAAAGGTGTCCAAAGAAGAGGAAAGAACACTACTTTTGTAGAAGAGATGGAGCTGGGGACCATCGGGACAAATACTGAAAAAATGGCACATTGATTTCAAGCATAGAAGGAACAACATAACCTGCAACAAATCTGAGCCATCCTCCCAGGATTTCCTATGATCTTCTGGAAAAAACACATATTAGAAGGGATTGGAAACAAAATTGGAAAATTTATAAAACTGGAGGATGACTAGGAACAAAAAACCGATTGAAGATGTGCGAGAATCCTCATTGAGCTCGACTTGAGGGATGGAGTGTTTGAGGAAATCATCATTAAACTACACAATAGCAGCTGGACGCAGCAGCTGGACTATTGGAAAGTCCCTTTCCAGTGTTTTAGATGCAGACAGGTTGGCCATATGCAAAAGGATTGTATGCTGAAACCTACACCCATAATTCAATAGCACAAGAAGATATGGGTCAGAAAATAAAAAAATAATGATCCCAAGGTAGAGAATGTTCTAAACGTAGGTAGATAGGAACAAAAGAATAACTTGGAATGAACTGGAGAATCATGCAACAAGGAAGAGGATGCAAGGACTCCATTAAAAATGCATGAAGAACATAATGAAAAAAAGGTGGTGAACTGGATGATTGCCACGCGTACAAAGGTAAATCACCAACTATCAGCCTAATTTCTGTTAATGCTAATAATAAAAATGGTTGTTTAACAAACTCCAAATTCAATGACAACCTAAAACCAAAGGATAATGAGGACATGGTACCTGAGGATGAAAATAATTACTGGTTGAAGGAAATTAAGGAGAATTGAGTGGAAGGTGTTGGGGTTTTACGAAAAACACCTTCAGACAAATTCAATATAAACCATAATGCAACAGCCATGATAAATGAAGGAATTCAAATATACGCTAAGGGAGAAACAAATTCTGGCTCATTCACATCCTTCAAAAAACCTGAAATGGAAGACGTACAAAGTCTATTGATTTGAAAATAGGCAAAGGAGAATTCAATTGATGATAAAGGAGAGACATGAACTAAAACATATGACCTAAGACCAAGGGTTGGAAAAGAAAATCTTGCAAGCTTAGCAGGAGGCCTAGCTCTCAACTAGGCTCAGAAACCATCATTAGGAAGAAAGACGTTGTTGAGTAAAGCCTAGATGAAGGAAACTAAGCAAATTATAGAAGCAAAACAGAACACGATAAATAGGGTGCTTAGAGCTAGGAAAACCCCAGGCAGGGTGATGTGATGCTGATTCTTTCTTTCAACATGAGGGGGTTAGGAGGGGCCCCAAAATTAGCAGCCATGGGCAGGATTTTAGACTTAAAAACACCAAAGGTAATAGCTTTACAGGAAACCATGACAGAAGGAGGGAAATCCAAGGATGCTTTAAATAGTATTTGAAGGACTGGAATATGGAAGCTTTGGATGCTAATGGCCACTCAGGAGGGCTAATGACAACATGGAGCCCGAAAATCGTGTGTCACAACATAACACCATACAAAGATGCCATAGGATTTGACTTGGAAGATCCAGAAATTGAACTGAGGTTTCACTTTCTAAACATCTATGCCCCTTTTCATGATGGGCAAAATTTCTAGGAAACCCTAAGTGGTAATGGGATCCTGGATCACAAAAACTTGATAGTGGCAGGGGACTTAAACCTAACCCTATATGTGGGATAAATCTGGGGTAAAATGCTCGATATGGTGTGTTAGCTCCTTTCTTCAACTCTCTCTTCAAAAGAAAAGGGCTTATTAATCTCCTTCCCATTCAATTACAACCCTCATGGAGAAATAGAAGAGCAGGGGATCATGCAATATCGAAACACCTGCACAGATTTCTTAGAGAAGAGGATGTGATAAGGGATGATATAATCTATAAGTAAGAAGTGGAGTCAGGAGGACTCTCAAATCACAGACCAATCACCCTATCAATCTCTATTCCTAAATAAAATCCTCCTACACCATTCAGGTTCAACCCAAACTGGTTAAACAATCAAGAATATAGGAAACTGTTGAAAGAAAGATGGAAACCAATATATTTACAACCTACTGAAGGCCATATACAACAATTGGTAAACAATATATCAAAAATCAAGAAAAATTCAAAGGAATGGGGCATACGAAGGAGAAGTTTAAACCAGAAGGAGCTCAAGGAAGTGGAGCAGAAAATCCAGACCATCTATGGTACAAATGGAACAGGAACATTTTCAGAAGAGGAACTAAAGAACCTACAAGAGGAAGAAAACAAAAGGAACCAATTACTATTACAGGAAGAAAAACTAAGCACGATAAAAAGCAAAGCATTATGGTTAGAAGCTGGGGACAGGAACACAAATTTTTTTCATAAGTGTGCCTCTCATAGGAAAAACATCAACACTATTTTGGAAATCAAAGATGAGGAAGGTGGCACTACAAAGCAGTTTAAGGAAAATACAAAATATGCGGTGGACCATTTCCATAAGTGATTCTCAACACCACCATATCGCCCCATAAGTGAGATAATGAAGGTGTGAAATCTTTTTCCAAAGCTAATAACAGATGAGATGAAACAAGACCTAATGAAGGAGGTGACAGAAGAAGAGCTTGCTAAAATTTTAGCTTCCTTCCAAAAAGGAAAAATCTCAGGCCCTGATGGGTTCACTATGGAGTTTTTTTAGGGTTTTATTAACTAATAAAAGTTGACCTGTTGATGGTGGTTAAGAAATCACAAAAATCAAGAAAGGTGCTGAGTGCACTAAATTCCACCTTCATTTCTCCAATCCCGAAAAAGAAAAAAGGAGAGACTTTTGAGGATTATAGACCTATATCATGCTGTAACTTGATATATAAACTTATTGCAAAGATCATTGCTTAGAGACTCAAACCAATCCTGAGCCAGTTCATTTCAGAAGAACAATTTGGATTCCTGTTCAACAGGCAAATACATGATGCAATCTCTCTAACCCATGAAGCACTTCACTCCATGAAAAAGGAAAAATAGATATCCTTTTCTTTCAAGATAGACCTCTCTAAAGCATATGATCGGGCAAGTTGGTCCTTCTTGCATTTGTTGTCAATTCATATTGGAGTGTACATAGATATGGTAGAATGGATCATGGGATGTATCAACTTTGCCTCCTTTGTTGTACTAATAAACAGATTTCCCTCAAGTTTCTTTAGACCCAGCAAAGGATTAAGACAAGGTTGTTCCTTATCCCCATTCATGTTTCTACTGATAGAAGAAGCATTAAGTAGACTATTGAACAATGCAAGAGAAATGAACCTGATAAAAGGAGTAAAGGTCACTAATCTAATAGAGCTTACTCATGTGCTTTTTGTGGATGATGTACTTATGTTTGGGGAAGGAACCTTAAACAATATACATAACTTGGAGAGGATTCTAAGGAAATACCAAAAGGCCACAGGCATGGAGATTAATATAGAAAAATCCAATCTAATACACAATCATCTGGATGAAGATTTTATTACAAAGAAAAAATATATAATCCTAGTCTCCATCTTTCAAGTGGATGAGGGATTTAAATATCTAGTTTTTCATTTAAAGACAAACTCATATTCATCCCATAATTGGATGTGGCTGTATAAGAAGATTGAAAGTAGGATCCTATTGTGGACAAACCCTTTCTTATCGAGAGGAGGCAAACTGGTACTGCTCAAAGTTGTACTACGGAGTATACGAGTAGATTGGGCTTCGATAGCACATATCCAAAAAGAAATCATAGAAAAGATCCAGAAAAAATGCTTATCCTTTCTCTAGACAGCAAGCTCGAAAAAATAAGGGATCCCACTGGTGAAATGGCCTAGAATAGTCATACCAAAATATAGAGGAGGATGCGGGATAAAGAATCTGAATACTTTTTGCAAATCCCTGGAAGCCAAATATTTATGGTGATTAGTAGATAATCCTAGCACGTTATGGGGAAGAACACTAAGGGAGAAATACTTCCCCAATGCCTTGATTGAAGACTAATTCTATGATTCAACGAAGAGTCATAAATGAAGGTCAATATGCTGGAAATATTTGGTGGAATATTTTCCTCTAGTGGGGAACTGGGTGGCATGGCAAATAGGAGAGGAACGAAAAACAAGAATAATATAGGAACCATGGGTAGGTTCAGGAGAAAATTATAGACTCCCAACCAATCTTATCAGTACTTTGAAAGAAAAGGGAATCAAGGTACTTGCAGATGCTTGTATGTACACAGACAAAAAATCAGAGGGGCACGGAATGGAAAACGGCTCAGGACATAAGCCTCTGAGCAGAAGACACACCAATATGGAATTCCTACATAAAAATTATGAGAGAAAACTTCATCCATCTAGGGGATGGGGAAGACACTTTAAAGTGGAAATGGAACACAAAGGATGGGAAGTTCTCTGTGAAAATGGGATATGACGCAGCTCACTTTCTAGAACACCAAAATCTGGAATGCTGGTGGTGGTCAAAAATCTGGAAAACCAATGCACCTCTAGAAACAGTTATAATGCTTTGGCTGGCTCTAAATAACATACTATTAACCTAGGAAGTGATAATTAAATGTGGTTTTGAAGGACAAAGATATTGTTGTCTGTGTAAAGCTGAGAATGAAACCCATTCTCATATTTTTTCTCATTGCATTTATGCAGGCATAGTCTAGAAGCAAGTGGTTAACAAACTGGATCCTTCTTTTAGCTCAGGAGAGGACCAAACGTTGGAACAATGAATGAGGACATGGTGGAACAACAATAGGGTATGTCAATACAAAGCTATGCCAACCCTCTTCGTTTTCACAATATGGGAAACAAGAAACAAAGCCATTTTCAAAGATACCTTACTGAGCTCTGATCTAACTGCCAACCTTGTAATGCCGAAAGTGATGGAGCATCACAAGGAAATCAAACCAAAACCAAAAAGGGTACTCAAGCCTCCAAGATTGGACAAGAACATTCCATGGGCTTTCTTTGATGGGCCAAGTCAAGGAGAACCATTGCTAGGAGGAGTAGGAGTAATTCTATATATGAATGATATGTCCAAAACAGAGATCCTTTTTTCCCTAGGCCAGGGCACCAACAACAAGGATGAGCTATTAGCATTATGGTCAGTTCACAAAATTGCGATAGAGAAAAATGTCAGAAATTTACAAATACATGGGGACTCAAAACTGACCATCAATTGGGCCAATGGAAAGCTGCAAATAAATGCACCTCATCTACAGCACCTATTACATGTAATAAAAAGTCAAGTGGAAAGCTTTGATTCAATAACTTTTCAACACATCTATAGGGAATTGAATGAAGATGCAGACAAGTTGTCCAAATATGTCTTATTACTACCACCAGGAATAATGCTGATCAAATATTATGAAAATAATCTTATGATAAATCAATATATAAGGCTATGAAAAAGAAGCATGTAAATGTAATGTAGCTCTTTGATTTTTGGTGCATCCAATAAGATCATGAGGCAAAACTTTGTGTTCTTTGATGTAAGCTGACAGGCATATGATGTAAGGCAAAGAAAAGCCAACAAACCATTATGTAAGTCCCTAAAGGACAGCCAAAGTTATTCAGTGCGAATAAAGAGATTTTTTCCAAGGACATATATATATATATATATATATATTCTCTGTCATTTTTTTCTCTCATAAATCCATATTAGATGGGGTAGGATAAAAATGATTTATCTTTCCCCCCGACCTAGAGGTTTCAATGTGATTGGGATGTGATCCTAGAGAGGTATCGATGGGGAATTGACTACCAACTAGATGTGGGGTATGCCAATAGATGAGTAGCCATGGCGGAACACAACATCTGTGAAATAATAAGGAGGAATTCCCCCATGTGTTTTTTTCTCCTAATATCACCAACCTAAATGAGGATGATGATGCCAAGTAGGAAGGTTTGGGGGACATCCCCCATGCTGTGGAGATGGGATTTGGCCTCATCTGTTTATAAGGGAAAAAATATATATAAACTAGATGGATCTATGCATGTTGACATAAGAAAATGGTATGCAATGATGAGGGAGGTTCCTAGGAGGATGAAATGTAATAAATGGTTGTCATCCTATTTGAAAAAGGCACTAGAAGGTGAACTTATTCGATGGTTGTTACTTGGGAATTAAAATAAAGTATATGCAAATCAGACACTAATGATCAATACTTAGGTAGATCAGTAAAATGGTGTGAATAATGACCATAAGGGCCACAAAATATATAGGGATGCATGGTGCATAATGATGTTTTTCACATTTTTGTGGTGTTAGGGACATGAAAGAATGGAATGTTCATGTCAATCTCCTTGTCTAGCATCTAGATATGACTTCACAATATGGGGGATTTCAAACAAAACAGGTTCAATAGGGGATTTTTGAGGTCTAAAATGGGCCTCATAAGAAAAATATTTAAATAAGAGTTATAATAATAAAATAAAAGTTCTAAATTTTGGAGGGGAAAAAGAAAAACTATTTTTCTTATAGTATTTTTGACACATCTCTTTATCGCTTCACCCAAATTTCAAGTTTGGGGATTCATTGGATGTATAATTTAACTACGCATCCAACTCATACCTACACTACATACTTCTGAGATACCCGCGGAACCCAAAATTGAAAATTTCAATAAAAAATGTATTTTAATATTAGAATACATTTTTTTATTGAAATTTTCATTTTTGGGTGTCGTGGGTACCTCAACAGTATGTAGTGTGGGTATGGGTTGCATGCGTAATTAAATTACACATCCAAATAGTCCTCAAACTCGAAATTTGGGTGAACCCATAAGGAGATATGCTAAAAAATACAATAATAAAAAGTAGTTTTTTCTTTTTTCTCCATTTTGTTTTACAAATTTTACCCTTATGGTTGAGATCATCACCTTAAATCCTATTGGTTCTTATAAAGTGAATTTTAATCATACAATTTTTGTTTTGAGGCCCATTTTTACCCCAAAACTCCCCTAATGAGTGTGGCCCATAACATCACACATTGGTTAAGAAGAGGGTACACAATTTGTGGAAGTAGGAAGGGTCTTCATGGCTTGGTTTAGATTTGTTGATGTCATCACATTCTTCACTTTTCCCTTCACCTTATTCTTGTGAGGAAGTTGGGTTGTGGGTGGTGTTTCCTTCGTGAATCTAGGAGTACGGTTATTGGAATTACAATTGGATGCATAGGAATTAAGACAAATTGTGGTGTATGGGGTGGATTTGGAGGGGTAAAGTCCTAAACTAGGAGGACCAACGTCAATCCCAAAAGGTTGAGAATATCCATCATATGCATACTCACTAATCCAAAAGGTGAAAATAAGAATGGGATTTTTTAATAGGAGTGGCTTCCCATTGGTTCCTAGGTAAATCATTAGGAGGGGGCATGGGTTGAGGTTGGGTGGTAGATTTACCAAAGGGAATCGTGCACAACTCTAATATTTTTTCCTTCTAAGGTGGGGCTGGTAGATCCTGGAAAATTACCTATCATGGGAGCATTGCAAAATACGCACAATCCAACACTCATGAGTGAAGGGATGGATGAGATGTCGATTATGGAAATACTACATATGGGCGGAAAATCCGACAATGGAATTCACTAGTATATAAAAATCGAAGAAAACTTTCGGATGGTAACTGTATTTTTTTATACTTATTTTTGTAATGCCCGATATTGTTATATATCTGAGTAAAAGTTAATAACTTTTAGTTATCCAACTAAAATTCGAGTATGATCTGATATCTGGTGGATAGCACATTTAAGGCACTATCCATTTAATAACGTCTATAATGAGGTACTTGGACATATATAATCTAATAGATTCGGCATTGTTGTTATTCTTTCAACAGTTTTTTAATATTGTAGGGATTTATTTGTATTGTTCATAATACAAAGTTATTCAAGATAATCATCACTGAAGGTTTGGTGAGGAAACATTTTATGGATATTCCTAAAGGAGGCCAACAAAATGTGGGATTTGCATCGGGGGCTTTGAAGTATGCAATGTGTTATTGCTCCTATAAAATATGCAAGGGCTTAAAATGAAGGAGACTTATAATAACAACAATTGTCAAACATTGTAGATTGTATGGACACACTAAAGAGAACAACTATCATCCATTAGTAATTTATTCATTATATATTTGTATTGTAGATTTTTTTTCATAAATGTTTGTATGGTAAATTTATAAATAAAATAATGTATTATTATTATTATTTGTATATATTTTATAGGATATATTTAGAGTTTACTTTATTTTTATTTAATAATTTATTTTTACTTTTTTAATATTTAATTATATATATGTATATATTTGGTTAAAAAGTGTTTAGTCCAAATACATATTCATCGTTTTCATAAACAGTAATGTTAGTTGATAAATTTTATATAACAATAAATTAAATATATAAAATTGATAATGATTTCAGTCATCATTGATTCTAGAAACCCTCTCATATAGTCGAGGCATGAAAAGAGTATGTCCCTGTCAAGTTCCACTTCATGCAAAAACAATTTGATAAAATTTCAACATTGGCCCCATCCAAAGGTCATTGTTTCCCATGTCTAGTCCCAGTACAATGTATTTTAGTTATTTATTTTAAAAATATTTGAAGATGCACACCAATGCATATTTTTAATTGTATTCTTAATTATCTTGATAAATTGCATAAGATTCATCGTTGATTTTTTGTTTTTTTCTCTCACTCTCACCAAAGATGTCTTTATCTTTGTCTCTGGTGTTTTTATTTTCCTATATTATATATGTAAACATATGTATCATTAAATATTTTTTATATACTCTAATATTACTTTAATGTTTTAATTCTAAAAATAAATAACCCTGGGGAATTACTTGAGGATGAAGAGGTGAGGAAGAGGTGGAGTTTGTACAATCACTAGTTGATTAAGAACTACATGGAGAAAATATTGAGGATTGAGCTGATGATCCTATGGAAGAATATAATAATGCTAATAACATAGTTGAAAAAGATGAATAATATGTTACAAATAGATTTAACCAAGAGATATTTAATAATGTTGGAATTGATGACAATGGCAATCAGTTTGATGCTTCTTATGATATACATGTACTTCAGAGGGAATGTTAAGTTGTTAACCTCTTTATGAAGGCTAAAAAATAAGTATTCTCTTTGATTTATTGTTTTTGTTGAACTTAAAGGTTGTAAATGGTATTTCAAACACATTTGTGACACAAATCCTAAAGTATGTAATATATTGATTTTGTCATATTTATTACATGAAGACAAAGTTTTTATTTGCCCTTGTTTTTAATGTTAGTTGATCATCATCTATAACATGTGGATGTAGTATGTATGGCTATATTATTTACATTAACAAGTAGTAGTGCTTTTTATGTTGTAGATTGGTAGGTGATTTTTTGTTACCATCATCAAATGTTTACCTCACACATATTGAGATTTACATGCCATAATGAAAGATATTGGAATGGAGTATCAAGTTATTCATGCATGTCCTATTGATGATATTCTCTACTATAAATAACATGCATTGAAATACAAATGCCTAAAATTTGAAGAGAGTATAAATCGAGTAGATAAAGTAACAGAAAAGGTGCATCGCAAGGTTCTTCATTATATTTCCATAATTCCACATTTGCAACAATTGTTCAGTTGCAAAATCATAGTAAAGTTAATTGATTGCCATACAAATAACATAACTGAAGATGGTGTTCTTCGAATGGATGCAAATGGATCTATATTTACTAAGATATAAGAAATATGGACAAATTTTAAAGAAAAACCTCATAATATTAGGATTTCATTGGCAGTTGATGGTGTCAATCCGTTTTGAGAGATCATACCTACTTACTCATCATGGCTTGTTTGTGTTATTAATAATAGCATTCCTCCATGGATGTCAATAAAGAAGGATCACATATTGTTGGCAATGATTGTTCCAAGTATTAATTTGTTTAGAATATGTTTTAACACTACACTAACAACTCATGTGTCTTGTTTGTTTCATAATTACATCTTATTATTTTTGTTTATTATATACGTTCAATTATGTTTTAAAATAATTTCTTATATATCTTTATTTACTAATATATGGTGTGATTTTGTAATATATTTTAAATCAAATAGGTAAATACCAGGTCAAATATATGAATGTATATATGGATCCTCTTATTGATGAGTTACTAGATCTATGGAACAGTGTGACTATGTATGATATCTCTAGACCAACAAATGCACAAAGGGAATTTCAATTCCATGCAATGATTGTATGGTCAATTTATGATGCCTTAGGGCTGACACATTTATTTGGTATGTTATAACTTTACCTTGCATAATTTACATACTTCGTTATAAATAATTTATATAAAAATTAATACATCTCTTGTAGTTATTCAAACAAAGGGTAAATTTGTATGTCCAGTTTGTGGTACCTAGATGAGATCTTGTCATTGTAAGAAGTTTATGAAAGGAGGTGTTTGATGAGTATATGAACTTCCTTTTTAATAACCATAGGTATCAGACTACTGAAAAATATGTTTTTAGTGGGAAAGAAGAAACTCATTTATTTATTATGTAGGGATGACACATTTATTTGGTATGTTATAAGTTTACCGTGCATAATTTACATACTTCATTATAAATAATTTATATAAAAATTAATACATCTCTTGTAGTTACTCAAACAAAGGGTAAATTTCATGTCCAATTTGTGGTACCTAGATGAGATCTTGTCATTGTAAGAAGTTTACAAAAGGAGGTGTTTGATGAGTATATGAACTTCCTTTTTAATAACCATAGGTATCAGACTACTGAAAAATATGTTTTTAGTGGGAAAGAAGAAACTAGATTAGAACCATGAAGAATGTCACCTGGTCTATGGATGTAGAAATATAAAATATATTCAAATCGTAATGGTATGGATGAAATTGTTTGTGTATCAATATATACATTAAATTCTTGGAATATTTTATATTTTTATTCCTTTTGATCTGTTTACTAATTGACAAAGTGTTGTCCTATTATGTTTAATTATGATTCATATTGAAGGCCATGATCAAGGAATCAATAATCAGGTTCTTCCATGAGGAATGAAAATTTATCCCAAGCAATTCAATAGGCTCCCCTACTATGAGCATCTATAAATTATCATTTGTTTTATACAATGCACATTGGGAATAAAATAAAAGAGGCATTATGGAAAATATTAGATTGTGGGAGAGATGAAGAAAAAGTTTTCAATATTTGTAATGACATTAGGGAGGCCAATCATGCATTGAAAAGTGTGATTCATTCAAATAGTGATGGATACACCCAAAATATCAGTTCCCTTCCATGGTTATTGACAGAGAAACAAAGACAATATATTAAAGAGGTTATCTAGAAAATTAAATCTCCCACTAGATTTTGTTCAAACATGAAGAATATCCTAACAAATAAAGGTGATTTATGTGGGGTAAAAACTCATGAGTGGCATACCTTCATTAAGGTAATTATTTTGGTGAATATATTTCTATATTGGTGAAACATGATCTTGATAGTGTTTTTTTTTCTCTACTAATTTGGAAATAAATAATGATTGATATTTTTTTAATACAGTATGTTGTAACCTCTATCTCTCCCAGAAAAATTTCACAACAATGTGAAAAAATTTATATAGGATATGGGAAAATACATGAGGTAAGTGGTGATTTATATGAAAAAGTGTAATTTGTTGATTAATCAATTGTACATCTTATTTTGACTACATGCATATGTTTTACTTGTATTGTACTATATACGTTTTTGTTGAAACCTCTGATTTTTTGGCATCATATATATAGATGGTTGTCATATACAGACATAGATGAAGAAGGTATAAAGTCCTCGAGGAGACAAATTCATCATCTAATGTGTGAAATGAGAAAGATTTACCTTCAACATTTTTCAATGCATAAGAACACTACCTCATACACCAAGTTGAGGTTATTGATAAGTGTGGATCTATACACCCAAGGTTAATGTGGATCGTTGAGAGGCACTTGAAATCACTCAAGGATTTAGTCAGACAAAGAGAACATCTAGAGGATTCTATGGTAGTGGGATGTATGGTATATAAAACTTGAGGATCGCATTACAGATGTCAATTCCAACAACACATTTGAAATGGAGCACCTATTGGGTAAAGGTAGAATGAGTAACATGAGATGTACGTAGATATTGGATATTTATAATACATGTTTTTTAATCTATGTCATACTTATTTAATATATACTCCTCCTGCATAATCAATTATTAATATGAAGGTATACTGTGGTAACTAATTGTATGTTAATTGTTTCATTTTAATACAACTCATGCAGAGTGGTATGCAATGCATCACTACATTGCAAACACTATTGATTAGATGAAGGTATGGGTTGAATGATATAAAAATTATAACAATGTTAGTTTAACATGGGAATGTATGTCTACATTGATCAAATAAGTTGAAATCAGACGAGATACAAATCTTACTCAGAGAGAAATTGATTTTGCACATGTTTAAAAAAAAACAGGAAAGCATTTTCACCCATGCTACTTAGTTTTTTTAATACTATATTGAGGCATATGACATTTTTTTTTCATAATTTGCATGATTTACAAGTATAAATATTTTTATGAATTGATAAAGTTTGTTTTACGTTTTTGAAATATTACAGTTGAAACACTACAAGTCCATCTGGTGCAATGGTTGCAAATTTTGCATCAAAAAGTTGGACGAAAAGATGAAAAATTCTAATAGTGGGATAGCAACAGTATTTTAGGTTACTCATTTCTAGTCTAAGATTGATAGACATCCTCGAGAATATGAAAATTTGATACTATGGTTATTTGCATGATATACTTGAGTGTGACTTTAATTAATTCAAATTAGTTATGTTCAGCGTAAAATGGTACATGCGCAGAATAAATGAATGTGATCCCAAGAGAACTATTATTTAACATGCTAACAATTTTACAATGGTTAATACAAGGACTCATAATGCCGATCCAAGATCAGATCCCTATGTTCTTCAAATGTACTGGAAACAGGTATTTTACTCAAAGGTTCCAAGTATATCGAGTTGGTCATATGCTGTTAGGTATGATCCAAGAGGAAGGTCGTTAAAGTATACTATAGTAGAAGAAGATGAAATTGAAGAAGAAGATGATGTACATGATCAATTAGTTCTTGAATCATACAAATATGTCGAGGAAGTTTAAGGAGATGTGGAAAAAAATGTTTTGAATGAATATGCAATTGATGATGTGTCAGACAAATAACTTGAAGAAGTTGAACCAAATGTAGGAGACCATGTTTCAGACGGTGATATGTTTGGAATTGACACTAATGATCATGATGATACCGATATGGAGAATATTTTGAACATGAACTCTAAACTAGATGAAATAGATGATGACTTGGATGAAGAAGAATATCAATGATATGAAAATATTGAAATATATGAGGTATGTATGCATATGTTTTCAATTAGTTTGTTCTCTTTCATTTACCCTAAATATTTATTTTGTTAGTTCCTATGTTTGATTGTTGTTAATTATGTTTCTTTCAAATATGTAATAGTAGATATATTGGGTATTGTGGAATTGAGAGTGAAGAGGGGATGGGATAGGGGCTATATGAGATTCCACATTCACGTGGTTGGCCTTGTTTAGTACATAATATATTATTCTTGAAAGCAATAGATATCATTCAATTTTATACCATCGTCGTATTTGTCATCTTCATTCTATGTCAAATTTCATTATTTCGCATGTCTAGTCACTGCATTACTATATCTTTTAGGTGTTTCTTTTAAAATTATTTAGGTCTGTACCTTGACGCATGTTGTGCAAGGGAGATAACATTGATAAAAAAAATTACTTGATAAATTGCAGAAGCTTCATCAAATATTTGTTGTCTTTGTTTTTTTTTTTTCTGTGATCTAAGTTTTTTGCGCTCCATTCACTAGAGTAGCGCCTCAAATCATTGATGAAATGTTGGTTAACGTATTATTCTAGACACCAATCCCATGGGCCTAATTGGAATGAATTATCTTCATTTCAAAAAAAATATATGATGAGTATAAATATCTACATGACCATGATGTGGATGGGTATGTCATGGATTCCTAGCACGTCAATATGAGAAAGTTCAAATGAAACTAGGATGAGACCAGAGATGTTGAGTACTAGGTGTTTACATCATATTTGAGTATGGAAACACTCCCATATCATAGAGGCATGTGAGCTTCCATTCCATGTCAAATTTTAGTGCATTCAAAAATAGTTTGAAAAATATGCAACATTGGCCCCATTCACTAGTAACTGCTGCCCGTGTCTAGTCAATGCAGTACTATGTATTTTAGGTATTTATTTTAAAATTATTTCGACATGCGCATTGACACATCTAGTGCAAGGGATATAATTTTGATAAACAAGAACTTGATAAATTACACAAGCTTCATCAGATATTTCTTGTCTTTCCTTTTTGTTATCATCTAATTTTTTTTGCATTCCATTCTCTAAAGTAGCTCAAAATCATTAATTAAATGTTGGTTGGTACCTTCTTCTTGGCACCAATATCATGGTCCTAATTGGAATGTAGGATTTTAATTTTAGATGACATAAGAGATGACTATAAGGATCAACATGACCATGACATGGATGGGTATGTTGGGAATTCAAGGCATGTCAATCTGAGAAAGCTCAAATGAAAGTAGAATGAGGTTGTAGATGTCGAGTACTGGGAATTTTCATCATCTTTGAGTCTGGAAACCCTTCAATATCATGGAAGAATGAAAACATCTATTCCATGTCAAATTTCAGTGCATTCAGAAATACTTTGAAATTTTTTCAATGTTGGCCCCATTTCCCGATCACTTTTTCCCATGTATAGTCATTATAGTACTATGTATTTTTTTTAAAATTATTTTGACATTCACATAAACACATCTAGTGTAAGGGATATAACATCGATAAAAAAATACTTGATAAATTGCACATTCTTCATCAAATATTTCTTTTCTTTGTTTCTTTCTCTCATCTAAGTTTTTTTGTGCTCCATTCACTAAAGTAGCTCGAAATCATTGATGAAATGTCAGTTGGAACCTTATTTTTTCCACCAATATCATGGGATTAATTTGCATGAATGATGTTATTTTTTAATGACATAGGCGATGTGTAAAAATATAAACCTAGCCATGATGTGGATGGGTATGCCAGGAACTCAAGGCGCAATAATCCTAAAAAGTTCGAATGAAAGTAGGATAAGCTCAGAGATGCCGAGTACTAGGATTTTGTGTCATATTTGAGTCTGGAAACTGTCCCATACTATGGAGTCATACAAAGAACCAGTCCATGCCAAATTTTGGTGCATTGAAAAATAGTTTGAAAAATTTTCAACATTTGCCCCATTCGCTGGTCACTTTTGCTCGCATCTAGCTACTGCAATACTATATATTTTAGGTGTTTCTTTTAAAATTATTTTGACATGCACATCTACGCATATAGTGAATAGGAGACAACATCGATAAAGAAATACTTGATAATAGCAAAAGCTTCATCATATATTTCTTGTGTTTGTTTTTTGCTCTCATCTATGTTTTTGATGCTCCATTCAACAGAGTAGCTGGAAATCATTGATGAAATGTCGACTTGCACCTTGTTCTTGTCACCAATATCATGGGACTCTAATTGGCATGAAATATGCTCATTTTTAATGACATAGGAAATGAATATAAATATCAGCACGACCATGATGTGGATGGGTATGTCAAGAATTCCAGGCACGATAATCTGAGAAAGTTCAAATGAAAGTAGGATGAGGTCGAATATTTCAAGTACTGGTAGTTTTCATCATATTTGAGTCCATAAACCCTCCCATAATGTGGAGGCATTTGAAGATTTTTCAACGTTGGACCCATTCACTAATCACTTATGCCCATGTCTAATCACTGCAGTACTGTGTCTTTTAGTTGTTTATTTTAAAATTATTTTGACATGCACATCCACACATCTAGTGTAAGGTAAATAATTTCGATAAATAAGGACTTGATAAATTGCACAAGCTTCATCATATATTTCAAGATATCTTTGTTTTTTCTCTCATCTAAGTTTTTTGTGCTCCATTCACTATAGTAGCTTGAAATCATTGATGAAATGTTGGTTAGCGCATTCTTCTTTCCACCAATATCATGGTCCTAATTTGCGTGCATGATTTTTAGTTTAAATGACATAGGATATGTGTACAAATATCTTGTTTTGCATGTTATTCTTTTAGATAAAAATTCTAATCAAGTTAAATTATATAAAAAAAACTAACACATCCCGAGTGGGGATTATTCCTTCTCTCTAATTTTACATGGGTGAACATAGAATGTTGAGAGTTGAGTAGGGTCACACAAACCTATTGTCGTTGGGGGTTCAATGACCTACTATACTCGACGGCTTTCAAATTTCATTCCATTTTAATAAAAAACTTATTTTGACATAGTTATGTCTTTTCTCTACTTCCATTATCCAACTTTGTTATATTTTTAATGTTTTTTTATAAATTATGCAAACAGTGTACATTATGTATAAATGAACTGTAAATAATTTTATTATTTTGTTTAGTAACTTCTACAGACAATTCTCATTTTTCACCTTCAGTTGTAAGCCTTTATGGCACTTCATTTTTCAAACAAAAACAAATACCACGTACATTTTTTCATAGTCAATCATTTCATGCAATAGATTTAATTTATCAAGGTAAATTTATGTGTATGACTAATGAAACACAAAGTTTTCGTATTAGTGCATTAACAAATCTAATTATTCAAACTGTATTAAAAAATATGAATTTGAGAGAAATCAAAGATTTATTTTGCACATTAGAAGATTATTGTCATACTTTATTATGCATGAGAAGGACTCTAATTGTTGATGCATTTTCATACTAACGCATAAAACGCCAAGTTCTTCCATTATTTATGTCAATGAACTTGATCAATTGTCAATTGACATTGGACTTTGCAATCATTTTTTATAAATCCAAAATTATTTGGAATGGAAAAATTCCTTTCATGCTTTTGAAGAAACTAGAATAATTTATGTATTCGTCAAATTAGCTTTAAGTATTCATGTGTTTTCATTACTTTTTCAAAAAAATCTATTGCATATCACATATTAATTTTTCTTTGCACTAAAGTTTTTTCATTAAAATATTGGTTAATTAATTATGTGTTAAAAAATGAATGCATGCATGTAACTAGCATGGGTGTGGCTTATTCATGATTCGCTTGATATGAAGTCACATGTTGCAAATAGAGGTGAGAAGTTCAAATCATGCTTGAGCTTACTTGCTTCTCATGCTTGCGAGTGGTTGTGGATAACCTAGGGGTATAGTGGTAGCAGAAGGGAATTGACCGCATGTGATGCGAATAGGTGCCCCGCTCCAGTCGTTGATAATCCCAGTAAAAAAAAATCAATACATGCATGGATAGATAGGATGCACATAGTTTGTTTAATGCACTAACATTCTTGTTTTGAAAGTGTTCGTCTATTTAGTAAAGCGTAAATAATATCGCTTTCATTTCACTTATGTAATAAACACCATTGATAACCCTTTAAATCATATCTATGTGAGGACTTTAAATGAAACTTGGGATTTCATACCCCTTCATCCCCTTGACAAACTCTTTAAGGGTGTTTACATCGTTATTTCCATAACTGTTTCATTTTTAGCATCAACATAAATGGAAACCATACTCGGGAAAACATTCATATTAATATTTTAATCCAATAACGACCGATTTGTGGATATTTATTAGTCTTTGATCAATTAGAGGAAATTTGGGTCTAAAATGGCTCTCATGACAAAAGGAGCCAACCAAAATGGGTCTCATAGAAAAACATCCAACCACTAGAATTTCAAGAAAAGAGTGAAACATAATGGTTGACTTGGGCATATTTTCTTAAAATAAACTATTTTTATTCTTATTATTTTCAACATATCTCATTTGGTTTTACTCAAATTTTGAGTAGGGGAACTAGTTTGATGCAGAATCAAGGAAACGTTTAGGGGCGAAATTTAGTCCATGGTCTATTTTTCCACTTTTATTCCAAAAACAACTCACCAATTTGCATTTTTTGAAGCCCCATTTCGCCCATATTTGAAGAGGTAAAAAAATTTCACTCTAAAAATCGCCAAATTATTACATAAACTACACAAAATTCTTAGAAATCAAAATAATTTTACAAAAATATCGTCAAATATTTTATAGTTGACATTTTAAGAATTGGTAAGATTCGCTAAGGTTTATAGGCTTTTAAATAAGTATGGATCCTGAAAATTTCCCATGTGCATAATTTAATTATGCATTCAACGAGTACACACACTGCATACTTTTGATGGACCCCACCTGATAGAAAATGAGAAATACATTTAAAAATGTGTTTCTTTGAAAGTAACATGTTTTTTAAATGTATTTATCATTTTCTATAGGGTGAGTTCCATCAAAACTATCAAGTGTGGAAACTCGTTGGTTGTGAAATTTAATTTTGCATCCAACGAGTGCTCCCACTTGAAATTTGAGTACAACCATAGGGAGATATGTTCAAAATTTGAAGAAACAAGTATTTTTTTCTCACTTCTTCCAAAATTCACAAATATTATTTTATTATTTTCCATGCGAGGCTCATTTTAGGGTTGAAATTTCCTCTAATGATCTATCATCTCCTCCTTTCCACATGTCTCTTTCTAATTCTTCATTAGTCAAGAGAATGTTTAGCTAATAAAATCATGTTGTTAACCCCACCAATCTTCAAAAAGTCATGCAAAAATTTGTAATTTTCAATATGAATTTGGTTCCCATCGTACACCCTAGTTCACACCTTTTATTTTGAGCTTAACCCCATCTACTGACTCACTTTTGAAATTCAAGGACCAGCTTCCAAAATTTTCTAGAGATAGTACAACGTCTATTAGTGAACATCTTCTTTCCTTTTCCAGTTCTTGTGAAAGAATAAGCACTCATGCAAACAATACCTGCATGTGCGTTTTTGTCAAATTGTTGAGAGGGAAGGTTGGTACTCAATTAAATGACCAACCATATAATATATTCACTACATGGGATGAGCTCATCCATTGTTTAAAATAAACATTTGAGGATGTTGAAGACCTAGCAAAGTATTTAAGGAGTTTTAATTGCATATAGTTTAAGGACAATGTATTTATCAAATATTTCAACCTCGGGTTTACAAAGCTATATAAAAATCTCTCAAAGTTGTCTAACCTTCCTATTAAGCTGCCATTGTCCAATATTATCATTGTATTCCTCCTCATTACTGGCATCGATTACGAGAAAGGAATGTCGATTATCTTGGTTATTCTTTGTAGACGTGTATAGACTTTGAAGAGCATATCCGAAGGACAGTATTTCCTATGGATCAGTCTAGTTATAAGACCAACATGTCTGCTCTGCTCCAAATTATGCAAGAAATGGAAAATTGGATCATATCATGAGAGCATAGAATTAAGAATGAGTCTCAATCAACCCTTGATTAATGTCCTCACCTTCTAAATTGATTCTAGATGAGGAAATATGTCAATTATTTCACATGTTATTGGTGTAATTTTTGTGATGATTCGCATGACCCTTTCACTTGTGTATCCTTCTTTATATCCAAAGGGTGAGAAAAACAAGTGAAAAAGTGTTCATTTTCTATAGCTAAGGAACCTATCGATAAAATATGTGTTGTTGTTACCATGTCTAATTCTGAATTTGGAACAAACACTTCATATGAACCTAATATTTCAACCAATAAGGTGAATTCAAATGATAAAATTGATCATGATTCTATTTATGAGTCTAGGTTCCTTGACCAATCAATCAAACCAATCATTCTAGCACCACATTCTTACATCTACCTTTCTCTGAATCTATGCACCTTATGGAACGATCGTTGATTTAGAAAATTTGAAGGCTATAATTATTCCTTTTGATCTCCATAGTGAGAACGAGCAATATTAGAATATTAATAATGCTCTCACTTCCCCTTTCTAGTTCATAACTAATTCTAAGGTGACAATGGAATATATTCATGACATCTTATATTTTAATTCCAAGCATGAACCTTAGACACGCATTCATCAAGAAGATGTCATCTCATCCCATCTTAACTCTCCATGTTTTTCCAATGTGCAAAATAATACTTTAATTGAAGACGAGGTTTATAATTTGCAATGTGATGTCTCTAAAAATCGTAATCATTCGAAAGGGGAAATTGATTCTTGTAAGGAGATGATTCATAATCCTTAATTTTTGAACTTGGATCATTTTTTGATACATATATTTGATTATTTTCTCATTATTCCATCATTTCATGAAAAGGATGCTCAAACCTTTCTGGCTTTAGATGAGCACTTTGTTTTCCATGAAACTGTCCTCTATGTCGAATATTATGTTTTAAGGCAAATCCGTCATTAATCCATGATGATTCTTATAATGTCCTAATTAACGATGATTTATTTACTAACAATAAATTTTTATTTGTGTAGCTCCCCAAATAAATTGATCATATCATTCCTAATAGTGAAGTATTCCCATATGGTAACTCACATTTTGTTTATGACAAATATTCTGATTTTAGCATTGATCAACATGATTATGAAGAAATCAATGCATATTCTATTATTGATTGTAAAAATGAAATATAATGCAAAAATGAACAATTTTTCATCATGGATGTAATGTCCCGATTCAAATAATTGCATAACAGGACAATTCCACCAATCCTACTAGTTCCCTAGGTTGGATGGATACATTTGGAATTTTAATAAGGGAGATAATAAATGACGTTAAAACATTAGAAAGGTATAAATATTTAATAATGTAGCTTATTAAATAAATACAAGAGAAAATTGAATTGGAAATGGAGCATGGAGACACATGGACACTATCGGGCCCACACAAGCTAGAAATTTTGTGCCACATGGAATCCTCCTCTTGCAATTTCGAATCCATGGGAAGCCTAAAGATTCTTGGATGAGTTAGAAGGCTAATATGCTTGGCCATATGCATCATAGTTCAAATTTTAGAATAAACATAACTTACATGGTACAGGAAGAGTCATTTTGGAGCGGAGTAAGGTATCCACCCAACGATTTGCATCAGGGTCTACCTGACGTCGTCGAGTAGATAACTTAATCTGTTACCCATATTTTCTACTTACCACTATTTTCACTTCCACAATTATTCCAAGTGAGAAATCTTGATGGCCACGAAAAGTATGGAAGGAAGTGTGTAGAGCTCAAACCTGAGTTTATCCTTCCGCACGCTTATTTTTTAAAATCATTCTTCTTAAAGGAGTTTGATTGCTAATTACTTTGCAGGAAGTTGTTGTTTTTATGAGAGAATCAGAATGCCCTGAATGCATAAGGTTATTATGTGCTCAATTCTTTGTACCATCGATTGAAGGTTTGGATGGTTTGAATTGTAGAATTGTTGAATTATGAGAAAGAGAAATGTGATCTGACACTATTCAAGTTGGATAAAGAGAATGAGCGGCAACGGTGTTCATGAAAATATATTATTGGAAGAAATTTTGGATGTTGTCACATGAATTATGGGTCAGTAAGGTGGTAAAACTACTTTATATTCAATGAAATATAATTTATTTGGTGAACTATTCTGAAAAAGAGAGGTTATTAGACTTAGCTATTGGTTGCAGTTTCTTTACTTTATGTGCATGAATACCTGATTATTATCAAGTGCAACTTGCAAATCTATTTACTATTTTTCCATGGCTAAGTAAGTATGTTTCTTAGCTTATGATTACCTAATTATACCTGATATTTAAAGACCAGTTTTGTAACAAACAAATTATTTTATCCTTGAAGTGTCATTGCAATTTGCTAATCATTATGGGAAATTGAAGGGGATTTGTTTATAAATATAAAACAAAAGTAAAGATGAAACATATTGTTTTGGGTGGTGTTTCATGTGTGTTTACCAATTCTATTATAAATGTGGAACATAGTGGAAAAAAGACTGAATTTCCCTCGATTGCTTTGGGTAGAGAAATAAGGATTTATTGCATTTGGGACCAGGAGAATGCCAAGTTTTTAAATCCATGTTAGTTATATATATTCTTTACCTAATTTTATTGCAATTTTTATTTTAAAGTAGCCCTATTTCTCTCCATGAGGATTCCAGAATATTTCTCTCCTTTTTCAGGTTGATGATGTTGAAAAATCCAGATTTATTTTATCCTTTAAAATAAAAACTATAATACTCAGCATAGTTATACTATAACTTGAGAGTTACATGATTCAAATAGAAGTATGAGAGTTTCGATGTAATACTTGAAATAATATTTAGAATTTACTACATGAATTATGAATTTTGAAGACAGGCTATCAATTATCCATATTTATGTCCCAATTTATAAATATATAGAATTTTATCCAAAAATCAATTTTTTTTCTTTTGTTCTCAACTAATCTTCATTCTTTTTAACTTCTCCACCTTGAAATCATTTATGAAATTACAACTTTCACGTAAATTTCATTGCGTTTAACTAATTAACCTTTAAAATATTTTTGAAATGGATTTAATGTACATTTCAATAGTGTAATTCCATTTACAGTGAAATTGATTTAAATGACTTCAATGGACATTTCAACGGGAAAATGGAATCACCGTCACTTTGGAAAGGGTGTTTTAAAAATCTTAAGAAGCTGGAGAAAATTGACGATCGAAGACATATTTACTTTTGTAATTGTGAAAATGGTTTGCTGATATTTTTCAATATAGAATCACACTTGGTCTCTCAACAAATTAATTAGCAATCAAACTTTTTTAACAAGAATGATTTTAAAAAAGAAGCGTGTGGAAGGATAAACTCAGGTTTGAGCTCGGTGCACTGTCTTCCATACTGATAATGATAATGGTAAGTAAAAAATATGGGTCATGGAGTAAGTTATATACTCTATGAAATTAGGTGGACCCTGATGCAAATCATCGGGTATATAGCTTACTCCTTTTGGAGCTAGTGAGACACCTGGACTAGATTCCCTAGCTCTATGACAACAACGATGAAGATGCTATGAAACCTATACCAAAAATCATATATGAAGGATGATATATGACATATATTAAATTTTATGTCAAAATAAAGCATCCAATAGATATCTCATGTGATTTGGGGAAGCTCAATTGGATCCTAGTCGAATTTGGGGAAGGTGGAAGGCTAGGAAAGGGAGGACACATGGTAAATCATGAGCACATAGCCAAATTCGAATTGGATTGATTTTATGGAGGGATTGGGAAACTTAGAAGGCTAATTATTTTTATAAAATATAGTAAGAAACCAATATAATTCTTTTTGATCTTTTGATAAATTGTCATTTGTGAATTCTGAGAGCTAGTGGATGACTAGTTTTCTTTCCTTAGCCAATTTTGAGGGTGAAATATTCCCATCCCAGTTTATGTTTGAAGATGCCACTCGGGTATTTCATGGAGATTTAATGGAGTTTTAATTTCATTTGTAATATATATGGAAGCTCATGGGTTCTTTTATTGTAGCACTTCATCTCAACCATTTCCCATTTTCATTGCATATTAATGCTCATGGAGGGATTGCGCCTTGGGTTAGCTATTGTAATTTGTGGGAGAGAATATAATACTATATTTATGATAGTAGTAATTTAAATATTATATTTTATTCATTATCATAAATTTTCAATTCTAAATACCCAATATTTGGATGTCAATTTGACTTTTAATGAGAAAACAATGACCATTTCCACTCTATTTTGATATATGCCATGGTAATGCTGATTATTTCAAATGCAGGAATGTATATTTTATATATGTATATTTAATGTACTGTAATTAATTTGTATTACAATTCTAATTTTCATTACTTAAGAATTAGAAGCCATTTTACTCATTTTAATTGCATTGGGAGAAGATTTGGTGCCTTTTCCCCAAGTGTTGAAATAATGATTTGGGATATGTTTTCGAGAGAGTCATAACATCATGTATAAAATCAAAAATGATTAATATGAGACCTTAAAAATGTCTCTTACACATAACCTACCTTATTTAATAAATTCAAGTGGGGCTTGGAGCATTTGAGAAGCCATTTCCATCCTTTACCCGGGGGGAATTGGAACCCCAATTTGCTAGTAAAGACTCCTACTTTGATACAAATATAAAATTAGTTTGAAGAAGTGATTGCAAGGTTAAAAATAATATATTGAAATAAAATACAATATTTAATATCATTCATACACACTCTGATAATATTTGGGAGCATTTGGGCCAATTTGGAGACCTAGACGTCAAAACTAGTCAAGGGTCGAAATAGGAAGAAAAGTGAAAAAATGGTCATTTAATAAAATTTCAAAAAGGGAAATTACAAGTGGTATCCAAGAATGGTCTTGGAAACTGATGGTATTAAATAGGATTAAAATAAATAATTCACCACCCTTATACCCTAAAGTTGAAGGTGCTTTTGTTGAAGAAGAAGAAGTAGTAGAAGAAGAGCTACATTCTGTTGAAACTATGACTAACAAGGGGAAGGGATACACTAATAATGATAAGGTGCAATATATTAAAATAATAAAACCTATATTTTATTACATAACCAAGAAAATGAACCAATATCTTATGAAAGCATTCAAATTGTTGGTTATCCAATTTGGAAACAAATTAGGAGCAACAAGAGATAGTAGTAGTTCACAATCAAAAGAAAATAAGATAATGGGTGAGCATATTTTCTCAATAATAGCACCCCATAATAGACCTCATGAATTTCAGAGCACACCAAGGCCTACTGAACCTAAATTTATTGTACCCAAATAATGTCCTAACATTCAACTTGAACTTGCTACAATGGCTAAAGAATGGGATAAATTGGATGAAGATTGTAAAAGAAGTGTACCATTTGATCGGTACTTTCTTGCTGCAAAAAAAAAATAAAAAAGAAGGAAGATAATAAGTCTCTATACCAAAAAAAAGACTTAAATTGTGCCATTAGTAAAGTTCCACTCCCTACTTTTGATGGTTCCTCTCAAAGTTCTGCTAATACTTGGGTGCAAAAATTATATGTGTATTTTTAGCTGAATCCAATGGTGGAAGAAGATGCCTTAAAAATGGCCATATTCCACTTGGAAGGAGATTCCAATGAATGGTGGTTCCATGGACTAAAAAATTTGGGTCATGATCAGGTTAATACATATGGAGAATTTATTGACAGGTTACTAGAGATATTTGAGCATAAAGATCCTAAATTTTATTTCAAAGAAATAACACAATTGAAGCAAGTTTGGACCCCGACTGATTATATGATGGAATTTAAAAAATTATCAGTCAATGTGGCTGATTTTTCTATGGGAAGTTTAGTATTTATATTCACTGAAGGGTTGGCTGAACCCTTTAAAAGGTTTGTTAAAATCCCACAATCCCACTACATTAAAAGACATAATGAGCTTGACTAGAGATCTCCAAAATGTGCTTCCTAGAACAAGATTTCCTCCCAAGCCTAACTTCAAATTTGAAAAGGATCCTTGGAAAAGAGATGCACATGATAAGAATCATTTGAAAATAGATTCAATTGAAAATAATAATAAACAAGAACTAAATATGGATGAATTTAGAAGAAACAAATTGTGCTTCACATGCTTTCAACGATGGACACCGGAGCATAAATTCACTAAGGGAAAAGCTCAAAATATAGAAGTATTTTCTGATAATGATGTGTATGAAGGGGGTATAGATAAAGAAGGAAAAAAATTATATCAAGATGAAGCATATGAGATAGCATATGGATAATAAATACAAGAATAAAACCATCCTTCACTGGATAAAGTAACAATGACAGTACTTTCAGGAGTGCCTCGCTATCACACTATTTGATGCAAGGGTGTGCTATTAGGAAAAAGAGATTACGTTTTTGTATATGGAGGAACCACACATAAATTCATTGATGAAAATATTGTGGAGAAAAGGAAAATACATACTAAACCATTCGATGGCTTCACAGTTGTCATTTTCTGTCACAACACAATGCAATGCAAAACATGGGTTTCAAAGCTGGAAGTCACCATAGGTAAATATGCTTTTGTTGATGTTTCTGATACTAATGTGGTTTTTGGAGTGCAATGGATTTATTCTATAGGGTATTATACAGTAAATTATAGAATCCATGAGATGAAATTTCAAGATTCGAAAGGTGTACTAAGGGTTTTGAGAGGGAAGCACACTTACCCAAATCAAGTAGTGAATTGAAATAGTATGAGATATATATTGAGTCATGGGGATATAGAATGGGATATTGAATATCATATTACATTTCCCAAGACAAACATAAAGGTTTTTTAACACCCAAAGGAATATATAAATTATTGAAAGAGTATAAAAAAGGTTTTTAGAGATCTTTGACATGGTAGACCACCTAATAGGGGGGTTGAGCACAACATTGTTTTGGAGGAGGGTACTCCTCCCATTCATATATGACCTTATAGAAATCCCAATAAATTCATATATTATATTTATAAGGTCATACAATAACTCTTAGAGTTGGGACTCATTAGACCAAGCTAGCCCTTATGATTCTTCAGTAGTGTTGGTAAAGAAAAAAGATGGAACCTTGAGGATGTGTATAGATTTTAGATATTTGAATAATAATTCCATAAAGAATAGGTATCCTATTCCTAGGATTATTGAGCTCATGGATGATCTATTTGGATCCAAATATTTCTCCATAATTGACCTTAGCTCAGGTTATCACCAAATTCAAATGAAAGAAGAAGATGTGCAAAATATTGCTTTTCAATGTCATTATGGTCACTTTGAGTTTCTTGTTATGAAATTTGGATTAACCAATGCTCCAAATACATTTCAAGAATTCATGAATAGAATATTTTCCAATAAAATTAGAAGTTTTGTTTTTGTCTTCTTTGATGATATTCTCATTTACAGTAAAACTTGGGAAGAGCACTTGCATCATTTAGAGATTGTGTTAAGAACTTTGCAAGAACAGTCCTTGTTTGCTAAGATGTATAAATGTGAATTTGGGATGAAGGAACTATTTTATATTGGGCACATTATTGGGAAAGATGGAGTGAAAGTACACATGGAAACAATCAGGGCTATCTTAGAATGGCCAGCACCAAAAACATCACAGAATTAAGAGGTTTCATTGGAATATGCACCTATTATAGAAAGTTTGTGAAAGTGTTCTACAAGTTGACTTCTCCACTCACTTATTCGACTAAGAAGGATGCTTTCAAGTGGGATGAAGAGGCTTATAAGGCCTTACAAAAAATTAAATAGGTGATGTGTATTTGTCCCATACTTGCATTACCTGATTTTTCTAAGCCTTTTGTTGTTGAATGTGATGCTTCAAGTGGAGGAATAGGGGTTGTCCTAAAGCAAGGCCAACACCCTATAACCTTTGAGAGCATAAATTTGAAGCCTCATGAAAAAACATACTCCATATATAACAAATAAATGTTGGCCATCATGCATTCATTGGCCAAGTTTCAACAATACCTGGTAGGAAACAAGTTTGTGGTGAAAACTGACCACAATGGTCTAAGGCACTTCCTCACCCAAAAGGATCTAAATGAAAGGAAACAAAAGTTGGTAAGAAGTATTCAAGATTATTATTTTGATATTTAATATGTGAAAGGGAATAATAAAATTGTAGCAGATGCATTATCTCGAAGACCTTTTTTTTTCTCTCATGGACATTTCTAAAGATTGGAAAAATATGTTACTAGTTGAATATGCCAAAGATAAATTTTCTTGTGATGTGTTAGATGGAATAAAGGTTGATGATAACTATAGAATTGTGAATGGGATGATATATTATAAGGGAATAATTTATTTGGTTCAATATTCAAATCTCAAGTACAAAATTTTGGAAGAACCACATGATTCCCCAAGTAGCTGGCCATCCGGGGATCTTCAAAATTTATAGGAAATTGAGGTAAATATTATTTTGGAAGGGGATGAAGGAATATGTTCAGAAATATGTGAATGAATTTAATTTATCTCAGCAAAAAAAATCATAACTTACATGCCCAACTGGTTTATTGCAACCATTTCCCATTTCGAAGCAAAAATTGGATAACATCTCAATGGACTTCATCACCAAGATGACAAAATATTTGGGTAAGGATTTAATATATGTGGTAGTGGATAGATTGAAAAAAAATTCTCACTTGTTTTCTATTACATCATCTTTTAGTGCTGTACAAGTGGTTGATATTTTTTTCAAAGAAATCTTCATATTGCATGGGATCCCCAAGAGCATTGTAAGTGATAGAGATAGTAGATTCATGGGTGCTTTTTGGAAAGAAAATTTTATATTGGTGAGAAATTAGTTGAACCCAAGTACAAGTTATCATCCAAAAACTCATGGACAGACAGAGAGGGCGAACCAATGGTTGGAAGGGTACCTAAGAAACTATGTGGGAGAGCAACAAAAAGCATGGACTTGGGTGAGTTTTTCCACAACACCACTTTTCATATGTCAATAGGGATGTCTCCTTTCAAAACATTATATGGTTATGATGTAGTTACATTTTTTGAGATGATATTTGGTGATAGTAGAGCTCCAAAAGCTAAATATTGGGTGGAAGAGAGCCAATAAAGTTTAAATATTTTGAAAGACAATTTGCAGGTTGCCCAAAATTAGCAAAAATAGTATGCAAATAGACATAGAGAAGAAATATTTTTTTAGGTTAATGATTTAGTATATTTCAGGTTGCAGCCATACAAACAAACATCTCTAAAAACTAATGGGACATAAAATCTAAAACCAAGTCACTATGGCCCATACAAGGTAGTTCGGAAGATTGGGTAAGTAGCATATGAGTTGGAACTTTCGGAAGGGAGTAAAATCCATAATGCATTCCATGTTTCTTGTCTCAAAAAATATCTTGGACAGAAAATTGTCACTTTATAAATACTTCCTCCCTTGGATGATGAAGGTAAGGTCACACTTTTTCCAGAAAATATTTTGAAGACAAGGGAAAGGAAATTGAGAAGCAAAACTATCAAAGAATACTTAGTACAATGGAAGGATATACCAAGTGAAGATGCCACATGGGAAGAGGAGAATATTTTGCAGCATCCAAATATGAAATTTATTTAGGACAAGAAATATTGGGTGGGGAGAACTGTAATGTCCCTATTCAAATAATTGCATAGCAAGAGAATTCCACCAATCCTACTAGTTCCCAAGGTTTGATAAATACATTTGGAAATTTAATAAGGGAGCTAATAAATGATGTTCATACATTGTAATGGGATAAATATTTAATAATGTAGCATATTAAATAAATAAAATATAAAATTGAAGTGGAAATGGAGTATGGAGACATATGGAGACTATGGGGCCCACCCAAGCTAGATATTTTGTGCCACATGGCATCCTCCTCTTGCAATTTCGAATATATGGGAAGAATAAATGTTCTTGGATGATTTATAATGATGATACACTTGTAAATATGCATGATAGGTCTAATTTGGGAATAAATTTAACTTACCTGGGAGAGGAAGAGTCATTTTGGAGCTACTGAGACACTTGGACTAGATTCCCTAGCTCTATGACAACAATGATGAAGATGTTATGATACCTATGACACAAATCAGATATGAAGAATGAAATATGACATATATGACATGTCAGGTAAAAATATATCATACAATATATCTCACATGTGATTTAGGGAAGCTCAATGGGCTCCTAGTCGAATTTGGGGAAGGTGGAAAGCTAGGAAAAGGAGGACACATGGAAAATCATGAGCAGACACCCAAATTCGAATTGGATTAAGTTTGTGGATGGATTCAGAGCCTTAAAATTCTAAGTATGTTTATAAAATATAGGAATCAACCAAGATAAGGGCTTTTGATCATTTGATAAATTTTCATTTGTGAATTGTGAGAGCTAGTGGATGACTGGTCTTCTTGCCTTAGCCAATTTCGAGGGTGAGAGATTCCCATCCAACTTGGTGGTTGGAGATGCCACTCGGGTATTTCATGGATATTTAATGGAGTTTTAATTGTAGGTTTAATATACATGGTTTCTATTGGTTTCTTCTATTGTAGCACTTCATCTCAACTATTTCCAGTTTTCATTTCATATTCATGCTCATGGAGGGATTGCACCTTGGGTGAGCTATTGTACATTATGGAAGAGATTATTCTGGTATATTTATGATTTTAGTAAGTTAAATATTATATTTTATTTATTCTCATAAAATTTCAAGTCTAAATACCCCTTATTTGTATGTCAAATTGACTTTTAATGAGCAAACAATGACCATTTCCACACTATTTTAATATATGCCATGGTAATGATGACTATTTCGAATGGAGTAATGTATATATGATAAATATATGATGAATGGAATGAAATTAATTTTTATTACAATTTCCATGTTCAGTAATTAATCATTGGAAGCCATTTTATTCATTTTAATTGCACTGGAGAAGATTTGGTGCCTTTTCCCCAAGGGTCGAAATAGTGATTTGGGAGTTGTTTTGGAGAGAGTAATAAAATCATATATAAAGTGAACCATGATTCATATGAGAAATTAAAAATTTCCCTTACACATCTCCTTCCTCTTTTCATAAATTGGAGTGGATCTTGGAGCATTTGAGAAGCCATTTCCAACATTTACTCGGGGGGAATTGGAACCCCAATTTGCTAGTAAAGACTCCTACTTTGATCAAAATATAAAACTAGTTTGTAGAAGTTATTGGAGGCTTATAAATAATCTATGAACATAATATATAAGTATTAATATCATTCATACACACTCTGATAATATTTGGGATCATTTGGGCCAATTTGGAGACCTATACTGTTAAATTTGAGCATATAGATCTGTAGAAAAACACACAACTCACAAAGAATATCTCACAATTTACTCATCCATTGAAGAATGAAACAGTGCAAAAGGCTTGCAGCTGTGAATGCTTTCATTAATCAAAAAAGTAATCCAGATGATAATTACAATAATGTAAAATGGCTTTAATAGCCACAAGCAATTCGAATCCACATGAGGAAGTTCAAATTGATGACTCTACTTGACTGTAGGTAACCAAGACATTGTCTAAATCACTATCGGAGGACCCAGTAGTTAACTGTCCTTGTCTAAATCATAACCGGAGTTCATTGGAGTTCTAAAACACAACCAAGTGTTACATTTAGTATTAAATAATGGTTAACTGACTATGGTAGGTGAGAAAAGCACCCCACATGTGTGCAATCAATTAAAACTAGCGCTAACTAAATGTAGAGAGCTATAATTGAATGTAATTGACTCCTAACTTGGCTTGACTAATCATTAACTGAGGTGAACTGACCTTGGTTGGTTTTGGCACTCCTAGTTGCTTCCTAAATTGTAGGGATTGATCTAGGAGACTCCTAAACTTATGCAATCAAGTGCAATAAGTGGCAGTGAGCCTGAATTAATGTTCCCCACACTTTGATAACTGAAACATGTGCCCAAATTAGGTCATGTTTAACCAATGGTGCTAATGACTATAAATAGACTAGATGGACTCCCAATTTAGACATGACTCCCGATTTAGACATATGACCAAATTTGGACAAGGGAGGATAAATAATCCTAACACCCCCCCTGAATGCTAAGTTGGAAAAACTGTGGGCCCTGGTAACTAAGACCATAGGTCACCCATTACATCAAGTAAAGTAAATTAACTCCTCAAAAATAAGGTGCTTGGGGAAAAACCACATGGGAAAAAAAAACCCCCTTCTAATTAAGCAGGTAGAATCAGGACCAATCTGGTTCTTCTGTGCATAGGTATCCTGGGGCCTGGCATGTGAACCTCTCCATCATATGTATGGAGGAATCTTCCTCTTTCGAATAATAATTATATGCTCAACTAAATCAGAAATATAGACAGCTGCCGGATGAAGACTGGACCCATGTAGAGAAACTGAAGTCAACTGAAAAGTGAGGAAAGGTTCTTGAGAATTCATAGAATGTGAATAAAACTCAAGAAAATTATATGTTGCAGCCATGAACAGAAAACCATGAGTGGTAAGAACAGCCCCAAGTGTTAGGAGCAGGTGTCCAGGCGGATGCAAAAAATCTTCCTCTTTACTAGTTCTGTGAGAAGATGAGCATGTGATCAATGGTAGAGAAGAATTGGGACTGTTGAGAGTGAATGCTGGAGCTCCATAGTCTGATATATATTCTGAAATATATAATGAATCACATAATAAAATATCAGCAACCTCATATGAGGAAACTAACACCAAATCCCCATCAGCAGTTTTGAAGAGAAAGTGTGGTACTTGATTTTTCACACCGGAATTGGTGAGAGCAGCTACAAGCATGACTGAATGCTTTTGAATTTTAAAATATGAACCAAATAATATCAGATCAGAAATTAAATAAGATATAAACAGGTTCAAAACAGATCCAAAACTGTGAAATGGAACGAAATCCCCAGCAGTAGTTTTGTAGGAGACTTGCGGTACTTGTTTCTTCACACCATTGATGAGAATAGCTACAAGCGGTACTGAAAGATTATGAATTTGATATATTAAACCAAGAAATATAATATAATATATAAATAAGATCATATCAGATCCAATAAGGTTAATATCAGATTCAAATAAATGGTTAACCGAGACGGTGGATGCACGGCTTTCTTCTTCTTCAAAATTCTGAATTTTGGTGCATGCAATCCTGCAAGAATTTGCTGGAAAAACTAGATCATGGGGAGCGAATGGATCACTCTGGTAATCTGATATTTCTTCCAAAATATCCAAGGTATCACATATTTGCACACCAGCAGCAACATTAGAGGGAGAAAAATCAAATTTCTCTTCACTTTTGGAAGCAATTACTGGTAAATTTTGCACAGAATTTAAAGGAAAATCACCGGTGAATGTTTGCATGGAAGTGCAGCAGAATTTTTCTTCAATATCAGAGATTCGAATTTCTTCTTCTATTTCAGCAATATGAGAAGATGAGATATCAGAGATCTCATGAACTTCCGGAGCATCAGGAGAAGGAGTCACTGCATGGAGACTGTCTTCAATTCGAATTGACTGTGTAGAAGCTTCTACTTCTTCTTCATCTTGAACAACTTCATGAGAGAGAGTAGAGGTCAAGACTTTCAAATCAAGGATGCTTATGGTGCTGGGTGTGCTCCATGTGCTTCCAAAGGTTCTGTCCAATCTTGCCCAGAGTTCCTCTAGATCTTTAATAGATCTACTATGGTAGTGCATGCTAGGAGAAAGAGCCAGTTCCATTATTTCAAAAGATTTATCCTTTTCTTTTAGCCAGTCATTATCACTCTCAAAATAATTTCTACTGAGTCCAATAGACACCAAAAAGAGTTTTTGTCTTCTCAGACATATATTCATCTTCACCCTCCATTCAAAATAGTTTGAGGATCGGGTGAGAAGAGGAATTGATGAATTCATTTCGAAGTTGTACTTGCAAAACAAAAAAAATGATCCAGTAGGAGATCTAAGGAGGAGAAGTTCCTTATCCGTCGAGGCTCTGATACCATGTTCAATTTGAGCATATAGATCTATAGAAAAACACACAACTCACAAAGAAGATCTCACAATTTACTCATCCATTGAAGAATGAAACGGTGCAAAAGGCTTGCAGCTGTGAATGCTTTCATTAATCAAAAAAGTAATCCAGATGATAATTACAATAATGTAAAATGGATTTAATGGACACAAGCAATTAGAATCTACATGAGGAATTTTGAATTGATGACTCTACTTGACTGTAGGTAACCAAGACATTGTCTAAATCACTATCGGAGGACCCAGTAGTTAATTGTCCTTGTCTAAATCATAACTGGAGTTCATTGGAGTTCTAAAACAAAACCAAGTGTTACATTTAGTATTAAATAATGGTTAACTGACTGTGGTAGGTGAGAAAAGCGCCCCACATATGTGCAATCAATTAAACCTAGCACTAACTGAATGTAGAGAGCTAGAACTGAATGTAACTGACTCCTAACTTGGCTTGACTAATCATTAAGGTGAACTGACCTTGGTTGGTTTCGACACTCCCAGTTGCTTCCTAAATTGTAGGGATTGATCTAGGATACTCCTAAACTTATGCAATCAAGTGCAATAAGTGGCAGTGAGCCTCAATTAGTGTTCCCCACACTTTGGTAACTGAAACATGTGCCCCAATTAGGTCACGTTTAACCAATGGTGCTAATGACTATAAATAGACTGGATGGACTCCTGATTTAGACATGACTCCCGATTTAGATATATGACCAAATTTGGACAAGGGAGGATTAATAATCCTAACATGTACATCAAAACTAGTCAAAGGTCGAAATAGGAAAACAAAGTGAAAAAATTGGTCATTTAATAAAATTTTAAAAATGGACATTACAATGGATAATGATAATTATAAAGAGAGTGGAAATGATGTAATCAATTCCAATATAATTAATTTCGATCATCTTAAATTATTTATTGCAAATAAATCTGACATGGGAAATGAATCAAACAAGGGAATTCTTGGGTTTATTTTCAAGGCTTTTATTTAGGATTCATCGATTGTTCAATTTTCTGAACATGCTAGCAATAAATCATTTTATTTGAACCTCATTTTATTTAATATGAATAGGACTAAGTTTTATTTTTCGAGTTTCATAATGAAGTTTATATTTCTTCTTGATGTGCATGGCAATTTTTTTTGTAATAAGGATGTAGGTAATAATAATTATAACATTTTTTACATATTCACGGTAAATGGAATCTTACATGATACCTTTTCTTCCTTTGTATAGGTAGGAGTAGGTTTCATTTACTCATATATCATTTTACTTCATCGCACTTGCATTTATAGTTCAATACCAATTTTATTTTGTCACATTGGTTAAAATCTTTTTTTCATTCAGCAGTTGGGCAGTTCCATTTTATTAGTTAATTTATTTTTGGTTATTTTATTTCATCATCGCTGAAATAAGTCACTTTGGAATTTGATGTATTTAAATGCAATTCACCACTATGCTCTTTCAACAAATTGTTGTGTCATTCAAATTTGACATGATAACCACCAAATTTTTATATACAAGAAATAATGTGACACGGAGAGGGAATAACTAATGGGAAGTTCTTAGTGATGAACCTCGGTGTAAGGCTAGAATTGTTATTTTCTTACTATTTTGATTTCCTGGCACTTCTTCTTATCCCTCTACTTTCCCCATTATGGAATACTAGCCTCATTCTTTTAACTTCCTGCTAGGAAAATTATAGGGGTGGATTTAGTCCATGGGTTGTATTTCCATGTTTTCTTCCAAAAAAAAGATTCACCAATTTCCATTTTTTTAAGTCATGTTTCACCCAATTTTGATGGGGTAAACGTTTTTCACTCTAAAAATCACAAATTATTATATAAACTGTATAGAATCCTTCGAAATTGAAATATTTTTAGAAAAATATCATGAAATATTTTATAGTTGACATTTTAAGAATTTGTTATATTCGACAAGGTTTATACACTTTTAAAAAAGTCTGGATCCTTAAAATTTTCCCTGACTTCCTTCTCTTTGGTGATTAAAATGAGTGCATGTGCCTACTTCATGGGAAGTCTTTTCCATGCCTATCAATCATATCAATTCCTCTTCTATCATTGTATTTCATTTTTTTTCTTGGGATAGATGTTGACATCAAAATGATTACAAAGTGTCAAAACATGACACCGGAGGCAAACCAATTGATATTTTTCGCATAACTATTCCATATGTACCATCACATATAGTTCTATTTTATTATAGCATCCATATCATATTTCATAATTGTCATTATCATATGGCCCATTTTATAGACATTACATGTTGCATCATGCAAGTCATCATAGTGTGTTTGAGTCAAGCATTAGAGATTTGTCATCTTTCTTTAGACATGTTGTCATGTCAATATTTGTACCATTATGTTCAGTTCATCCTATTGGTCTTATCCATATCTTTTTTGACAAAAAAACGTCACATGTTGATCATTATAGTAGTCTGTAAAAAAAATTCCAAGTGCATATATTATGCATCATGTTAGCTAAAAACTGTCAATTTCGTGCCCACTGATTAATTATTATATATCATTCCTATGTTCAAAAAATTGAAAATTATCCTTTCTCTATATCATCATTCGAAAAAAATGTCAATGTCCTTCTTTTTCTACAAAAAAATCCCTTCCCCTTTTTTTCAATAAAGCAATTCCTTTTCCGCATTGCAATGAAAATAAATTATCCCCCTCATCTTCCTAACATTCTCTTTGAACCATATCCCTCTAAATCCACTCTTTGAACCATATCCATCTAAATCCACTTATTATACTTAATTAAAACAAAAATTCTATCTTTCTAATCCATTTCCATATTCTCTCTCACTGTAGGTAAGAGGCGGGTATAACTATATTTTATTTCTTCATTTTCCCCCTTCATACTATGTTTTCCATGAGCCTAACATGTGTTAATTTCTTGTAATTCTACATTTCTGATTTACCTACTAGGGAGAAGGTAGAGTGTCTTTCTATTGGAGGTATGTTCTATTTTCATACATGCATTGTACTTTTCCATTTTTATTTTCACAACTCAAGTATTCATGTGTGTAGGTTATCGTCAAATCAATCAAAGCAGGGAGTATTCCTATTGTCTTAGTTTCACTTTGGTGAAGTTAGAATGTTGAGATTTGAGGAGGATCGCATAAACCTGTTTTTCTTATGGGTTGAATCTATGGTGTCCTATTGTAATTAACAACTATAAAATTTCTATCAATTTCAACAAAAATATTACTCAGATATATCTCTGCCATTCCCTCATGTCTTTCCCCCTCTTTCACTATTCAACTTTAATGTCTTTTTTAGGTCTTTTATAAATTATGCAAAAATTGTACATTATGTATAAAGAAACTGATTAAATAATTTTATTTTTTTGTTTACCAATTTGTATATACAATTCTGATTTTTCACCTTCAATCATAGGACTTTCTGGTGCTTCAATTTTCAAACAAAAATAGTGTTCGTGCATATTTTCTCATAGTCATTCATTCCATGCACCAGATTTTTAATTTATTGACATGAATTTATATACAATACTCATCCCCAAAGTTTTATCTTTATTAATTTATATTATCAAATTAACAGATATGTTTCTTCAAAGAATATTTAAAAATCTAAATTTAAGAGAAATGAAAGATTTAATTTGCACATAAGAAGATTATGTTAGTATTTTATTAGGGGTGAGAATAACTCTAATTATTAATGCATTTTCATACTAACAATTAAAGCCCCATTATGTTGGGCTATTTAGCTCAATGAACTTGATTAATTGACCTTGGACTTTGTAGAAATTTTTATAAATCCAAAATTAAATGGAATGGAAAATTTTCTTTCACTCATTTTTCTTGTAAACAATATGAAGTAATTTGTTCTCATTAATTAATTAGTTATTTAATTTTTTCTTCTAAGCTGCACATATTTTGTTTAATGGATTATTGTTCTTGTTTTGAAAAAAAAAAGACTTAATGACTTCATCTTTCATTTGACATATGTACTTAACTCTATCGATAAACCCTTTGAATTGTATCTATGTGAAGGCTCTAAAAAATACTCATTAATACCCTTAACCAACCCTCCAAGAGTATTTATAGTGTTGTTTCCCCAACTATGTCATTTTGAGCATCAACACTACCTTTTGAGGAGGCATGTGTTATACCACCTATTTCTTGACAAGTTGCAATGCGTGTACCCTAAGAAGTTGTCTGAGGAAGTTTTGTGATGTGGTAAATCACATGATATTAAAAATAAAAACAAGTCAAGGGTAGATTATTTCATGACAACTTGTATGCATGTATGCTAAGAAGTTGTCTTATGAGGTTTTGTGACTTGAAAAATCAAATGAGCCTGACAAGAAAAACAAGTATGGAAAGGTTATCTTCAATGGAATCCCTATCCCTTGAGCACCATTTATTGAATGTAAGTTCATATTCCATTGAATGGAGATACTAGGATATCACTCTAATAGAGAATCACTCTTTTCTGCTCAAAACTTCATTTCCCCTAAGAAAATTTAGTTAAAGTAACCTTCACAGTAGCGTAATATTTAGAGTCACTTTTCCACATAACAAAATGCATACTTTTATGTAGAATATATTGCATTATTTTCATTAAAACTTCCACATCTATATGAATACTTGCATTTGGGGTTTCAAGTGGTTAAATTCCACCCACATGTTCAAAAACTGAAATTGGAACACTCAATATTATTGCTAACTCCTTGAAAGTTCCGTCGAATTGGATGTCCCAGGTACTTTTCTAACTCCTTAAAAGTTCCATTGAATTGGTTTTACTAGGTCCTTGGAGCCATCTAATAATCTATATCTACACCCAAGTTCACCACCAATTCCTTTATCTTAAGGAAATAAAACTCACTTTTCCCATGAAGTGGGTTTTAAGCATACAACTCTATCAAACTTTGCATTTAAAGAATATGCCACTTCCTAACACATCCATTCATTCAGATCTTTGTAATCTAGAGACATAAACTCCAATAGGGAAAATCAAACCTTCATATTCACTTACTCATGTGGTTGAACGTCATTTGTATGTCGATCCTTTGAAATATATATTTGATGTTTCAAGCAATGAGAACACTAGAGTTATAAGTCCATTCTAAGACCTACAATTTTAAGTAATTCAAACATTGAAAACATAGATATTGTCTTCAAACCTATTTCCAATCACATTTACAATCACAATTTGAGAAATGAGATCTGAGAAAACTATCTAATATCTTTGAAAGCTATCTTAGAAACTGATATGAGAATATTGTTGGAAATATTAATTACTTGTTGATTCACATAGCATATAAGCCAACTCTGTCAGAGTCTGTAGTAGGTTATTTTCTATCAGACAGACTAAAAGGATGAAGAGTTCACGCCTCTCATTAATAAAGTAGTCGAACTATATTTTTGAAGATAAGTTTCTAGGTAGATAGCTATTACATTATTTAATGTTATGTCAGTACCTTCACAAAGAACCAATTTTAGCCTATCTATATGAAGAAGAAGAAGATTTAAAATCAGAGAAACATAGAGAAGAAGATAAGTGTTAAAAGGCGTGGAGAATAAGAAGGAAAAACTATGTGAAGAGTTCAAATCTAAAGATTTTGTGTTTTGTGAAAGTGTTGAGACTCGAAGTTCTGTAAAAAGGTCAAGCATCCTTGTAAATTTCTAAGTTTTTATTTGCGAAAATAGTTCTTTTGTATGTCGTGAATATATATATATATATACATAGTTTATGCTTGAATGCAAGTTTTATTTATGTCACACATATTCTCCATATTTAATTTAGTAAATGTTGTTTACATTTACTATTTAGTGAAAGACACAAAGAACCCATATTTGTTTCACCGTGTAAAAGTTTGAGTTTTTATTTGCAAAGTGCTCAACACAAGTCTTCTTTCACATTTGGTTATATGATATTGTGAGTCAGATGTAATATAGTTGTGTTGCAGTTTCTCCCAAGTTACCGGTCGTGAAAAGTATTTTGCATATTATAGGTCTTTATACTAAGAAATATTTTTTTGTTAAGTTTGACAAAAAGTGGTACGGTTGAAGTGAGAGTTGGTCGCAACCTAAATCCTGTCACATTAAAATCCAGTCGAATTTAAGTAAGTTCTTGTCGAGGTAAAAGTGTATTGTGTGAAAAGTATGTAAAAAGTGTCTCCACCAAAAAGTGGAAAATGTAAGTCTTGTCCCATAGTAGTATGTCATAGATTTTTGTGTAATAGTAAATCCCCATCGCAATAAAATTCAGTTGCAGTAAAACCTGGTTGCAGCGAATTTTCATTTCTAAGTATTATGGTCGAACTAAAAGTTGTGGTTTCCAAGGAAGTGTGTCGCAGACCCAAAAGTAAAAACAAAAAAAGGAAAAGGTTGAATGTGCGGTAACTCAAGTTAACTGTCATAGTCATCCATCTATTTTAGAGATATAGTATCACAAGAGGTTTAGGAAAGAAACCTTTCCTTAAAAGGGGAAAAAGTATTTCTTTAAAGAAAATTAAAAATTAAATATGGCTTCCACTTCTAGTGCACACATGTCGAGTGTTATTGCTATATAATCATGTTGTAGTAATCAGAGAGAAATGGAGTTCCTCCTCACTTTTTGTTGGTCTTCAAGCATGATGGTGTAGATGAGAAATTTTCGAGGTCCAAGGTTCAGAGCATAGTCCAGCAAGTGCGACAACAATGGAGTTGTTGTGATCAGTATCCAAGTCATAGATCGTTGGTTGTGGAGTATGATCTTCTTGATTCAGAGATGTTATTTTAGTCATGTTTATATCCTAGCACCTAGCGAAGGGGTGTGGGGGTGCTTCCCCCCCACTATATTTGTCGAGGAGGAGCGACAAGTGGTTTGAGAGCCCGCCCCCTTGGTGGGGGTTCTTGGGCAATGTCAACCGAGTGAAAATGTAGAAAATTAATGCCCTGTAAAATGTTGTAATTTCAAATTCATGACTTGATCAATAATGGCTAATTTAAGGGCACATGGTATCTAGGAAACCTGTGGTATTTTCCCATGGTATTTGGGAAACCCACAGTATCTTAAATGTGTTTCTATGTGGATTTTTTGTTCTCTCTTATTATTGTATTATGCATGTAAATCCTAAGGCATTGTTGGCATACAGTTGTGCTCATTGTGTTTTACCTGTTTTTTTGAATTAATTATGTGGTGCATGTTCAGTGGTACTTGACACCTTAGCAGTATTTTTGGGTTCCTGGTTAGAATACAATTTCCTCGGGTGCTAGAAGCACAAGTTATCCCTCTTATGTGTAAAGAAGGGATGTTGCATCAAGTATGGAATAAACCACTAGGTAGGTATGAGTGTGGCAGGTGTATTGTATTCTAACTTGATGTGGATCGAATAGGTCAATTCTTCGATTACAAAATAAATTTCAGATTGTTTAATCTTAGTTGTGGAACCAAGATTGTTGAACCATGTATGTGAAGAGAATTTCTAGAGAACTAGCAGTTACATCCGCTAAGGAGCCATGTAATCTAGTAGATGGATTCATTTTATATGGACATCAATAATAAGGTTGGATGTAGGTACACAAGGGGCATGGTACAAAATAATCAAGAGATTGAGCATGGAAAAGAAAGAGGAAGTATAAATGGATGGTGATTGTGTAGTCAGCATGAAGACACGTGAAAAAAAATTAATGGAGTAGTTTGCATGTAAATGATAATATGGTTGTAAGACCTAGTAAGGCATGCATGTCCCTAGTAACTCATCAGTAAAGTCGAGAGATATACCTAGGTGATAGGGGGTGTATGTGAGATTCATTGATAAAAAGTTTGAGCCAGGTAGTTGATTACTCCATGTCAAGTTTAAAGGGGGGATTATTAGGGTTAACCTTGACTCGGGAATGAGTCAAAGGTTGTTAAGGTCTAGAACATGGTTTCGGAAATATGGTTATTATAGCCCATGGTATTGGTGGCCAATGGTATTTTGGAGGCCCATGGTATTGACTCATGGTATTGCATGTAAGGGAGTATTTCTAAGGATTGAGGAGGCTCCATTGTAAATTTTTCTAGAGGTGAGTGATGGATATCTTACTTGGCTTGACTTGGTCAGTTTAGGTCAAGGGATAATAGATCTATTATGGTGTTTTTTCCTGGATTTTATCCCTTGACATAAACCAGCCAAGACAAGCCAAGTGATATAGAAACCACTCACCTATAGGACACTTTACAATGTGGCCTCCTCAAGAATTATAGACTTCCTTACATGAAACACCATGGTTCAATACCATGGGCCACCAAAATACTTGGGCACCAATACCATAGAAAAATACCATGGGCTATAATAAACCATGTTTCCAAAACCATGTGATAGACCTCGGCCACCTTTAACTCATTACCGAATCAAGATTAACCCTAACATCAAGTTTTCAAACATGTTTCCATTGAACTCTCTTCGAACCAGGTTTATTCCCTTGTTTTCCCACAAAAACTCCCAAAATATTGGCCCAAGAGAGAGAGGCTCAGTTGATAGCACCTGGGATTCAAATGCAGTATCACTCGACATATATTTCTATGGGTACCTTCTAGAACTAGGTTTCCATAGTTTCTTAGGGGATTTTGTATCCCTTGGTGTTCTACCAAGGTGGTTGACATAGGATAATGGGTGGGTTCTTTATAATTATTTCACATAGTTAAATTATGATACAACTCATCCTTCTACATGTATTGTAACAAAAAACCTGATGCATCATAGGCACATTCAACAATAGTAGTGCGACAAATACATATAAACTCATTCATAAGCAAATACATAAACACTTATTCATAGTAAGATATATATGCAACTCAAGCACATTCATCATTCACACATTTGACACAGTATATAACATGGAAACCCATTCAGTAAAATACAAAAAGGTGCTCTTCATCTGGCATGAGAAAAATATGGAACCTTTGGTCTATGCACTAAGCTGCAAACTCTGTTCTAGATATTTATTTCTTATTTATGGAGAGTTATTCCTCCTCTCATGATCTCTGGTATTTCATCACTATTCCTTCTCTATTGGAATCTCCTGATGATCCACACACAACCTAGATCGACTCGACTTCCTCTATAACTCTACTGTACTCCTTTGAACTCAGTTTCAAGGTCTTCGAATCCTTTGTATGAGTCAATACAAAACAGAAAATACAACCTGAGTGTAGTATCAGATCCCATAAAGGATAAAATGAATATAGAGTGTCTAACCTACATACAGCTTAGGTTCCTCATTTTATAGACTCTTAGATGTAACTTTTAGATGACTTCATATAGTTAGCCAACAAACTATCTTTCCTATTCTATCGACACATGTTAGTAGGTACTAACAACCTGAATTATAGAGATGATTTCATGCGTGCAACTTCCATTGAATCTAGTTGGCCTTCTACCCACGATATTTACAAACTTTTTTGTTCCAGCCATTGCATCGATGCATGCCTTCTGACATGGTTTTCTATGTCGCATCATTTCCTTTTGTCATGGATTATCTTCTGTGGTGAACTCTCTTCTTCTATTGTTGCAGCTTCCTCTTCAACTAATTCTTTCCTTGGCTCTTTATTTTTTTTCTTATTATGCTCATCTTCTTTTGCATCGTCATTCCTTAATACTTCTTCTACCTTGTCCTTCCTTCCTTCCTTCTCCACTACTTTTGTCACAATGGCCTTTTACTTCATTTCCTTCTTTTGTTCTCCCTTCTCTACTTCTATCACAACTCCTTTTACTTGCAACCTAAATTTTTTCATACTTGGAAATAATTTTAACTAAATTCTTCCTATCTTTCCCTATGCCCAACATGCCCCCAAGACTCACATGTGGCTCATCCCGAGCCACGCAAATCTATTCTTCTATTTCTTCACTTGTGTCGATTTTACCTTGAAAATATTGGAAACTTTTCATGATCTCTTTTGTCTCTCATTGCACATATTCCTCTTCTTTTTGTAAGTTTTCCATAAGGTCGAAACTAGGGTGTTAAAATTATATGAGCCTTATTGCTTCTACTGCTCATTGTACTCTTTGATGTACAGATTGAATAATGTCTATAATACACTCTTCTTCAACCTGAAACTCTTCATTTGTTTCTTCTCTTTGTTTATGTTGCATGTGCAACACCGTCAATTGTTTTTGCAATTTATTCATTTGTGTCTCCTTAGCCATATTCTATGCTGAGGGTAACTATTTCATTTCATTCTTCATATTAGTTACTTATGTCTCATTTGTGTGCAATTCCCCTGAAATTTTCTTTAGTTCAATGTCTTCAATAAAGGATTCCCAAGTCTGAGAGACTTAGTCGACATCCTTAGCACATAGTGCTTCTACCTCTTCTATATTATTTGAATCTTCTTTTGTTTCCTGTATTATTTCCTCCAACACTTATGGTGGTGTGCTTGGTCTTATCTGTGCTTCTAGCTATGCAACTTTCTTTCAAAGGTCTTCTGCTATCTATCCAAGTCGAGTGATATTGGATTTTGGAACCATTTCCTCTATTATTCCTACATACACAAAAATTGTACATGTAAGGGATACAACCTTGTATGTCCTATTCCTAATTCTTCACATGTCTTTATCTTATGCTCAGCCACCTGCACTGCCTGCTTCATTTTATTGGCACTTTTATTTATGACTTTTAACTACTTAATCAAGGTCCCTTCTCTTATTTTAATTTATGTGGATGCGAAATTTTGTGTCACATATACTTCATCCATTTTCATCAACAAAAAACATATTTTTATTTGTCCCATAATTTTGGCTACATCATTTAATTATGGGGTTCCTAGATCAAGCACTTCTCCTGACACTTGGGTTCTGGTCGATGTAATCGACACTGGTATTTCAGTTTGTAATCAACTACAACTTTAAATTCTTCGACATTTTTACATAACACTTTGACCAGATCAAAAACAATACCTATAAGCTCCATCAATTGATCCTCTATTGTCTTGAAGCTTGTCTGCACAACTTCTATTATTGCTTCAATCACAAGTGCCAAATTGTCACCATCAAGGATGATAGTATTTGAAATTTTATCATCCTTTCTATTTTTCTTTCATTTTGACTCTTCGTGATCTATATCAGCATCCTTTGTTTTCTTTTGTACATTTGTGTCTGTCAAAGTTTAACTCGAACCACTCTAGTCCGGATCAATATCTTATGCATCTTCCTACAGGTCCTCTTCTTGATGTTTCTATTATGGCGATGGTGGCTTGTCTTGGTCTAGGTCATCATCTACTATTTGTTCACCTATAATAGGGACACACCATTCTTTCGATCATTCACCAACAATGGATTCAATTTCTTCTTCAGTCAATAAAAATTATGTTGCCAACCATTGGCATTGTGGCTCTTGTCATGGTTGTATGATAAAATAATGTTTTCTAATATGAAACTTAATAATTTGGTGGAACCATTTAATAGTTCCATCTACCAATATTGTATTCTTTCGCACCTGATTGCTCAGGGCCTCTCCATGCATTAAAAATTCGATATTATTATCCCATTGTCTATCCTTGTTTTTCAGTGCGAACCAGAGATTTTGGTATCTAGCTCCACTGCAACGAACTAGTACATATATGGATTGGAATTTTGGTGGGTCAGACCAGACAACGAGTGAAATCAAAATCAATAACCAAGAAGAGTGGAAAGGCTTACCATTAACCTGCACCATAGATGCGTCTTCTAGAAATTCATCATAGCAGGAATTGCGACTAGTTAATATGAACTCCTTCTGCATAGAGTACAGCTAACACAACCGCACCAGCAGTACATTGGTTTGGTCACATCTTGCACAAAATTTTACAAGCCAATACCTTCACAGCAAATCAAATGGTATATTCATTAATGGAAGAGATTAAGAACCGTCTATTGTCCCTAGTAATGTTATACTTGTCCTTGACCCTTGTTTTCAGCATTTTTTCCTGGTCTTTTCGTAAATATTGTGATATATCTATTCCTTCTAGTGGGAGTCCTATTATCATTGCGATGAGATACACATCCACAGAACATATTTCATCTATAAAAAGGAATCCTCCATGAAATGATACTAGAAAATGTCAAGAAAATCTATTCACTTCTGCGCTTAGTCCGAAGTGTGGCATGTAGCAACAATAACAGTCCATACTGTTCTAGTGCTCTCACCCATTCCATTGGAACCAAGTGCTTTGGAAAATCTATTGTGTTTTGTAAAGTTAACATATTTTTCTTCTTGTCCGAGTATTTATGATTCTTTTTTCCATGGTCAATGAAGGCTAGCTTTTGCAGGTTCAGTAAAATGTTCTTCAACACCTTGACTCATTTTAGCATTGTGGGTTCTACCAGTGGGGCATAAGACTTGGTTGGAATGTTTACCTTTGGTACATTCCCACATCTTGGTGGGATATATGGAATTAAAAAATGTATGGTTTCATAGTATTTGTCCTCCTCGGTTATTGATGGAAGTGTTGTTGGTGTTTTTTGTTTTTATTTCCTCTTCCTGTTTTGAGTGCAGTTCCCCCACGTAGTTTCAAACAAACCTGATTTGTCTGCATGTGATTTTCCTAAATGCATAAACAAAGGGAATGGAATGTTCTTAGTAAATGGAGCATACTTTTGTTGTGGTGGGACATATCCCATATTATATTGCATATTTGGTGTAAGTGATGCACTCGCAACTTTGGATTAAATAATTGTACTAGCACTAGAGATCGAAATAACCATGATTTGAGCAATTTGCTTCAAGTCTTTGAAGTTGCAGACAACAATAACTATTATCTCATGAAAATAGAATGAAATGAACTTAGGAATGAAGGTTTATAGCATGCAATCATTTTCCCCTTGTTCGTTCTTCACACGCGTTGGAAATCAATAGAAAGGAATATGTCCTTTCGGTCACACGGGTGGATCGTCTAAATAATTAAGGAAAATTCTATGCACACCATCGTTTAGCTAGAACATCAAGTGGTATTTATTTCCATAAAGACCGACATGACCATAAATCATGCCACCAATTTCCCTTAGACATTTCAAACTAATTCCCTACAGCTTTCATATTTTTGTTTCATGTATTTCTTGTGACAATGTCACACTCCTTGTGACATGTTTTATTCCTTCGATGACTCCTTGTGACATGTTTTATTCACAGACTCTGTTTCTTCACCCTGAATTTATGGTCTTCACCAGACATCAAGTCTATGAGACTTCCGTTCTTTCTATATCAGACTAGTAGTCTACAAACAAGAAAGAAAATTTCATGTTTTCATTATTTTCTCTCTATTTTTTTTCATGTGACCAAGTAATTTCTATCATGATACCGCTTTAACTGAATTCCATTCAGCATTCCTTGGATTTATGTTTCATCTAACTTTTTTCAAGTTCACTGCTCATCCATCAGTGATCTTCATGGTGATATACGATACTAACCAATTTGTTCTCAACTTTCTTGGATGATTGAAAAATTTGTTGTAATACATAATAACAAGTACTCCGAATTGGAACTACTTATTCTTAATGTGTCGATCATGCAATACTTTTTTCGTTTGTTTTTAAACATTTTGATGAAATCCCATGACAAAATGTTCTTATTCTAGCTGCACAAGCTGTGACAATTTGTCTTCGATAGCATCGACATCTAAAATTTTTGTGATCGCAATAATTCTTAAGCTTGGGACAATATACTCCATAGGAATCACAACTTCCTATCCATACAGTAAAAATAATGGAGTTTTCTTTGTCAATTTCTTACAAGTTGTGTGATATGCTCATAATATTGCTGAATTTTTTTTATCCCACTTGTTAACACTGAGAATGTACCCAGGTTTCAAAAGGTAAATCCCAAAGGTAACAGCAAAAACCACTTCAGAAAGAAACTGGCTTTTTTTTCCAGAGGGGGATCTCTCAAATATAAATTTAACAAGGCCAGATATAAACTCAATACTTAAACATCATATAGATGGTTGAAAGGATACACATAATCATTGGGTAATGGAGTCAAAATACATAAAAATATCACAAGGTCACATGCATGAGATTTCATTAAAGGCAATATAACCACTCAATTACAGTCATTCATTTAGTTCAGGTGGAAAAGGAAGAAATATGAACAGTCCATTAATATAGAGCATCATAAGATGAATTCCATATTAAATTTAGCAAAAAAATTTGTAGAATATCTGAGACAATAGTCAGAGCACAAGAAGTATGAATTCCAACCATTCAACACTACGCTTTAGATACAAGAAAAACAAAATGGAATGTAAACACTGGAAAAATAATCACATAGGAAAAAAATACAGACTATAATGTAAATAGCACAAGAATATCTAATACCCCACACCCATTCAACTTTTCTATTCAAAAATTATCTGTCCTCAAAAACATTGATCCAACAAATGGGTTCTAACCCCCAATACATCAAGTAAATGCAAATATATACATAAATGATTTCTTCCCAAGAAGATTTAATAATTGAATAATCTATTTAATCAAAGTATTTCTAACTATATCCCTAACAACTAGGAATAAACTACTTTCTTTGATCCTAATAATGGATCATTTAATTAAAATCAACTTAGTCATAACAAGGTTCGAACAAGCAGCTCCATAGCGCACAACACCTGTTTTCGCGGATGAAGAATATACTTTTTTTTTTCTGAATCTTTCCACCACTCTCCATTATTCTGCGCTTGGGATGTCGTACTCAATCATTTCTTGGATAGATACTTCCAAATCCATATAGGTATCACAAGACATAGTGGGCAGCCCTCCTCTAACGATCAGAAATTTCTACAATATCTCGAAGTCTTCTATCAACTTGTCCACGATGAATTTTCCTAATAGTCCCTTTACCAAGTCATCGAACTTAGAGTGACCCATACAGCTTTGTACTAGTAGGCTATGATAATCCTCTTGAGAAAAAATTCTTCCTTCTTCGTCCCAGAAAGAGGAAAGGCCATCTTCAAAAATTTCTTAAAAAGCAGGCCTGAAATCATTAATACGTGAAGTCATCTCATCAGCCTTATCTTGTACTATCTTCATAAGATGATGTTTGTGAATGAACCTTTTCAACCACATTACCATAGCCACTCTGTCTTTGATTCCTATATCTTGCAATTTTTGATAAGTTAATTAATTCAATAAATTCAGTGCATTTTGAGCTGTACTTAGGGGCTTCCTCTCCATGGTCTCATTTACTAGTTTTAATCTCTGATTGGCTAAATTAACCAATGCACTTTGGTCATCAATGAAATTCAAATAATGTCTGAACTTAGTAACCTCCACAAACAATGTATCCCAGATTATATGCTTGGCTCCCTGAAGAGGCCCCTTTCTTGTATTTGTTTCCTTTAATTCATTAAGCTTCTTTTGTAATTGACCTTTGACATGTAATATTTTATTCTTATTTTCAACCATTTTAGTCAACACATATTTTATTTTCTCATTTTCTTATTTTAACTCCCTTATCTCTACATCCTTCAAGCTTACTTGTGACATGGGTACTAGTAAATCATCAGCAGAAAAATCACTTAAAGGATTTTCAATATTTACAATGTTCAAATCTTCATCAGTACGAGTCTAGCTCATTAATTCTTCCATAATCTCTTTTTCATCATTCTGGTCTTTCTTTAACTGTGAAATTTGTGTCATTAACTCAGTTCGCTATGTTTCCCATTTATTCTTTTCTTCTTGCAGCTTCACAGTTTTTCCTTTGTACTCCATCATTTCCTGATGAATCTTATCTTTCTCCTCTTGCAATGCTAACAACTATGATGATTGAACATGTTCGGAACTCAATATTTTCAACTTCTTCTTTAGTACCTAAAGGGCATTATCTTTTTATTCTAAAAGTCTTTTGATGGCTTGTGTGTTTCCTGTTTCATCCCCCGAGCTTATGATATATGCTTGCATATTTATTGGAATATAATTCGCCTTGTCGTCAAATTTCTTGTGGTTCAACTAGACCTCTAATTTATCAACCAAAACTTGCAACTTGTTAATTTTCATCATGGCATGTAACATATCTAAATAAATTATATCCCCTGTCTGTTTGTGCAGTTGTATTTTGTCAGGTACACTAATTTTTCCAATCTTAATTCCATCTCAACCACTTTTTGTCACTTACCATAGCTAATTTTAAAGTGCTCCTCTCTACATCCCGAGTGGAAATCAGGGATGTCTTTGGGTTACCCAGACTTATCACTCATGGGAGTATATTTTTAGTTTATTCTAAGGACTGCCTCTTTTTTTCTACATAACTAGTCATGAATTATGCTTAAGATTTAAAAACCGAACTAGACTCTGCATTATTTTCACTTTCAAAATAAAACTGGTTCATCTGCACTGACTTCTTAGGAATCAAAACTACTTTCTTCAACTCATCTGAAACTACTTCACTTGAAATTTTATCATCTTGAGATGTTTTGGTATTCTTACATGAACTGTCTTCATCTATTTCCATATTTTTAATCTCAGAAAAACTTCTTTTAATTAAAACATTAGAACTTTCCAGCACTTGAGACACTGTAATTGATCCACTTCTTGTACTCTCATTGTTTCCTAGATTTTCCACAAAATGAGACAAATTGGCTACTTCCTTCAAACCCTCAACAACTTGGTGATCAAATGGTTTGTTTTTATTTGCTTGTTTCCTTAGAGAAATTATATGATATGGATCATAATTGACCTTTTGTTCCTTTTGAAAATCCATGTTTTCCAATAATTTTTCCACAATCACTAGGGCACCCTTGTTTTTAAAGATGAATGAACCAACTTTAGCAGGGAATTTGATATTGGAGGACTTTTTTAAGGCTTCGAAATACTCCTCTTCTACATGTAGTCTTTTTCTCATGTATTCCAGTGCAAATATTCTATGAGTAAGGAAAGCGAGCAACTTGTAAGGCTCTTCGGTAAAACCATACACTCTCAAAACTGTAAAGTATTTATACAAAAACCAATCCCCAATCTTGTCTTCTGGTGATGATTACATCATGACCTTCATTTATTCTAACACTCTAGGAAATACTTCATCAAACAACAACTTATATATCTCTGACATAATGGAATTCACGAACTCGGACATGTTGATTTGCTTCGGTAGATCCAAAGAGAATATAGTATTCAAGAATTGCAATTCAATTACATTTGAACATAATAACATTTCCAACAAATATGATTGGTACTTGAAAAATCTAACCTTCGGGAACTCCATTAATTGGACATGAATAGCCTCTACTAAAAATTAATCCAAACTAAAGAAATGGACTGGATGGGACTCAAACTCAAGACTAACTGAACTCATTTTCAATAATAAACCCAAGACGGCCTCACTGACATGAATGTCATCATCTAGACCTAAAATCTGGCAGACTAAAGATACAACCAATGCGATATGGAAAAAAGAGACCTTCTAATGATTGACCTTCATTAAGAATGCTAGACAAAAATTGACATCGAATTTCAATTTTACAACCTCTGTATACTTCAGCTAAAACAAACTCATTCACAGACTCATCACTATAATGGTAATTATTGTTAGTTTTTCATCACATTAAGCTAGCATTACGATCTTAGGATCTTTTCACTGAGAGAATAACAAGCACAACAATAAAACATAATCACATCACAAGAGACAAGAGATACAAAGAGTTTTCCTCGGGGAAACCATAAAGGAGAAAACCCCGCAACTTCCTTAGAGATAAAATCAGCACCAAAACAGTAAGAGATCTCCCAACAACAGTGGCCTTCTTGTCCCAGTATATTTCCTCCTCCACAAGTGCGCCTCACTTAAGAGAGTGAATGATGTGTGTGATAAATAGAGAGTCTCACTCTCTATTTATATTCTTCTTTTCACTTGAATTTCATTTTCACACATAGGATCAACCTAATAATTACTACTCGAGCCTACACCTTAATTAGTGTATAATAACTCAAGTGCCCCGAAACTGTGGGGACTTACCTAATGACTTGATATGGCTTGATTACATTATTAATCCTCCCAATCGGAACATCGGGGCATGTCCACGTGACTCAAATACATAATAGAAACATCCCAGAATAAACATCGGGTTACAATACATAAGATACATAGAAGAATACATTCCAAAGTTACATATACATCAACACTCCCTCTTAACTAGGAAGGTATTCTTTCGACACAATTTTCAGCACTAGTCTTCTTCTCTGTATCAGCTGGATCATCTCATCTTCAAGTCATCTTCGTCTACAAGTCATCTTTGTCTTCAAGTCATCTTCAGATCTGGATCATCTCTCAATTTGGATCATCATCACTGGATCTGGATCATCTCTCGATCTGGATCATCATCACTGTATCTAGATCATCTCTCGATCTAGATCATCATCGCTGGATCTGGATCATCTCTCGATCTAGATCATCATCGAACATCATCACTAGATCTAGATCATCTCTCGATATGGATCATCATCACTGGATCTGGATCATCTCTCAATCTAGATCATCATCGAACATCATCATTGGATCTAGATCATCTCTTGATCTAGATCATCATCACTAGATCTGGATCATATCTCGATCTAGATCAACATCACTGGACTGGATCTGGATCATCAATCGATCTGGATCTGGATCATCTCTCGATCTGGATCATCACTCGATCTAGATCATCATCACTGGATCTGGATCATCTCTCGATCTAGATCAACATCATTGGACTGGATCTAGATCTGGATCTGGATCATCTCTCGATCTGGATCATCACTGCTGGATCATCATTACTGGATCTGGATCATCACTCGATCTGGATCAACAATGGTGCTATCTCATGATTCTTCTTGTCATAGGAAGTTCTACAGAGCCAACGCTTTTTCATGCTGGTTGTAGGCCTACCCTCATGTAGGTCTTCTCCCAGCACTTACATCTGACTTGCTCGTCAGAAAGGCATGCCCAGCACTCACATCTGATGATGTAGTAAACTACAATCCCATCAGAAAGGCCCAGCACTCCCATTCACCAGCATGATAGGACACACCTACTATCATCTATGAAATGGCACAGCACTTACAGTCACCAGCATGATAGGAAACACCTACTATCATCTGTGACAAGGCTCAGCACTTACATCCATCCAGGTGGGAACACATCCTGCTCACAATGATGGAAGGGCATGCACTCATATCTGATCATGAGGGGAACACATCCCAACAATCATATGAGAATGGCCCCCAGTCCTCCTCGACTGAGCTACCTGGTAACTGACCAGGAGTTTCCATTCTCCTAGAGAATGGCAGTTGCCCTTACATCCGACCTGCTTGTCGGAATGGCCAACACTCACATCTGACATGGAAGGAAATTAATCCTTTAGCCATGAGAAGAATGGTTCATCCCTTACATCTGACCAAGTGGGAACACATCCCTCTATCACATCAGAATGGCTACTCAGTTCTTACACTGAGTGTTCCTGGTAACTGACCAGGTGCCTCCATTCCTATAATGGCATTTGCTCTTACATCTGTCCTACTCGACAGAATGGCCAGCACTCATATCTGACATGGAAGGGAGAAACCCTACCACCATGACAGAATGGATCAACCCTTATATCTGACCTACTTGTTAGAATGGCTATGGATCTTAGCACTCATATCTTACATGGAAGGAACCAATCCTCTCACCATGACAGAATGGCTCAGGCCTTACATCTGACCATGGAAGGAACCAATCCTCTCACCATGTCAGAATGGCTATGGGTCTCATCACTTTCTCTGGGAGGAAGCCTTGATATGGAGAACACCAAGTCTCTCTCTGAAGTACTCGAACTTCAGCCTAGCCAATGGCTTTGTCAATACATCAGCTATCTGTTCCTCCATCACAACATACAGGAGCTTCACTGCTCCTCTCTGCACCATATCCCTGATATAGTGATACTTGATCTCGATATGCTTTGACTTGTCATGAAACAATGGATTCTCTGACAACTTCACGCAACTCTGGTTGTCACAATGTATACAAGTAGCATCTAACTGGAGATCAAATATATCAGACAGTAGCTTCCATAGCCATACTGCCTCACAACTAGCTGAACAAGCTGCGACATACTCTGCTTCAGCCATACTCAGTGCCACACAAGATTACTTCCTGCTAAACCAAGATATCACACCTGATCCCATACTGAAGCAACATCCCGAAGTACTCTTCCTATTGATGGCACTGTCTGCCCAATCTGAATCAACATAACCTTCCAGGTTAATCATTTGATTCGCATCGTACTTGAGCCCATAATCAATTGTACCCTTCAGATACCTCAGAATATGCTTTGCAGCTGTCAAGTGAACACTCCTCAGATCTGTCAAGTACTGGCTCAAGGTGTTCATAGCAAAGCAAATGTCTGGTCTCGTGTTCGTCAGGTACATCAATGACCCAATCATCTGATGATACATCGTAGCATCAACCGACTCTGACGAAGCATCACTCAATAGCTTCAGGTTCGATGCCATAGGTGTGGCCATTGCCTTGCAGTCCATCATCCCGAACCTCTTTAATATCTCTACTGCATACCTCCCTTGTCCAAGGAAGATCCCATCTGTACTCTGCCACACCTCCATACCTAGAACAGTAGTGCATCGACACATAACAGGAGCATCACTGGTCTTCCACCTTCAACCTTGGATCAAAGGTTGGAATCTGCTTCACTCTCAGTAAAGCCTAGAATCATCAGTAATCTGCCCATCCTGTTGTACCATGTCGAACCTCGGGATCTTCTGCAATCACTCCCTCTGAAGCGGAGCATCATACTCCCTCTGTCTTCCGTACTCTATGCACTGAAACATTCTGTACTGGAGTGACAAGTAATATCCATCTAGGATCACTGGATACTAAGATCCTCTATCTTGAACTTCTTCAAAAGTTCATCTTGCAACCATCTGTGAGCTTGTCATCCTCTATCAACCTTGTAACAAAGGTTAAGATATTCACCAAGCTCATCATGTATGTGTTATCCCATGGGTGTCTTCTGAACTCGTACAACGCCTTCTTTCATTTGCACACATGATTATGCATGTCATGTGACTTCACTTCTATTAGTTGTAAATGTTTCTTTGTAGATTATGCCTTCTCTTCATGAGAAGCCTCATGCTATGAATCTTGCTTTGTATCCCATGATGTTTCCATATACTGCATGATGGAATTATGAGCTTCTCTTCAGGTCTCGATATACTATGCCCAGACATCATTCTTCTTGAACTAATCTTCTCTTTCTTCTTGTTGGCTGGAAGGTTCTGCATCAATGATGTCACTGCACTCATCATATTATTCTTTGTCTTTGAACTGTCATCACTTGTTCTTCGGAACAAGTCTTCATTCTTCTT
>LPNX010225189.1:0-17596 GCA_001517045.1 Pseudotsuga menziesii
GTGCTAGAGGACTTCCTCAAAAATGGAAGAGGATCATCCTCTTTTTTCTTGCTTGCTGCTGCCACCTTCCCTAAGCCAACATTATCCTCTCTTTCCATATCCGTCCTTTGGTTAGCAGTCACCGCTTTGCATGAAGAAATCCCACAAGAAGGAAGGGCCAACAAATGGCCCTTAACCCGGAAATATGTGCTCATGAACTCATGGTTGCAAAAATTGCATCTCCAAGACACATTGCCTCCCCCACCAAGCTTTGCCCCAGGCCCATCTTTCCTTGTCACATACTTCCACAAAGGGTATTTTTTTTCTTGGGCTTGTTGTCTTGCTAAAACAGGGTTATATGGAGTATGAGCTCCACTAGCAGCCGATGGAGCACTTGACGGAGGAGGAGAATCGGTTGTGCTTGGTGGAATAGGAGGGGAGGCCCTAGATGGTGCATTTCTCCCTTTCCTTTGACCCCTACCTCCTCCCCTAGCTGATTGAGACATTCATTTTCTTGTGTGATGGTTGAACTTGCAATCCTCTCCACAAATCACCCGGAATGCACTTGGAATCGTTTGGAAACAATGGATAGCCTTCAAATCTCCTTCAAAACTCCTTCACCTGCACATAAAACTCACTCTCAATCAATTGCTTCCTTCCAAATGACAAATAGAAAGACAAAAAATTGAATTTAAGTGAACCCAGCTGTCTTTTTCCGCCGGTCATGTGTCCTGTTTTCCGGGTTCGTGTCCGGTTTTCGGGACACGATGGAAGTTCGTGTCCGATTCGTTGGAAGTTCGTGTCCGGATTTAGGATTCGACCGAAAGTCGAATCGGTCTTGTGTCGGACACGAATCGTGTTCGATTCGATCCCCACGGGACACGAGCGGGCTAGAGGACGAATCCGATTTCTTAGCTGGCAACTTAGTGGACAAGAAATCCTAGAACTGAAGCTAGAAGAAATCTTTCAAATTGGGCTGGGGAACCATATCCTTTGCTAAGTCGACACTAGAAAGCATGTCTCAAACTGAACCGAGGCCCTGAGAAGTGAAACCCCATGTGTAAACCATGTGTTAGCACTCCAGGAAACTCTTCTAGGTTGTAGCTCGAAGATGCCTAGTAACTTAATTTTATCTTAATGATTCACTCAAATGGATCAAGTCAGATGACTAAATCAAACCTCACTCACTCAAGACATGCATAAACACAACCAGATTGACAAGGCTTTTAACTATCACTGTTCAGAGAGTTGTAAATAAATGAATGTACGAAGAACACTTAATTTACTAGCAGAAACATGCACACAAAGTATAAATGAATGGCTAGATAAACCAAGTAAAGTACTTGCAAATTCTAGTTTATGGATGCATTGACAAGTTGACAATTATCAAACATCAGACAAACAGAATTAACATGAATTTGACATCCACGTGCAAGTATAGAATAGACAAGAAGATGAAGATCTGACCAAGTAATGGCAAAAGAAGCTTGTACTACTCATCTGAAAATGAGAAGCTTGAGCTTACAAAATATGAAAAAGCCTCCAAAAGTTGAACCCTTTGTTCTATAGAAGCTACATGCTTTATAGCCTTTACAAAATTATTCTAGATTCTGAAAAACTGGATCGAATTTACTAAAAATAGACAGTCATAAATATTTGCTAGAAAATAGGAAAAGATCCTATTTTGATGGTCAATCTCCATATCTCAAAAATCTTCCTAATCTTCGAAATCTTCGACAGCTGCAGTAGAAACTGAAGGAGAATTCGAACTTGCCATTTGGCAGACAAGTCACCCTTTACCAAAGTAGGTAGGAAATGCGATCTTATTTACCTTGCTGGCACCTCCAACACTGAAACAGAACCTTCATATTGATGCCCTTTAATTGTTATCTAGCATTATAAATCATCCTCGTGGTGTTTGGATCAGCAAAAGTTAGTTCTGTGCAAAAATATGCTTCTCTGCACTATTCTGTACTTTCGGTGGCTAGGAAAGCAAACATCTGAGCCTGTAAGCTACAGAAATCTCTGTTTTCGGTGGCTAATGAACAGTTGAGGTGTTCGCCTAAGCCACCTAAAAGCCTGTTCTAACACAACCAAAATTGAAACCATCGCGCTTTACCCTAATGCCTTAAAGCTTCAATGTTGTCCCTCTAGTGTCTCTGCAACTTGCATAGGGTTTGGGATGGCAGTAGAATCACAGGCTGCCTCTGGATCATAAAGACTCATTGCTACCTCTGCTAGGGTTTCCAGCTTATGATGTGCTTGAGACTGAGGGCTTGAATTCTTCATCTGCAACTTTGACAGCTTGATTTTCCTATAGAGCCTGGTGTTGTCCTTCATTAACCTGAGATTGCTTTCTTCCAGCTTGGTATACTTCCTTTTTAGTTCTTGAAGAGAGTCATACAATTCAGCATTTCCTTTGGTTAATCTTCCATTCGTTCTTTTAATTTCTCTCTCCAGAACTTCTAGTTCATACACCTACCTTAAGAGTTGGTTAATCTTCTGGGATCTGGGTTCCTTTGGCTTGCTAGATGAAGCCTCTGCCACTTGTTCGCCTTGATCCTCCTTTGGTGTAGGCGAGGGAAGATCCTCATGCCCTGCTGTAAGCTGATTTGCTAGGTCAGCTCCCTGCTCTTCTTCATCCTCAGAATCAGTGTATGGCAGGTTGAGGACGTTTTTGTTTTGTGAAGAAGCCTCCTCTTTCTCTGTCTTCTCACTGAAATCTAGATTCCTTTTGGCCTTCTTAGTCTTAGAAGCTGGAGAGGTTTGATCAACTGCAATTGGAGAGATGGCTCTCCTCTTCCTCTTTCCACTTCTGGGAGTGGAATACTTCTTTGAAGAAGACCTCCTTTTGTCTTCTGGCTACAGCCCTATTTCAAATTCATTCCAGAACAGGAAGTATGTCCAGGCAACGTTCCTCCTTTGCAGCAACTCAAAAACAATTAGTTTGATTAAGCCATGATGAGATAATCTGCCTGCAATTTTGGTTGGCTTGGCTCTGACTTGATGAGCCATTTTAGTCAAGCTTTTGTAGAGGTAAAAAGGCAGATTCAGGGGGCTCATGCCAGTGAAGTGATTCATTAATTTGAAATGGTAGACCATTACCCTATTGTATCTGCCCTCACAGGTTATGTAGACCAGAATTGACTTCAACAGATGCTGCCATTTTTCCTCAAGACAGGATGTAGGGATGCTCTTCTTCCATACAATACTTTTGTGCTCAGGTTTCAGGTAAGACCTAAATTCAACATTCTTTGTGACAGTGGTCTTAAACCAATTTTCTCCACTCCTTGGAAGCTCTGTCACTTCAGCAATAAGAGCTTCATCCTCCTGGAATTCTTCCCTGTCGATTACTGCTTTTATGCCGTCAAACGTGAGAGCAAAGGCTTATGCTACTTGCTGATGAAATCCTTGAATTTTTTCACAAAACCTGTAACAGCATGCGTCTTTGAACAGCTGAAATACCTCTGGGTGTGATTCCAGGTAGCCAATATCACCAAGTTCTTTCCTTAGGGTAGGCCCTCCTCTCTTCATTTTCTGGGTTGTTCCTTCTACACCTGCAATTTGAAAATTCGAACTTTGGAGAAGACAATCACAACTCGAGATTAGGGAAGCTTGGCTCAGTGAGAACACACGCAAGGAATGAGGAATGAATTAAGGGGATGTCCTGATTTTGAGGGATTTAGTTGGCAATTGCGATTTGAAAAGGGTAATGTTTTAGCTGATGAGACCCACAAACTAGAAAGTGCATGGAAGGTGATCATTTGAACTGGAAATACAATGCTCGTGGTAATTAGATCACAGATATGGGACAGGTGTAGGGAAAAGAGGGTTTGGGATTAGATAGGTCACCTCAATTTCATAAAAACACTTCTTACCAAATCATGATTGACTGCTGATCTTGTCTTTTCGGTGGCTAATGGTTTAATGATAGCGCTTTCATGCTGACAGTTGTTTAGTGTGAAAGACGTGCTAACCGTTTTAATTTCCCTGCGATTTCGGTGGTTAAAATAGCCCCAATTTCATTTTTAAGCTGCCGAAAGCTAGGCTTTTCGGTGGCTAATGAACAGTTGAGATGTTTGCCTAAGCCACCGAAACCTGAGCTTTGATTTTTTATTAGAAAAACAGAGTCCAAAGTGTTTCAGACTTTATTTAATACGAAAAGCTCTCACAATGAGCCTTAATTTAAAAACAATGTTTTTGACTTCCTATCACTACATAAAAATAAATTGTCTAAGTCTAATTTCTTTGAGGGGATAACACCATGGTAATCTAAAACTCTTCCCCTTAGAAGTAGAAGTGGTAGCCATGGTATCGAAGACTAACCTAAACTGATCTTCCTTGTGGAGAACCAAAGAAAGGGCAATGCCAAAATTCTAGCTTTGTGTAATATTTTGAAGAATGGCAGGAAAATAAATACAAGCCTTGAGGAAAGAAGAATATCAAATGCCAAGAAATGTCTAATGAACATATAAAGGAAGCATCAACGTGTCAAGAGTCATAAAGAGTTCTAGGAAAGAAGTGTACCTCCAATGTAATGAAAATGATTGCATTGGACACATCTTGAAAAGAGGCATGCTGGGAATTTAAATAATCTGTGCATGCATGTCACTGAGCTTCTGATATCTGTTCAGCCATTGAAAGCTGCCAATATGCTTCCAGAGCATTGCACATGCCAAAATCTAACAAGAAGAAAAGCATGTACAAGTTCATTGACAAAGAGTAATGTGCCATGACCATTACTATATCGCTAATCCACAATGCTGATGGTTTATCAATTTGCTCACTTCCCAGCCAGCAGGTAAAGGCAGTGATCTATATATAATATTTCTTCCATGCAGACTTTACATTGCACAAAAAGTTCTCCATAGCCAGATTTTGTCTAAACACGATACTGTTTATTATTTGCTTCAATTAACATCACCAATAATCACCACAGGAGCAGAGTCCATTCTTGAAATGATGAAAGCGGGTAGCATCCCTCACTATAATTTCACGGCCAACAATCTTGGAGATAAACTTAGTAGCAATATGGCAGTCCCCACACACACGAAGATTTTTCATGATCCGGAGAGGTGATCCTGGAGGTGTTTTGATAAGCCCAAAAGCAATGGCCAGCTTCTCACTGTGGTGACAAAGGGAGTCTTCTTTATGTTGCTTCTTAATATCATGTAGCACAAAATCCGTATTGGGTACATATCCTGCATCCTTCATCTGGTTCTGCAACCTCTCCAACATTTTATATATTTCTTCTGCCTGAGGGTGTGAACTGTCATCTGAAATGAATTCGTGCACTGTACTATCTACATCAATCCAGCTTCGCCCAGGCTCCTTTTTCACACCCCGGTCTTTCATCATTTTTCTGACCCTTGCTACATCATCCCATCTGTTAGCTGCAGCATAGATGTTTGAAAGCAGTACATATGTTGCAGAGTCATGTGGTTCCAACTCAAGAAGATGCTCTGCTGCATATTTCCCTAGCTCCATATTCCCATGGATTCTACATGCCCCAAGTAAACTCTGCCACACTGAAATGCTTGGTTCAAATGGCATTTTCTCAATGAAGTCCTTTGCCTCATCCAAGTGTCCTGCACGGCCAAGAAGGTCAACCATGCAAGCAAAGTGCTCTGATCTTGGATTTACACCATAATCTTGACTCATTGAATTGAAATAGTTGCAACCTTCATCCACAAGACCTGCTCGACTGCATGCAGAGAGAATACCAACAAATGTGACATGATCTGGCTTCATACCGTTATCTTGCATTTGGCTAAAAAGCTTGAGTACCTCCTGAGCATATCCATGCTGAGCATATCCTATAATCATTACAGTCCATGTTACAATGTTCCGCTCAGACATTTTGTTGAATACCTTACTTGCATCATCTATATTTCCACATTTTGCATACATGCCAACAAGGGCACTCCCTACAACAACATCCGACTCAAATCCAGTTTTCACAATGTACGTATGCACCCATTTGCCCTGTCCTAGAGTTACGAGGCTCGCACATGCGCTGAGAACACTTCCAAAGGTGAACGGATTTGGATTCATTCCTACCTGTTGCATTAGGAAAAACATTTCCAAGGCCTCCTTACAGTGCCCACCCTGGGCATACCCTGCAACCATTGCATTCCATGACACCAATTCACGCTTGGTCATTTTTTTGAACACTCGACATGCATCTTCTATACACCCACATTTTGCATACATTGTAACAAGGCTATTTCCAACATTTACATCAAATGAATAACCAGTCATGATGACAAGGGCGTGAACCCGCCTACCCTGCTGCAGCATTTCTAAGGATGAAAATGCATTTAATACACTAACATAGGTCACCTGGTTTGGTAATATGCCAACCCTTTGCATTTGTTCGAATAATTCAGTAGCATCCTCACTATGCCCATCCTGAGCATATACAGAGATCATTGAAGTCCACGAAACCACATTGCGCATAGGCATCTTGCTAAAAAGTTTACCTGCATCTTCCACGTTACCACATTTAGCATACATGGAAACAAGGGTATTCCCAACGGAGACATCCGTTACGAGTCCAACTTTAATAAGGTGGGCATGATTCTGTTTGCCATATTGCAAGGCTTCTAGGCCGGCGCATGCTGTTTGGACACTAGCAAAGGTAATGTGGTCTGGCTTCATACCTGCTTCTTGCATTTGCTCAAACAGTTGAAGGGCTTCCCTGTTACACCCTTCCTGAACATATCCTGCAATCATAGCATTCCACGAAACAACATCTCGTTTAAACATTTCCTCAAATACAATGCGCGCACCATCGAGACTGCAACACTTAGCATACATGGTGACGAGGGCATTCCCCACGAACACATCTGACACAAATCCGGTTTTGACAACGAGTGTATGGATCTGCTTGCCCGGTTCCAATGCCGCTAGGCTGGCACATGACCTGAGAACACTACTGAAAGTAACATTATCTGCCTTCATACCCACTTCATACATTTCAGACAATAGTTCCAGGGCCTCCTCGTTGTTCCCATTCTGTGCACATCCTCCAAGTATGGTATTCCATGAAATGAGATCTCTTGCAAGCATTTTGTCAAACGCTTTGTGTGCATCCTCTAACCTCTGACATTTCGCATACATGTTAACCAGAGAGTTCCCAACATCTAATTCTGACTGCAAACCACTTCCAATCAGATACCCATGGATTTCCTTACCCCATTCTAATGCCGCTGGACTACCAGAGCAAGCGCCGAGGGCAAGGACAAATGTAATGTGGTCTGGCTTTATGAGGGTTTGCCTCATCTGTACCAAGAGATTAATCGCTTCCTCACAGCGTCCATTCTGTGCATATCCTGCAATGATGACATTCCATGACACTGCATTACGTTCAGACATTTTGTCAAACAGTTCGCGCGCATCCCTTAATTTTCCGCATTTTGCATACATGTTAACGAGCTGATTGTAGATAAAGATGTCTGGTTGAAATCCATTTTCAAGCATATGGGTGTGCAGCCATTTACCTTCGGCCAAGGATTTTGTATTGACGCACCTGTGCAGGAGGTGAGCGTATGTGTTAGCGTCTGTCTGAATGCCGCGCTGTGCAGCGGAATGCAACATCTCCAGTGCATCTTTGAGCCGTCCTTCCTTACACAGCATATTTACATCCTCTAAAGTGCCATAGAATTCCTTCTTGCAATCCTGTGGTTCAGTTGATTCTTCTTCTGTTGGGAATTCATCAAAAGCAGAACTGGTACTAAAACACAATCTCCTGATCTGTCTAGCGAGGAATTGCATTTGTTGGAAGGATTGAAAAAGGGTAAAGCTGGGAACGCGTGTGAGATTCGGGGATCGTAATGTCCCCATTACAGAGGTGTAATTCATGTTCCTTGTGCTTGTTATTGCAGGCATCCCATCTTTTTTACATTTTCTTTGCAAGATTGGCACAACTCTCACTTGGTTGGAATTATCCCCATTACAGAGGTGTAATTCATATTCCTTATGCTTGTCATTGCAGTCATCACATTCTTTCTACATTCTTCTTTGCAAGACTGACTCAAATCTCACTTTGTGAAATTGCCTTGCCGGATAAATTTGCAATGTTATAAGCAGGCAAATAAACGTTAAAAATTTGCAACGTTATAAGCAGGCAAATAAACGTTAAAAGTGTTAGATATTTGACATATAATATTTATATAAAGATACTTCTAAGTGAATATATTTAAAAAGTTAATATTTTAGAGTAAGAATTAAAAAATGTCTTTGATGTGTTAAGCATTTAGTTTTATTTTAATGTATATAAATTAAAATAGGATAATAATTCAAGATTAAAGAGATAAATCAATTTACTTTGGCACATAACAATAAGTGATCACGGGAGGTAGGTAGGTGTGGGAGGGATAATCTTTGATCTTCTATTTCATTGTTTGGGAATTGGGGAAAAAATCCAACAACAAAGCAAAGTGGTTGGTGCTTCAGCGTGGGTTTGAAATCATAGTCAAGCTAGGCATAAGCAAAATAGCTATAATAGGAGACTCAAGGCATGTTATCCAGAAAATGTGGATCGAGAATGAAAAGGACAACACCAAATGCAAAAGAATTCATAGAAGGATCTCCCTAATTTATTCACACACAAAAAAAAATTATATCATGTCCTCCAAGAAAACAATGAAAAAGATAATATCCTTGCAAATAAGGGAGCTTGTTTAGAGCTTGGTGTATTGATTTATACAAATGGTGAGCTTAAGCAACATCACATTCCATGATTCTTTCTCTAAAAGGGATGTCAAGCCCTTGGTCTATGACAAGGGACCTTGGTTTCCCCTCTTTAATCCAAGTCGACAATCCCATGGAATCATGAAGACACGTGGTTGGAGGCATGAACGAGCCCATGTGATCAGCGGTCATCGCATTTATGTTAATGGGATGAAGCTTTTACTCTTGTCCTCTGCTCTTATCACTCTCGCATGTGAAATGGATGTTGAGTCGGATATCTTCACGAGAGGCAAACAGAGTCTTCCTCAACAAGTTGAAAGCAGCAGTAGGAACTGTGAAGAGGTAATTGCTCCAAATTTCTTGGGACTGGTGTTAGATTTGTTGTTGTAATTGTAACTTCGGAAGATATTCTGATGTATATTGTCGTACCCCTATCAGAGATGTGTGTTCCTCCTTTCGGGATGTCATCATTGTGTATGGTCACCGAGGTAAACCCTCTGTTGTAAGTCAAGGCAATAGTCCCCAGGTTAAATAAAGGAAAATGTACTTATGTGTATTATTAGTTAGGTCAACCCCACAAGTAACCTAGTCGACCCAATGGTTGAGTTAACAACTCAATGGAAGAATATAAATAAGGAGGCGCCCTCCTTATTTGTCACACACTTCACTTGCTCTCTCATGTGTGCTTTAGGAGAGAGAGGAAAATGAGGGACAGAGAATTGTTGCATACATAATGTTCTTGGGTTATTCTATCTTGTCATTTTGTATTTGTGACGGAACTATTCTGAGGAAGTTTGCGGGGTTTTCTCCTTTATGGTTTCCCCGATAAAAATCTCTATGTCTTGTGTATCTTTGATGTATTGTTGTGCTTGTTATTCTTTCATATAAAGATCCTAAGTAAATTAAGTTAGAAAAAAACTAACATGGTATCAGAGTAACCCTGAAAGAAGTCATTATGCAACTGAAATACAGCTACAATGACAACTACTAGAAATTAGTGTTTCATGTTTGAAAACCCTAGAAGACTGAATCTAGTCATCTTAGCACTTTCGTTATAACTCGAGATTGGAGAAGTCTCAGGAGCCAAAAATTTTACAGGCCGAAGAATAAATCTTGTTGTACCATGTGTAAAAGTTTCAGCCTTATATTCACTATACTTCAGGAGATATGATTCCTCCAAATCAGGGTTCCATCCTCCTCTATAATACAGTCGTAAACATGTGACCTAGGGAGAATTGTTATATCTCGGGCTAGGAAGGTTCAAATGAAATTTCGCAAGATGTTACAGGTAGGGGTTGGACTATAGTTTATGTGGTCCACTTTTCAAACCCCGAATGTGAAACAGTGACATGTGGCAATCCATACAAGTTCGTTATGTTGAACAGTCCTCAAAATAGTCACCTTGGGAAACTCAGCATAAATCCCACTTGGAGAATCAAATTCTGTTCTAACCTATGAGGTTAGAAAGAAGGCATACCAGGCTACCTTAGTGCAAATTTTTAGACCATGAGGAGCAGAAACTTCGGAGATACGACAGAATCATTATCAGACAATTATGCTAAAGAAATTGGAGAAACTAGGTCTTCATGTTCCAGGAGCTTCCCACCACTGTTTTCAGAAAAGGAGTACATTGGACAACTTGACTTAAAGAGGCACATATTTCTGTCCAAATAGAAGTTTGAAATTCCAAGTTTGGAAAATTAAGGTTTCTCTAACAAACCCTAGATCAACAAGCTCTGGAACCAGGTCGGACACCTTAAACTGGTAAGATCTAAATCCTTGTTATTTCCATTTGAGGTTCTCATTTCAAAATGACTAATCACACCCATCTTGATGATAAGCTTGGTGAAGATGACAAATTCCGAGCATGGAAGTATAGGATCTCCTTGATCCTTGAAGAAAATTACTTGGATCAATATATCAGTAAGGAAGTTCTAAGAGCCTGAGGGAGATGAGGCTAAGGCTAGAGCAAAGAGAATCATTGCAGATTCTATTAATAATCATCTCATCCCTCATGCGTCATTCGTGAAGACACAAAGGAAGTGTTTGATGTTGTGATGAAGCAGTCAAAGAAGAAAGAGATTGTTATAACTGCCTTGAATGGCCTCCCAAGATCATGGGATTCATTCATTCAAGGAATATGTGCCAGAAGGAAGTTGATTACCTTCAACAGACTCTAAGAAGAGTGCACACAAGAAGAAGCTCAACTCATAACAAGAGAAGAGAAGATGGGAGCAATTGAATATCAAGCTCTCACGATTCAAAGAATATTCCTCATGCGATGAGGAATATGTACTCTAATCCAGAAGGATTCAACTCATGAAGAACCTCTTATCCATCTCAGCATTTGGAAAGAAATGATGTAGTTGTGAATGAAGAAGATGATGAAGCAGAAGACTCCACAACATAAGGATCAAGAAGGAGTCTACCCACCAAACAAACAAAGAAAAGATTTCAATTGTCATTTCAAGATATTATTTGGTTGTGCATTTGTTTATATTCAGTTGATGTATATGCATGTTTGTGTGTTTGCATTTATACTACTGAATTGCACATGATGGTTAATGTTGGATAATAACTCCCGATTCATATTATTTCTCTATCAAGGCCTTTATTTATACATTTACAATGACTCTTGGGATCACACATCCGAGAGTCTCTTCATATTCCTACTATGTACAATAACGTATAATCCTGATGGATTATATTCCAACAATCCCCCCCTTAATCCGAAGGGGTGTTATTAAGTCCGAGCATGTTTCTGAATCTTTCAAACTTTTCTCGTCCAAGCGCTTTGGTGAAGATGTCTGCAACTTGATCATTTGTGGAACAATGTCGAAGATGGACTGTCTTGGCCTCTACATGATGTCGAATCAAATGATACTTTGTGTTGATGTGTTTGGTTCGATCATGGAATCTGGGATTCTTAGCCAGCTTGATTGCAGAAGTATTGTCGATCAATAATGGAGTGGAGTTCTCTTGTTTTTCTTGCAAATCTTCAAGTATCTTCCTGAGCCATACTATTTCTTTCGTTGCTTCAGCTGTAGCCACATATTCTGCTTCTGTTGTTGAATCTGTCGAAACTGACTGTTTGCGTGATCTCCATAAGACAGCTGCTGATCCAAGACTCATAGTGTATCCAGAATTTGATACTCTTGTCTCCTTATCGCCATCAAAATCTGAATCTGAGTACCCAATAAGTTTGAAGTCATCCACCTTAGAGTACTTGAGTCCAACGTCTTGAGTCCCCTTCAAGTATCTTAGAACTCTTTTTGCAGCTGACCAGTGTCCTTCACAAGGTTTATGCATGAACCTTGAAAGTATGCCAACAACATAAGAAATATCTGGTCTAGTTGTTGTAAGGTAGATAAGTCTTCCTACAAGTTGTCGATACTTGGTCGCATCTTCAAATTATTTTCCTTCGCTTTATGTGAGCTTCATTTTCTGTTCCATTGGAGTAGAGATAGGGTTGCATTCTGTCATGCAAAAATTGTCTAGTAGTTCTCCGACATATTTTTTCTGAGATAGGAATATGTACTTAGGATGTTGAGTGACTTCAATTCCTAAGTAATAGTGGAGATGTCCCATATCTGTCATTTCAAAGATCTTTTTCAAATCTTTCTTTATGGATGCTATATAGCTCTCGTTGTTCTCTGTCATCAAAAGATCATCTACGTACACCACAAGATACACAACAAATCTTCCAACTTTCTTTATAAACAGTGTTGCATCATCAAGATCAAAATGTTCGAAATTTAACTTCAAAAGATGCTCGGTTAATTTTTCATACCATGCGTGAGGCGCTTGTTTTAGGCCATACAAGGATTTGACAAGCTTGCATACCTTTTGTTATTTTCCTTTCACAACAAAGCCTTCTGGCTAAGACATGAAGACATTCTCTTTCAAGTCTCCATTCAAGAAAGCAGTCTTCACATCCATTTAATGAACTTTCCACCCATTCTGAGCAGCTAAAGAGAGTAAGGTACGGATGGTAGCCCATTTTGCTGTAGGAGAAAACGTTTCTTCATAGTCAATTCCTTCCTTCTGTGCATAGCATTTTGATACAAGCCTCGCTTTGTGCTTGTCAAGTGAGACATCTAATCTGTATTTGTTCTTGTACACCCACTTGCAGCCAATTGGTTTGGTTCCAACTGGAGGGTCAACCAGCTTCCAAGTTCCATTCTTCATGAGTGCATCATACTCATTCTGCATAGCTTCTTTCCACTCAACTCGAGTAGAAGCTTCTTCAAAGGAAGTTGGTTCAAAGTTAGCAGATAAATTAAATTCACAATCAAATGATACATCCATGTCATCACCTGAATTATCTGCTTCTCCTCCATCTTCATGTCTTTTCGAACTTCTCGTTCCCGTCTTTCCAACTTCATCCGGGTGGACACTTTCAAGTGTCTTTGTGGCCCATTTAGGAATCTTCCGTGATGGTCCTTGTTGATTAGCTGGTGGTGCTTCATCATTGATTGAGAGTCTTCGAATTCTCTCAATCACATCATCCAGTTGAATCTCTTGTTGACGTGAAGTAGCAGGAACTTCTTCATGCGGGGGAGTTGATGCTTCATATGGAAATTCCAAAGGTTGATCCATAATAGGAATCCCCCCTTCAAGGTTTGGAATTTCATATTCATTTTCAGAATATTTCTTTGGATGAGGATATTTTTCCAAATGATCAAGTTGTCTCTCAATGGACTGGTCATTTTTATTAGTCTCAAGAAAAATGACATCTCTGGAAATAACAAACTTCTTGTTTACCTCATCATACAGACGGCATGCCTTGGAGTTTTCTTCATACCCCAGGAAAATGCATTTTCTGCTTCGAGCACCAAGCTTGTTTCTTTGCTCCTTTGGAATCAAGGCATAACAGGTGGAACCAAAAACTCTGAGATGCCTGACTGAAGGGAGATGGACAAACCACATTTCATGTGGAGTCTTGTTATCAAGAGCATTTGAGGGACTTCTGTTTCTCAAATAGGCTGCACATTTTACTGCATCACCCCAAAACATTAGTTTTATATTCTTAAAAAACATCATTGAGCTTACCATATTCATTATGGTTCTGTTATTCTTTCTGCTACACCGTTTTGTTGAGGATTATAGGGAACTGTAGTCCGATGTGCAATTCCATGTTGGCGAAGATAATATTCAAAAGCATTTGAAGTGTATTCTTTCCCATTGTCAGTACGAAGTGTACCAATTTTAGATTGTGCTTGTTTTTCTATCAATGCATGAAAGTCATTGAAGGTTTGAAATGCTTCTGATTTTGTCTTTAATGTGTAAATCCAACACATTCTTGAGTAGTCATCAACAAAGGTCATAAAATACTTATTCCCATTTGCAGAAGGAGTTGGCATTGGGCCACATAAATCGGAATGCACTAATTCTAATTTCCTACTTGCTCTGAAATTAGATTCATGGAATGGCAGCTTACTGTGTTTCCCTAATATACATGCATCACATTTTCTCTTATCTTTGGGAATGGTGGGCAAACCAAATACACCATTCTTTCTCAACAAACGAAGTCTATTATAATTCAGATGACCAAATCTTGCATGCCACAATAAACTTGATGACAAATTACCTTCTCCATGCTGAGAGAGGTAGGCATGGTTCTGAACCCTTGCAGATGAACCCTTTAGCTTCAGCAGCTTCCCATCTTCGTATCCAGTCATGATGACTTGGTTGTCAGAGGACTTTCTTATTTCTACGATTCCATCAAACATGTGGATGGAATGGCCTTGCTGTCGAATCTCCACCAAGGACAACAGGCTTCTATGCAACTCTGGAAGATAAAAAAACATTCTTCAACAAGAAATCAAGGAATCCAGGCATCTTCAGCCGAATGGTGCCCGTTCCCTTTGGTTTAAGACTTGACTTATCTGCAAAGTAAACTATGCCATTTATTGTTTCATTAAGTTCTTCAAAACAGTCTTTTCTAAAAGTCATGTGTGATGTTGCACCAGTATCAAGTAGCCAACATTCTGTGTAAGATGAAAGTGAAGTCATTTCATTAATACCAAGATTACAATGTGCAACAATGCAATGAGCAAAATCTGAAGATTTACTAGCATCTTGGTTTTTATTGTCATCTTTCTTCTGGTTGTGTCTGTCTTTGATGGAGTCCCACGAAGCCCAACACTAATTTGATGTGTGTCCAGTCTTTCCACAACGCTTGCACTGCAAATCTGATCTTTTGCTGGAGTTGTTTCTGCCTCCTCTACCTTTGAAGTTTCTTCTTCCTCTGCCTCTCTTGCTGCTTTCTCCTTTGGGATGATCAATGGATTGATCTTTGGTGTGGTTCTTTGCTTTTTGAGCAAAGCAAAGTGATTCTACAGATGCTATAGATTGCATCTTTTGCAACTGCTAGTGTAATTTACAATAATGAACTTAATTTGACAAAGAGAATGAGATAATAGAAAAACAATAACCTTGCAGGTCTACAGCCTCTGCCAAGGTGATTTACAATCTTAATATGTTGTTAATAAGTTCATAAGCAAATTTTTAGCACTAGAAGAACTGCTTAGCAATACGCCAAAGGAAATACCATTGTTTGTGAATTGTCACAAAATATAGGGTTTTGAACAGCACTAGTCAACGATCTCAACTATATGAAAGAAGCAGGTCTAAGTCTCTGCTACTTTTTACAATACAGTCTATGTAGAATTACAGCTGCACTAGCTAGAAACAATGTCTTAATAAGCTCTATTCACTATGCAGGTATATGTTGCTGCCATAGTATTTACATCAAATTAAAACAATTTTGCAACAGTACAGTTTATATGGTAAGTGCGCAGACTTCACAATGATCATACACAATTATGCAGTACTCTTTTTACAACTTCATATTCAAAATCGAGGTACAACTCACCATATGGGGTCGCACATCACTAGATGATGATGCAATTGATGGATCGCAGCTCTGTTGAAAGCAGTAGGGTTTCAAACTTCATTGTATAGCTTCAAAGGTGAAAATGTAATTCCATACATTCCATGAGAGAGGTCACAACACCCACACAGTACTGAAGAAGAGAGGTCGCAGAAACTCTGGTCTTCAAGAGAGAGGTCGCACGAACCCAAAGAGAAAGGTTGCAGCTATCTTCTTACTGGAGATAAACTGTAGCTCTTCAAAGAAAAAGGTTTATCTTCAGATAAACCAGACATATGTTTACACCAAACCACGATCACGATCCCAACCAAACAATTATAATAAGCACAGTCCCTCGCCAACAACAAAACTATTAGAGCCACATAAAATATAAGAACCAAAGCAAATCAAGCCCTAAACACCATGCTTATATCCTCCAGGCACCAACGCCGTAGCAGTCTTCAACCCAGGCTTCAGTCAACAGCAATTGTCAGCAGCAATTGTCTGGAGCTCTTGAGGTCGTAGGCACAAAATAGTCTTCACAATGAAGAAAACACAACAGATTTGATCATGGAGAGAAATCAAAGCTCTTCACAAATGAGACTTAACATAGCTCTTCATTAGATTCTAATGCAACGCACAATATTCCATGATACACAAGCACCATTATACACAACTTTCCACAGTGCATCAGCATCCTAGCAGCCACACCAAGGGAGATCGCAGTCACTCCATGCACAGGAATTAGGTCAAAAAAATTAGGGTTTATGCAGTCTCCAACGGTCACAAGTAATACAACACCAAAGGTTTACCTCCACACTGTATTCTGAAGGTGTGAATCTTCACGCAGCTGCATGAGGGCGTGAAAAGCCGAGCTGAACAACCAACACTTCACGTAGTTGAAGGGAACAATATCTCTTTACTAATGATCTTCAATCTCCATGCATTGAGTCTTCAATCTTCAACAAATTCTGAATACTGAGATCTCACCATGGAACAAAAACTTGGGTTGCTGTTGGGGCGCATACTCCATATTGGGTAACTCCGCGGTTAGTTAGGAAATTTGTAAGCGGAGCTATGGGTCAAAATAGTCTTAGGGGTGTCAGGATAAGTCAAAACTCTCCCTTTTTGTAATAAACCCATGGTTTAAATTCAGGGTTTAGGGTTTTCGTGGGTGCCCATGGTTTAAGACCATGGTTTTTGTAAAACTGCGCAGTATAAATAAGCGCTTATGGAAAATGGATAGGTTAGGCTTTTTGATGTAAAGAAAGATAAGGCGAAGTAAGGTTGGTTTTTGTAAGGAAAGGACAAGTCCCAGCTGTGTGCGTGGACGACCTCTGCAGCTGTGTGCGCAGAGGGTTTTTGTAAGGAAGAAATAAAGATCTGCAGCTGTGTGCGCAGAAGCCTGCTGCTGTGTGCGCGGCTGTTAAGAGCTGAAGGAATCTGCAGCTGAGTGCGCAGATAAACTGTGGTTTTGAGGAAAGAGGAATAAAACGCAGTTTGTGGACGTAGCCCCTACACTGGGGGTGAACCACGTGATATTTGGTGTTGTGGTTTTGTTGTGTTGTTTCTGTTTCTGTCATTTTCATGCATTAAACTAAATATATCTGATAATATAAGATCTCTGCTAATACTAAGCTTCGCTGTGAGTTCCCTGTAGTGGGTTATGCAAGTTTGGTTTGTTTATTATGCTGTGAAGTTATATGTGAATGAATGATAAGTTAACAAGAAGTTGAATAATAATTGTTTAGAAAGGCTAAGGTACAGTAATACCCCTCTCTGCATGCAGAAACCTGATTCTGCGGCACCCCATTGCTGTTTCGGGTGAGACTGCAACCTGCGCGCAGGTTGTTGCCGAAAGGGCCAACACAGTGGGTCTTTTGTTGGTGCGACGTATAAAGCGTTAACCCGGGTCTGCCCATGTGCCCAACAAATTGGTTTCGTTGCTGGTTGAACTCAGTACCTGCTCACGAGGGGTTTACCTTGTACCACAAGGGCTATGTTCTGGAGGCCCTCGGTGAAGGACATCAGTGATTGGTTCGCTGAGAC